>JAUIMM010001460.1:0-565181 GCA_031769625.1 Taudactylus pleione
ACTATACATCATATTCTATGTACCACTAAACACCATATTCTAGACTATGTACCACTATACACCATATTCTATACTATGTACCACTATACACCACATTCTATACTATGTACCACTATACACCATATTCTATACTATGTGCCTCTATACACTATATTCTATATTATGTACCACCATACACCACATTCTATACTATGTACCACTATACAGCTCTACACCACATTCTGTACTATGTACCACTTTACACCATATTCTAAACTATGTACCAATATACAGCTCTACACCATATTCTATACTATGTACCACAATATAGCTCTATACCATATTCTATACTTTATACCACTGTACACCATATTCTATACTTTGTACCACTATACAGCTTTATACCACATTCTATACTATGTACCATTATACAGCTCTAAACCACATTCTATACTATGTACCATTATACACCATTTTCTATACTATGTACCACTATACAGCTGTACACCACATTCTATACTATGTACCACTATACAACATATTCTATTCTATGTAAAACTATACAGCTCTACACCACATTCTATACTATATACCACTATACTCCATATTCTATGTACCATTATACACCATATTCTATACTATGTAACTCTATACACCATATTCTATACTATGTACCTCTATACACCATATTCTATACTATATAACACTATACACCAAATTCTATACTATATACCACTATACACCTTTACACCATATTCTATGCTATGTACCACTATACAGCTTTACACCACATTCTATACTATGTACCACTATACATCATTTTCTATGTACCACTATACACCATATTCTAGACTATATAACACTATACACCATATTCTAGACTATGTACCACTATACATCATCTTCTATACTATGTACCTCTATACACCACTTTCTATACTATGTACCACTATACACTACATTCTATACTATGTACCACTATACACCATATTCTATACTATGTGCCTCTATACACTATATTTTATACTATGTACCTCCATACACCACATTCTATACTATGTACCACTATACAGCTCTACACCACATTATATACTATGTACCACTATACACCATATTCTATACTATGTACCAATATACAGCTCTACACCATATTCTATACTATGTACCACAACAGAGCTCTATACCATATTCTATACTATGTACCACTATACAACATATTCTATGTACCAATATACACCACATTCTAGACTATGTACCATTATACACCATATTCTATACTATGTAACTCTATACACCATATTCTATACTATGTACCTCTATACACCATATTCTATACTATATACCACTATACACCATATTCTATACTATATACCACTATACAGCTCTACCCCATATTCAATACTATGTACCACTATACACCATTTTCTATACTATGAACCACTATACAGCTCTACACCACATTCTATACTAATTACAACTATACACCATATTCTATACTATATACCACTATACACCTCTACACCATATTCTATACTATGTACCACTATACTGCTCTACACCATATTCTATACTATATACTACTATACAACACATTCTATACTATGTACCACTATACACCATATTCTATACTATGTAACACTATACACCACATTCTATACTATGTACCATTATACAGCTCTACACCACATTCTATATTATGTACCACTAAACAGCTCTAAACAATATTCTATACTATGTACCACTATACACCATATTCTATACTATGTACCAATATACACCATATTCTATACTATGTACCTCTATAAACCATATTCTATACTATATACCACTATACACCACATCCTATACTATGTACCATTATACAGCTCTACACCACATTCTATACTATGTACCACAATACACCATATTCTATACTATGTAACACTATACACCACATTCTATACTATGTACCATTTTACAGCTCTACACCACATTCTATAATATGTACCACTATATTCCACATTTTATACTTTGTACCACTATACAGCTATAATCAATATTCTATACTATGTACCACTATACAGCTCTACACCACATTCTATAATATGTACCACTGTACACCACATTCTATACTAAGTACCACTATACACCATATTCTATACTATGTACCTCTATACACAATATTCTTTACAATGTACCACTTTACACCATACTCTATACTATGTACCACAATACACCATTTTCTATACTATGTTCCACTATACAACGTATTCCATACTATGTACCACTATACACCATATTCTATACTATGTACCTCTATACACCATATTCTATACTATGTACCACAAAACGGCTCTACACCATATTCTAAACTATGTACCACTATACTGCTCTACACCATATTCTGTACTATGTACCACTATACAGCTCTACACCATAATCTTTACTATGTACCACTATACACCATATTCTATACTATGTACCACTTTACACAATATTCTATACATTGTACCACTTTACAGCTCTTCAACACAATCTATACTATGTACCACTACACACCATATTCTATACTATGAACCACTATACAGCTCTACACCAAATTCTATACTATGTACCACTATACTGCTCTACACCAAATTCTATACTATGTACTACTATACACCACATTCTATACTATGTACCACTATACAGCTCTATATCATATAACACTGTACACCACATTCTATACTATGTACCACTATTTACCACTATACACCATGTTCTATAATATGTACCAATATACACCATATTCTATACATTGTACCACTATACAGCTCTTCAACACAATCTATACCATGTACCACTACACACCATATTCTATACTATGTACCACTATACAGCTCTACACTAAATTCTATACTATGTACCACTATACTGCTCTAAACCAAATTCTATACTATGTACTACTATACACCACATTCTATACTATGTACCACTATACAGCTCTATATCATATACCACTGTACACCACATTCTATACTATGTACCACTATGTACCACTATATACCATGTTCTACAATATGTACCAATATACACCATATTCTATACTATGTACCTCTATACACCATATTCTATAGTATGTACCACTATACACCATATTCTATACTATGTACAACTATACACACCATATTCTATACTATGTTCAACTATACACCATTTTCTATCCTATGTACCACTGTACACCATATTCTATGCAATGAAGCACAATACAGCTCTATACTATATTCTATACTATGTACCACAATACAGCTCTACACCAAATTCTATACTATGTACCAGTATACACCATATTCTATACTGTATACCTCTATACACCATATTCTATACTATGTACCTCTATATACCATATTCTATACTGTGGACCACTATATACCATATTCTACACTATATACCGCTATACACCATATTTTATACTATGTACCATTATACAACACATTCTATACTATGTAGCACTATACAACATATTCTATACTATGTACCACAATACACCATATTCTATAATATTTACCTCTATACACCATATTCTATACTATGTACCACTATACACCATATTCTATACTATGTACCACAAAATGGCTCTACACCATATTCTAAACTATGTACCACTATACTGCTCTACACCATATTCTGTACTATGTACCACTATACAGCTCTACACCATAATCTTTACTATGTACCACTATACACCATATTCTATACTATGTACCACTTTACACCATATTCTATACATTGTACCACTATACAGCTCTTCAACACAATCTATACTATGTACCACTACACACCATATTCTATACTATGTACCACTATACAGCTCTACACCAAATTCTTTACTATGTACCACTATACTGCTCTACACCAAATTCTATACTATGTACTACTATACACCACATTCTATACTATGTACCACTTTACAGCTCTATATCATATACCACTGTACACCACATTCTATACTATGTACCACTATGTACCACTATACACCATGTTCTATAATATGTACCAATATACACCATATTATATACTATGTACCTCTATACACCATATTCTATACTATGTACCACTATACACCATATTCTATACTATGTACCACTATACACCATATACTATACTATGTAGCACTATACACCATATTCTATACTATGTACCACAATACACCATATTCTATAATATTTACCTCTATACACCATATTCTATACTATGTACCACTATACACCATATTCTATACTATGTACCACAAAACGGCTCTACACCATATTCTAAACTATGTACCACTATACTGCTCTACACCATATTCTGTACTATGTACCACTATACAGCTCTACACCATAATCTTTACTATGTACCACTATACACCATATTCTATACTATGTACCACTTTACACAATATTCTATACATTGTACCACTTTACAGCTCTTCAACACAATCTATACTATGTACCACTACACACCATATTCTATACTATGAACCACTATACAGCTCTACACCAAATTCTATACTATATACCACTATACTGCTCTACACCAAATTCTATACTATGTACTACTATACACCACATTCTATACTATGTACCACTATACAGCTCTATATCATATACCACTGTACACCACATTCTATACTATGTACCACTATGTACCACTATACACCATGTTCTATAATATGTACCAATATGCACCATATTCTATACTATGTACCTCTATACACCATATTCTATACTGTGTACCACTATACACCATATTCTATACTATGTACCACTATACACCATATACTATACTATGTAGCACTATACACCATATTCTATACTATGTACCACTGTACAGCTCTACACCTTATTCTATGCTATGTATCACTATACACAATGGGGTTCATTCAGACCCACTCGCAAGTGGCAGTACGCTCACAAGTGGGTCGATGTTCCCCACTGCCCAAGCGCACGATGGATGGAGCTCCATCGTGTGCATGCGCGAGACCCAATGAGCATCGGATTTCCCGTCGCTCGGGGTCTTGCGGCAAAGAGGGCATGCTTTTGATGTTGATTGACAGCACGCCCCCTTTACTGGGCGTGCCGGGGGTGTGCCTGCCAGACGGAGGCGTTCCCAAGGGAACGCCTACCGTCTCAATCCGGCCCCACTGACATCACTAGTGATGGCAGTGGGAGTGATTTTGGCTCTGATAGAGCCAAAATCACTCCTGGGTTTGTGGTTGAGAAACCCGCCCACAGGGTTTCACTCGCAAGTCCGATGGTTGCGATGGTCAAGAACATCGCGACCATCTTGTTGCACACTCGTATATGCTGTGGGTGGTGACCCACAGCTATACGAGCGTTCAGGAGGACGCTCCATTTTAATGGAGGAGGGCCCTGATTCAGACCGAGCACTCTGGTCAGAGTGTTCGGCTCTGAATCAGGCCCAATATTCTATACTATGTACCACTATACAGCTCTACACCATATTCTATACTATATACCACTATACACCATATTCTGTACTATGTACCACTATACAGCACTACACCACATTCTATACTATGTACCACTATACACCATATTCTATGTACCACTATACACCACATTCTAGACTATGTACCACTGTACACCATATTCTATGCTATGTACCACTATACACCATATTCTATACTATGTACCACTATACAACATATTCATTACCAGAGCCGTAACTGGACTTTTTGGTGCCCTGTGCCAGAAAGAGCATTGGCCCTCCCTCATTTTTCAAAGGGACATAATGCACCCAAAAAAGGGCCATGGCATCATGGGGAAGGGCCAGGGAATGTATAGTAGAGGCCAGGCGATGCTGGGGATGAAATAAAAGTAAGCTACAAACGAGAATGATAATAAATAGAAATTTGGAAGGCCCAACCTGCGCTCCCTGATCTGTGGTTCCTTGTGCGATGGCACCTGCCGCACTACCCTAGCTACGGCCCTGTTCTATACTATGAACCACTATACACCATATTCTATACTATGTACCACTCTACACCGTATTCTATACTATGTACCACTATACACCATATTCTATACTATGTAGCACTATGCACCATATTCTATACTATGTACCACTATACACCATATTCTATACTATGTACCTCTATACACCATATTCTATACTATTTACCACTTTACACCATATTCTATACTATGTAGCACTATACACCTCTACAGCATATTCTATGCTATGTACCACTATACAGCTCTATACCACATTCTATACTATGTACAACTGTACAGCTCTACACCATATTCTATACTATATACTACTATAGACCACATTCTATACTAAGTACCACTATACACAATATTCTATACTATGTACCATTATACAGCTTTACACCACATTCTATACTATGTATCACTATACATCATATTCTATTTACCACTAAACACCATATTCTAGACTATGTACCACTATACACCACATTCTATACTATGTACCACTATACACCATATTCTATACTATGTGCCTCTATACACTATATTCTATATTATGTACCACCATACACCACATTCTATACTATGTACCACTATACAGCTCTACACCACATTCTGTACTATGTACCACTTTACACCATATTCTAAACTATGTACCAATATACAGCTCTACACCATATTCTATACTATGTACCACAATATAGCTCTATACCATATTCTATACTTTATACCACTATACAGCTTTATACCACATTCTATACTATGTACCATTATACAGCTCTAAACCACATTCTATACTATGTACCATTATACACCATATTCTATACTATGTACCACTATACAGCTGTACACCACATTCTATACTATGTACCACTATACAACATATTCTATTCTATGTAAAACTATACAGCTCTACACCACATTCTATACTATATACCACTATACTCCATATTCTATGTACCATTATACACCATATTCTATACTATGTAACTCTATACACCATATTCTATACTATGTACCTCTATACACCATATTCTATACTATATAACACTATACACCTTTACACCATATTCTATGCTATGTACCACTATACAGCTTTACACCACATTCTATACTATGTACCACTATACATCATTTTCTATGTACCACTATACACCATATTCTAGACTATATAACACTATACACCATATTCTAGACTATGTACCACTATACACCATCTTCTATACTATGTACCTCTATACACCACTTTCTATACTATGTACCACTATACACTACATTCTATACTAAGTACCACTATACACCATATTCTATACTATGTGCCTCTATACACTATATTTTATACTATGTATCTCCATACACCACATTCTATACTATGTACCACTATACAGCTCTACACCACATTATATACTATGTACCACTATACACCATATTCTATACTATGTACCAATATACAGCTCTACACCATATTCTATACTATGTACCACAACAGAGCTCTATACCATATTCTATACTATGTACCACTATACAACATATTCTATGTACCAATATACACCACATTCTAGACTATGTACCATTATACACCATATTCTATACTATGTAACTCTATACACCATATTCTATACTATGTACCTCTATACACCATATTCTATACTATATACCACTATACACCATATTCTATACTATATACCACTATACAGCTCTACCCCATATTCTATACTATGTACCACTATACACCATTTTCTATACTATGAACCACTATACAGCTCTACACCACATTCTATACTAATTACAACTATACACCATATTCTATACTATATACCACTATACACCTCTACACCATATTCTATACTATGTACTACTATACTGCTCTACACCATATTCTATACTATATACTACTATACAACACATTCTATACTATGTACCACTATACACCATATTCTATACTATGTAACACTATACACCACATTCTATACTATGTACCATTATACAGCTCTACACCACATTCTATATTATGTACCACTAAACAGCTCTAAACAATATTCTATACTATGTACCACTATACACCATATTCTATACTATGTACCAATATACACCATATTCTATACTATGTACCTCTATAAACCATATTCTATACTATATACCACTATACACCACATCCTATACTATGTACCATTATACAGCTCTACACCACATTCTATACTATGTACCACAATACACCATATTCTATACTATGTAACACTATACACTACATTCTATACTATGTACCATTTTACAGCTCTACACCACATTCTATAATATGTACCACTATATACCACATTTTATACTTTGTACCACTATACAGCTATAAACAATATTCTATACTATGTACCACTATACAGCTCTACACCACATTCTATAATATGTACCACTGTACACCACATTCTATACTAAGTACCACTATACACCATATTCTATACTATGTACCTCTATACACCATATTCTTTACAATGTACCACTTTACACCATACTCTATACTATGTACCACAATACACCATTTTCTATACTATGTTCCACTATACAACGTATTCCATACTATGTACCACTATACACCATATTCTATACTATGTACCTCTATACACCATATTCTATACTATGTACCACTATACACCATATTCTATACTATGTACCACAATACAGCTCTACACCATATTCTATACTATGTACAACTATACAACTCTACACCATATTCTATACTATGTACCACTGTACACCATATTCTATATTATGTACCACTATACACCACATTCTATACAATGTACCACTATACAGCTCTGCAACACATTCTATACTATGTACCACTATACACCATATTCTATACTATGACCAACTATACAGCTCTACACCGTATTCTATACTATGTACTACTATACACCACATTCTATACTATGTACCACTATACAGCTCTACACCATATACCACTATACACCACATTCTATACTATGTACCTCTATACACTATATTTTATACTATGTAACTCCATACACCACATTCTATACTTTTTTCCACTATACAGCTCTACACCACATTCTATACTATGTACCACTATACACCATATTCTATACTATGTACCACTATACACCATATTCTATACTATGTACCAATATACACCATATTCTATACTATGTACCTCTATAAACCATATTCTATACTATATACCACTATACACCACATCCTATACTATGTACCATTATACAGCTCTACACCACATTCTATACTATGTACCACAATACACCATATTCTATACTATGTAACACTATACACCACATTCTATACTATGTACCATTTTACAGCTCTACACCACATTCTATAATATGTACCACTATATACCACATTTTATACTTTGTACCACTATACAGCTATAAACAATATTCTATACTATGTACCACTATACAGCTCTACACCACATTCTATAATATGTACCACTGTACACCACATTCTATACTAAGTACCACTATACACCATATTCTATACTATGTACCTCTATACACCATATTCTTTACAATGTACCACTTTACACCATACTCTATACTATGTACCACAATACACCATTTTCTATACTATGTTCCACTATACAACGTATTCCATACTATGTACCACTATACACCATATTCTATACTATGTACCTCTATACACCATATTCTATACTATGTACCACTATACACCATATTCTATACTATGTACCACAATACAGCTCTACACCATATTCTATACTATGTACAACTATACAGCTCTACACCATATTCTATACTATGTACCACTGTACACCATATTCTATACTATGTACCACTATACACCACATTCTATACAATGTACCACTATACAGCTCTGCAACACATTCTATACTATGTACCACTATACACCATATTCTATACTATGACCAACTATACAGCTCTACACCGTATTCTATACTATGTACCACAACAGAGCTCTATACCATATTCTATACTATGTACCACTATACAACATATTCTATGTACCACTATACACCACATTCTAGACTATGTACCATTATACACCATATTCTATACTATGTAACTCTATACACCATATTCTATACTATGTACCTCTATACACCATATTCTATACTATATACAACTATACACCATATTCTATACTATATACCACAATACACCATATTCTATACTATATACCACTATACAGCTCTACCCCATATTCTATACTATGTACAACTATACACCATTTACTATACTATGAACCACTATACAGCTCTACACCACATTCTATACAATATACAACTATACACCATATTCTATACTATATACCACTATACACCTCTACACCATATTCTATACTATGTACCACTATACTGCTCTACACCATATTCTATACTATATACTAGTATACAACACATTCTATACTATGTACCACTATACACCATATTCTATACTATGTAACACTATACACCACATTCTATACTATGTACCATTATACAGCTCTACGAAACATTCTATAATATGTACCACTATATACCACATTTTATACTATGTACCACTATACAGCTCTAAACAATATTCTATACTATGTACCACTATACAGCTCTACACCACATTCTATACTATGTACCACTATACACCATATTCTATACTATGTACCTCTATAAACCATATTCTATACTATATACCACTATACACCACATCCTATACTATGTACCATTATACAGCTCTACACCACATTCTATACTATGTCCCACAATACACCATATTCTATACTTTGTAACACTATACACCACATTCTATACTATGTACCATTATACAGCTCTACACCACATTCTATAATATGTACCACTATTTACCACATTTTATACTTTGTACCACTATACAGCTCTAAACAATATTCTATACTATGTACCACTATACAGCTCTACACCACATTCTATAATATGTACCACTGTACACCATATTCTATACTATGTACCACAATACACCATATTCTATACTATGTACCTCTATACACCATATTCTATACTATATACCACTATACACCACAGCCTAAACTATGTACCATTATACAGCTCTACAAAACATTCTATACTATGTACCACAATACACCATATTCTATACTATGTACCACTATACAGCTCTACACCACATTCTACACTGTGTACCACTATACACCATATTCTATGTACCACTATACACCACATTCTAGACTATGTACCACTATACACCATATTCTATAATATGTACCTTTATACACCATATTCTATACTATTTACCTCTATACACCATATTCTATACTATATACCACTATTAACCATATTCTATGCAATGTACCACTATACACCATATTCTATACTATATACAACTATACAGCTCTACCCCATATTCTATACTATGTACCACTATACACCATATTCTATACTATGAAACACTATACAGCTCTACACCATATTCTAAACTATTTACCATTATACAACATATTCTATACTATGTACCACTATACACCTCTACACCATTTTCAATGCTATGTACCACATTACAGCTCTATACCACATTCTATACTATGTACAACTGTACAGCTCTACACCATATTCTATACTCTATACTGCTATAGATCACATTCTATACTACGTACCACTATACACCATATTCTATACTATGTAACACTATACTCCACATTCTATACTATGTAACACTGTAATCCATATTCTATACTATGTACCACTATTCAGCTCTACACCACATTCTATGCTATGTAAAACTATAAATCATATTCTATGTACCAATATACACCATATTCTAGACTATGTATCACTATAAACCATATACTATACTATTTACCTCTATACACCACATTCTATACTATGTACCACTATACACCACATTCTATACTAAGTACCACTATTCTCCATATTCTATATTATGTACCTCTATACACCTTATTCTTTACAATGTACCACTTTACACCATATTCTAAACTATGTACCACAATACACCATATTCTATACTATGTTCCACTATACAATGTATTCCATACTATGTACCACTATACACCATATTCTATACTATGTACCTCTATACACCATATTCTATACTATGTACCACTATACTCCATATTCTATACTATGTACCACAATACAGCTCTACACCATATTCTATACTATGTACAACTATACAGCTCTACACCATATTCTATACTATGTACCACTGTACACCATATTCTATACTATGTACCACTATACACCACATTCTATACTATGTACCACTATACAGCTCTGCAACACATTCTATACTATGTACCACTATACACCATATTCTATACTATGTACCACTATACAGCTCTACACCACATTCTATACAATGAACAACTATACAGCTCTACACCATATTCTATGCTATGTACTACTATACACCACATTCTTTACTATGTACCACTATACAGCTCTACACCATATACCACTATACACCACATTCTATACTATGTACCACTACACCACACTCTATACTATGTACCACTATGCACCACGATACACCACATTCTATACTATGTACCACTATACACCATATTCTATAATATGTACCTCTATACACCGTATTTTATACTATGTACCACTATACAGCTCTACACCATATTCTATGCTATGTATCACTATACACAATACTCTATACTATGCACCACTTTACAGCTCTACACCATATTGTATACTATATACCACTATACACCATATTGTATACAATGTACCACTATACACCTCTACACCACATTCTATACTATGTCCAACTATACAGCTCTACACCGTATTCTATACTATGTACTACTATACACCACATTCTATACTATGTACCACTATACAGCTCTATACCATATACCACTATACACCACATTCTATACTATGTACCACTACACCACACTCTATACTATGTACCACTATGCACCACTATACACCACATTCTATACTATGTACCACTATACACCATATTCTATACTATGTACCTCTATACCCAGTATTTTATACTATGTACCACTATACACCATATGCTATACTATGTAGCACTATACAGCTCTACACCACATTCTATACTATATACCACTATACACCATATTCTATACTATGTAGCACAATACACCATATTCTATACTACATACCACTATACAGCTCTACACCATATTCTATGCTATGTATCACTATACACAATACTCTATACTATGCACCACTTTACAGCTCTACACCATATTCTATATTATATACCACTATACACCATATTGTATACTATGTACCACTATACAGCTCTACACCATATTCTATACTATGTACCACTTTACAGCTCTACACCTTATTCTATACTATATACCACAATACAGCTCTATATCATATTCTATACTATATGCTACTATACACCATATTCTATACTATGTACCACTATACAGCTTTATACCACATTCTATAGTATGTACCAATATACAGCTGTAAACCACATTCTATACTATGAACCACTATACACCATATTCTATACTATGTACCACTATACAACATATTCTATACCATGTACCACTTAACAGCTCTACCCCACATTCTATACTATGTACCACTATACACCATATTCTACACTATGTACCAATATACAGCTCTACACCACATTCTATACTATGTACCACTATACACCATATTCCAGACTATGTACGACTATACACCATATTCTATACTATGTACGTCTATACACCATATTCTATACTATGTACCTCTATAAACCATATTCTATACTATATACCACTATACACCATATTCTATACTATGTACCACTGTACACCATATTCTATACTATATACCACTATATAGCTCTACCCCATATTCTATACTATGTACCACTATACACCATTTTCTATACTATGTACCACTTTACAGCTCTACACCATATTCTATACTATGTACTACTATACAGCTCTACACCATAATATATACTATATACTACTATACACCACATCCTATACTATGTACCACTATACACCATATTCTACACTATGTACCACTATACACTATATTCTATACTATGTACCACTGTACAACATATTCTATTCTATATACCACTATACAGGGCTACCCCATATTCTATACCATGTACCACTATACACCATATTCTATACTATGTACTATACACCATATTCTATACTATGTACCAATATACACCATATTCTATACTATGTACCACTATACAGCTCTTCATCAAATTCAATACAATATACCACTATACACCATATTCTATGCTATGTACCACTATACACAATATTCTGTACTATGTACCACTATACACCATATTCTATACTATATACCACTATACACCATTTTCTATACTATGTACCACTATACAACATATTCTATACTATACACCACTATACAGGGCTACCCCATATTCTATACCATGTACCACTATTCACCTATAGTATAGAATGTGGTGTATAGTGGAACACAGTGTAGAATGTGGTGTAGAGCTGTATAATGGTACATAGTATAGAATATGGTGTATTGTGGTACATAGTATAGAATGTGGTGTAGAGCTGTATAATGGTACATAGTATAGGATGTGGTGTATAGTGGTATATAGTATAGAATATGGTGTATAGAGGTACATAGTATAGAATATGGTGTATAGTGGTACATTGTAGAGAATATGGTTAATAGTGGTATATAGTATAGAATATGGTGTATAGAGGTAAATAGTATAGAATATGGTGTATAAAGGTAAATATTATAGAATATGGTGTATAGTGGTACATAGTCTAGAATGTTGTGTATAGTGGTACATAGAATATGGTGTATAGTGGTACATTGTATAGAATGTGGTGTAGAGCTGTATAGTGGTACATAGTATAGAATATGGTGTATAGTGGTACATAGTATAGAATGCGGTGAAGAGCTGTATAGTGGAACATAGTATAGAATATGGTGTATAATGGTACATAGTATAGAATGTGGTGTATAGTGGAACACAGTGTAGAATGTGGTGTAGAGCTGTATAGTGGTACATAGTATAGAATATGGTGTATTGTGGTACATAGTAAAGAATGTGGTGTAGAGCTGTATAATGGTACATAGTATAGGATGTGGTAAATAGTGGTATATAGTATAGAATATGGTGTATAGAGGTACAAAGTATAGAATATGGTGTATAGTGGTACATAGTATAGAATATGGTGTATAGTGGTACATAGTATAAAATATGGTGTATAATCGTACATAGTATAGAATATGGTGTATAGAGGTACATAGTTTAGAATAAGGAGTATAGTGCTACATAGTATAGAATATGGTGTTTAGTGGTACATTGTATAAATTATGGTGTATAGAGGTACATAGTATAGAATATGGTGTATAGTGGTACATAGTATAGAATGTTGTGTAGAGCTGTATAGTGGTTTATAGTATAGAATATGGTGTATAGTGGTAAATAGTATAGAATGTGTTGTATAGTGGTACATAGTATAGAATTTGATGTAGAGCTGTATAGTGGTACATAGTATAGAATGTGGTATATAGTGGTATATAGTATAGAATACGGTGTATAGTGGTACATAGTATAGAATGTTGTGTAGAGCTGTATAGTGGTTTATAGTATAGAATGTGGTGTATAGTAGTACATATTATAGAATGTGGTGTAATGCTGTATAATGGTACATAGTATAGAATATGGTGTATAGTGGTACATAGTATGGAATGTTGTGTAGAGCTGTATAGTGGTTTATAGTATAGAATGTGGTGTATAGTAGTACATATTATAGAATGTGTTGTGAAGCTGTATAATGGTACATAGTATAGAATATGGTGTATAGAGGTACATAGTATAGAATATGGTGTATAGTGGTACATAGTATAGAATGTGGTGAAGAGCTGTATAGTGGTACATAGTATAGAATGTGGTGTATAGTGGTACATAGTATAGAACATAGTGAATAGAGGTACAAAGTATAGAATATGGTGTATAGTGGTACATAGTATAGAATGTGGTGTATAGTGAGTGGTACATAGTATAGAATATGGTGTATAGAGGTACATAGTATAGAATATGGAGTATAGAGGTACATAGTATAGAATATTGTGTATAGTGGTACATAGTCTTAAATATGGTGTATAGTGGTATATAGTATAGAATGTGGTGTTGAGCTGTATAGTGGTACATAGTATAGAATATGGTGTAAAGTGGTACATAGTATAGAGTATGGTGTATAGTGGTACAGAGTAAATAATATGGTGAAGAGCTGTATAGTGGTACATTGTATAGAATATGGTGTAGAACAGTATAGTGGTACATAGTATAGAATATGGTGTAAAGAGGTACATAGTATAGAATATGGTGTATTGTGGTACATAGAATAGAATATGGTGTATAGTGGTACATAGTATAGAATATGGTGTATAGAGGTACATATTATAGAATATGGTGTATAGTTCTACATAGTATAGAATGTGTTGTATAGTGGTACATAGTATAAAATATGGTGTATAGCGGTTTATACTATAGAATATGGTATAAAGTGGTACATTTTATAGATTATGGTGTTTTGTGGTACATAGTATAAAATATGGTGTATAATTGTACATAGTATAGAATATGGTGTATAGAGGTACATAGTATAGAATAAGGTGTATAGTGCTACATAGTATAGAATATGGTGTATAGTGGTACAAAGTATAAATTATGGTGTATAGAGGTACATAGTATAGAATATGGTGTATAGTCAGACATAGTCTAGAATGTGGTGTATAGTGGTACATAGAATATGGTGTTTAGTGGTACATAGTATAGAATATGGTGTAGAGCTGTATAGTGGTTCATAGTATAGAATATGGTGTATAGTGGTACAGAGTATAGAATATGGGGAAGAGCTGAATAGTTGTATATAGTATAGAATATTATGTATAGTGGTACATTGTATAGAATATGGTGTATAGTGGTATATAGTATAGAATATGGTGTATAGAGGTACATAGTATAGAATATGGTGTATAGAGGTAAATAGTATAGAATGTGGTGTATAGTGGTACATAGTATAAAATATGGTGTAAAGTGGTACATAGTATAGAGTATGGTGTATAGTGGTACAGAGTAAATAATATGGTGAAGAGCTGTATAGTGGTACATAGTATAGAATATGATGTAGAACAGTATAGTGGTACATAGTATAGAATATGGTATATAGTGTTACATAGTATAGAATATGGTGTTTTGTGGTACATAGTATAAAATATGGTGTATAGTGGTACATAGTATAGAATATGGTGTATAGAGGTACATAGTATAGAATAAGGTGTACAGTGCTACATAGTGTAGAATATGGTGTATAGTCAGACATAGTCTAGAATGTGGTGTATAGTGGTACATAGAATATGGTGTATAGTGGTACATAGTATAGAATGTGGTGTAGTGCTGTATAGTGGTACATAGTATAGAATGTGGTGTATAGTAGTACATAATATAGAATGTGGTGTAGAGCTGTATAATGGTACATAGTATAGAATATGTTGTATAGTGGTACATAGTATAGAATGTGGTGTATAGTGGTACATAGTATAGAATATGGTGTTCAGTGGTACATAGTATAGAATGTGGTGTACAGATGTATAGTGGTACATAGTATAGAATATGGTGTAGAGCTGTTTAGTAGTACATAGTATAGAATGTGGTATATAGTGGTACATAGTATAGAACATAATGTATAGAGGTACATAGTATAGAATGTGGTGTATAGTGTTACATATTTTAGAATATGGTGTATAGTGGTACATAGTATAGAATGTTGTGTATAGTAGTATATAGTATATATTATGGTGTAGAGCTGATAGTAGTACATAGTATAGAGTATGGAGTAGAGGTGTATAGTGGTACATTGTATAGAATATGGTGTATAGTGGTATATAGTATAGAATATGGTGTAGAGCTGTATAGTGGTTCATAGTATAGAAAAAGGTGTATAGTATTATATAGTATAGAATATGGGGTAGAGCTATATAGTGGTATATAGTATAGAATATGGTGTATAGTGGTACATAGTATAGAATATGGTGTATAGTGGTATATAGTATAGAATATGGTTTATAGAGGTACATAGTATATAATATGGTGTATAGACGTACATAGTATAGAATGTGGTGTAGAGCTGTTAATTGGTACATAGTATAGAATATGGTGTATAGTGGTACATAGTATAGAATATCGTGTATAGTGGTTCATAGTATAGAATGTGGTTTACAGCTGTATAATGGTACATACTATAGAATGTGGTATAAAGCTGTATAGTGGTACATAGTATAGAATATGGTGTATAGTAGCATATAGTATAGAATATGGTATAGAGCTGTATTGTGGTATATAGTATATAATATGGTGTAGAGCTGTAAAGTGGTACATAGTATAGAATATGGTGTAGAGCTGTATAGTGGTACACAGTATACAATATGGTGTATAGTGGTATATAGTATAGAATATGGTGTAGAGCTGTAAAGTGGTGCATAGTATAGAGTATTGTGTATAGTGATACATAGTATAGAATATGGTGTAGAGCTGTATAGTGGTATGTAGTATAGAATATGGTGTATAGTGCTACATAGTATAGAATATGGTGTATAGTGGTATATAGTATAGAATGTGGTGTAGAGCTGTATAGTGGTACATAGTATAGCATATGGTGTATAGTGGTACATAGTAGAAAATACAGTGTATAGAGGTACATAGTATAGAATATGGTGTATAGTGGTACATAGTATAGAATATGGTGTAAAGTGGAACATTGTAATGAATATGGTGTAGAGGTACAAAGTATAGAATATGGTGTATAGTGGTACTTAGTATAGAATGTGGTGTATAGTGGTACATAGTATAGAATGTGGTGTATAGAGGTAAATAGTCTAGAATATGGTGTATAGTGGTACATAGAATAGAATGTGGTGTAGAGCTGAATAGTGGTACATAGTATAGAATATGGATTATAGTGGTACATAGTATAGAATGTGGTGTAGTGCTGTATAGTGTTACATAGTATAGAATGTGGTGTATATTGCTACATAGTATAGAATATGGTGTATAGTGGTACTTAGTATAGAATGTGATCTATAGCAGTATAGACTATAGAATATGTTGTAGAGCTGTACAGTTGTACATAGTATAGAATGTGGTATAGAGCTGTACAGTGGTACATAGCATTGAATATGGTGTAGAGGTGTATAGAGGTACATAGTATAGAATATGGTGTATAGTGGTAAATAGTATAGAATGTGGTGTAGAGCTGTATAGTGGTTCATAGTATAGAATATGGTGTATAGTGGTACATAGTATAGAATATGGGGTAGAGCTGAATAGTTGTATATAGTATAGAATATGGTGTATAGTGGTACATTGTATAGAATATGGTTAATAGTGGTATATAGTATAGAATATGGTGTATAGAGGTAAATAGTATAGAATATGGTGTATAAAGGTAAATATTATAGAATATGGTGTATAGTGGTACATTGTATAGAATGTGGTGTAGAGCTGTATAGTGGTACATAGTATAGAATATGGTGTATAGTGGTACATAGTATAGAATGTGGTGAAGAGCTGTATAGTGGAACATAATATAGAATATGGTGTATATTGGTACATAGTATAGAATGTGGTGTATAGTGGAACACAGTGTAGAATGTGGTGTAGAGCTGTATAGTGGTACATAGTATAGAATATGGTGTATTGTGGTACATAGTATAGAATGTGGTGTAGAGCTGTATAATGGTACATAGTATAGGATGTGGTGTATAGTGGTATATAGTATAGAATATGGTGTATAGAGGTACATAGTATAGAATATGGTGTATAGTGGTACATAGTATAGAATATGGTTAATAGTGGTATATAGTATAGAATATGGTGTATAGAGGTAAATAGTATAGAATATGGTGTATAAAGGTAAATATTATAGAATATGGTGTATAGTGGTACATAGTCTAGAATGTTGTGTATAGTGGTACATAGAATATGGTGTATAGTGGTACATTGTATAGAATGTGGTGTAGAGCTGTATAGTGGTACATAGTATAGAATATGGTGTATTGTGGTACATAGTAAAGAATGTGGTGTAGAGCTGTATAATGGTACATAGTATAGGATGTGGTGTAGAGCTGTATAATGGTACATAGTATAGGATGTGGTGTATAGTGGTATATAGTATAGAATATGGTGTATATTGGTACATAGTATAGAATATGGTGTATAGTGGTATATAGTATAGAATATGGTGTATAGAGGTACATAGTATAGAATATGGTGTATAGTGGTACATAGTATAGAATGTGGTGTAGAGCTGTATAGTGGTACATAGTATAGATTATTGTTTAGAGCTGTATAGTGGTACAAAGTATAAAATGTGGTATATAGTGGTACATATTATAGAATGTGGTGTAGAGCTGCATAATGGTACATAGTATAGAATGTGGTGTATAGTGTTACATAGTATAGAATATGGTGTATTGTGGTACATAGTATAGAATGTGGTGTAGAGCTGTATAATGGTACATAGTATAGGATGTGGTGTATAGTGGTATATAGTATAGAATATGGTGTATATTGGTACATAGTATAGAATATGGTGTATAGTGGTATATAGTATAGAATATGGTGTATAGAGGTACATAGTATAGAATATGGTGTATAGTGTTACATAGTATAGAATATGGTGTATTGTGGTACATAGTATAGAATGTGGTGTAGAGCTGTATAGTGGTACATAGTATAGAATATTGTTTAGAGCTGTATAGTGGTACATAGTATAAAATGTGGTATATAGTGGTACATATTATAGAATGTGGTGTAGAGCTGTATAATGGTACATAGTATAGAATGTGTTGTATAGTGGTATATAGTATAGAATATGGTGTATAGAGATACATAGTATAGAATATGGTGTATAGTGTTACATAGTATAGAATATGGTGTATTGTGGTACATAGTATAGAATGTGGTGTAGAGCTGTATAGTGGTACATAGTATAGAATATTGTTTAGAGCTGTATAGTGGTACATAGTATAAAATGTGGTATATAGTGGTACATAGTATAGAATATGGTGTA
Organism: Taudactylus pleione; assembly: GCA_031769625.1. Taxonomy (NCBI): domain Eukaryota; kingdom Metazoa; phylum Chordata; class Amphibia; order Anura; family Myobatrachidae; genus Taudactylus; species Taudactylus pleione. Next base: position 21,030 of record JAUIMM010001460.1, read on the forward strand.
GAGGTGTATAGTGGTATATAGTATAGAATATGGTGTATAGTTGTATATAGAATAGAATGTGGTGTAAAGCTGTATAGTGGTTCATAGTATAGAAAATGGTGTATAGTGGTACATAGTATAGAATATGGGGTAGAGCTGTATAGTGGTATATAGTATAGAATATGGTGTATAGTGGTATATAGTATAGAATATGGTGTATAGAGGTACATAGTATAGAATATGGTGTATAGAATTACATAGTATAGATTATGGTGTATAATGGTACATAGTCTAGAATGTGGTGTATATTGGTACATAGAATATGGAGTATAGTGGTACATAGTATAGAATGTGGTGTAGAGGTGTATAGTGGTACATAGTATAGAATATGTTGTATAGTGGTACATAGTATAGAATGTAGTGTAGAGATGTATAGTGGTACATAGTGTAGAATAAGGTGTATAGTGGTACATAGTATAGAATGTTGTTTAGAGCTGTATAATGGTACATAGTATAGAATGTGGTATAAAGCTGTATAGTGGTACATAGTATAGAATATGGTGTATAGTGGTATAAAGTATTGAATATGGTATAGAGCTCTGTTGTGGTACATAGTATAGAATACGGTGTTGAGCTGTATATTGGTACATAGTATAGTATATGGTGTATAGTGGTACATAGTATAGAATGTGTTGTAGAGCTGTTTAGTGGTACATAGTATAGAATGTGGTGTATGGAGGTACATAGTATAAAATATAGTGTATAGAGGCACATAGTATAGAATATGGTGTAAAGTGGTACATAGTATAGAATGTGGTGTATAGTGGTACATAGTATAGAAAGTGGTGTATAGAGGTACATAGTATAGAATATGGTGTATAGTGGTACATTGTCTAGAATATGGTGTATAGTGTTATATAGTCTAGAATATGGTGTATAGTGGTACATAGAATATGATGTATAGTGGTACATAGTATGGAATGTGGTGTAAAGCTGTATAGTGGTACATAGCATAGAATATGGTGTAGAGGTGTATAGTGGTATATAGTATAGAATTTGGTGTAAAGTGGTAAATAGTATAGAATATAGTGTAGAGCTGTATAGTGGTTCATAGTATCGAATATGGTGTATAGTGATACATAGCATAGAATGTGGTGTAGAGCTGTATAATGGTACATAGTATAGGATGTGGTGTATAGTGGTATATAGTATAGATTATGGTGTATAGAGGTATATAGTATAGAATATGGTGTATAGTGGTACATAGAATATGATGTATAGTGGTACATAGTATAGAATGTGGTGTAAAGCTGTATAATGGTACATAGTATAGAATGTGGTGTAGAGGTGTATAGTGGTATATAGTATAGAATTTGGTGTATAGTGGTATATAGTATAGAATATGGTGTATAGAGGTACATTGTATAGAATATGGTGTATAGAGTTACATAGTATAGAATATGGTGTATAATGGTACATAGTCTAGAATGTGGTGTATAGTGGTATATAGAATATGGAGTATAGTTGTACATAGTATAGAATGTGGTGTAGAGCTGTATAGTGGTACATAGTATAGAATATGGTGTATAGTGGTACATAGTATAGAATGTGGTGTAGAGCTGTATAGTTTTACATAGAATAGAATATGTTGTATAGTGGTACATAGTATAGAATGTGGTGTACAGCTGTATAGTGGTACAAAGTATAGAATATGGTGTATAGTGGTATAAAGTATAGAATATGGTGTAGAGCTGTATATTGGTACATAGTTTAGTATATGGTGTATAGTGGTACATGGTACAGAATGTGGTGTAGAGCTGTATAGTGGTACATAGTATAGAATGTGGTGTATGGTGGTACATAATATAGAATATAGTGTATAGAGGCACATAGTATAGAATATGGTGTATAGTGGTACATAGTATAGAATGTGGTGTATAGTGGTACATAGTATAAAATGTGGTGTATAGAGGTACATAGTATAGAATATGGTGTATAGTGGTACATAGTCTAGAATATGGTGTATAGTTTTACATAGTCTAGAATATGGTGTATAGTGGTATATAGAATATGATGTATAGTGACACATAGTATAGAATGTGGTGTAAAGCTGTATAATGGTACATAGTATAGAATGTGGTGTATAGTGGTACATAGTATAGAATGTGTTGTAGAGCTAAATAGTTGTACATAGTATAGAATATGGTGTAAAGTCGTACATAGTATAGAATGTTGTGTAGAACTGTATAGTGTTACATAGTATAGAATGTGGTGTTTAGTGCTACATAGTATAGAATATTGTGTATAGTGGTACTTAGTATAGAATGTGGTCAATAGTAGTATATAGTATAGAGTATGGTGTAGAGCTGTACAGTTGTACATAGTATAGAATGTGGTATAGAGCTGTATAATGGTACATAGCACAGAATATGCTGTAGAGGTGTATAGTGCTACATAGTATAGAATATGGTGTAAAGTGGTAAATAGTATAGAATATAGTGTAGAGCAGTATAGTGGTTCATAGTATAGAATATGGTGTATAGTGGTACATAGCATAGAATGTGGTGTAGAGCTGTATAATGGTACATAGTATAGGATGTGGTGTATAGTGGTATATAGTATAGAATATGGTGTATAGAGGTATATAGTATAGAATATGGTGTATAGTGGTACATAGAATATGATGTATAGTGGTACATAGTATAGAATGTGGTGTAAAGCTGTATAATGGTACATAGTATAGAATGTGGTGTATAGTGGTACATAGTATAGATTATGGTGTATAGTAGTACATAGTAAAGAATATGGTGTATAGTGGTACATAGTATAGAATGTGGTTTAGAGCTGTATAGTGTTACATAGTATAGATTGTGGTGTAGAGCTGTAAAGTGGTACATAGTATAGAAAATGGTGTATAGAGGTACATAGTATAGTATATGGTGTATAGTGGTACATAGTATAGAATGTGGTGTAGAGCTGTATAGTGGAACATAATATAGATTGTTGTGTATAGTGGTATATAGTATATAATATAGTGTATAGAGGCACATAGTATAGCATATGGTGTATAGTGCTACATAGTATAGAATGTGGTGTATAGTGGTACATAGTATAGAATGTGGTGTATAGAGGTACATAGTATAGAATATGGTGTATAGTCAAACATAGAATAGAATGTGGTGTAGAGCTGTATAGTGTTACATAGTATAGAATGTGGTGTATAGTGCAACATAGTATAGAATATTGTGTATAGTGGTACTTAGTATAGAATGTGGTCTATAGTAGTATATAGTATAGAATATGTTGTAGAGTTGTACAGTTGTACATAGTATAGAATGTGGTATAGAGCTGTATATTGGTACACAGTATAGAATATGGTGTAGAGGTGTATAGTGCTACATAGTATAGAATATGGTGTAAAGTGGTAAATAGTATAGAATATGATGTAGAGCTGTATAGTGGTTCATAGTATAGAATATGAAGTATAGTGGTACATAGTATAGAATATGGGGTAGAGCTGTATAGTTGTATAAAGTATAGAATATGGTGTATAGTGGTACATTGTATAGAATATGGTTAATAGTGGTATATAGTATAGAATATGGTGTATAGAGGTAAATCGCATAGAATATGTTGTATAGTAGTACATAGTATAGAATGTGGTGTAGAGCTGTATAGTGGTACATAGTGTAGAATATGGTGTATAGTGGTACATAGTATAGAATGTTGTTTAGAGCTGTATAATGGTACATAGTTTAGAATGTGGTATAAAGCTGTATAGTGGTACATAGTATAGAAAATGGTGTATAGTGGTATATAGTATAGAATATGGTATAGAGCTGTATAGTGGTTCATAGTATAGAAAATGGTGTATAGTGGTTTATAGTATAGAATGTGGTGTAGAGCTGTATAGTGGTACATAGTATAGAATATGGTGAATATTGCTACATAGTATAGAATGTGGTGTATAGTGGTACATAGTATAGAATATGGTGTATAGAGGTACATAGTATAGAATATGGTGTATAGAGGAACATAGAATAGAATATGGCGTATAGTGGTACATAGTGTAGAATATGGTGTATAGTGGTACATAATCTAGAATGTGGTATAGAGGTGTATAGTGGTACATAGTATAGAATGTGGTGTATAGTGGTACATAGAATATGGTTTATAGTGGTACATAATATAGAATATGGTGTAGAGCTGTATAGTGGCACATAGTATAGAATGTGGTGTAGAGCTGTATAGTGGTACATAGTATAGAATATGCTGTAAAGTGGTATATAGTATAGAATATGGTGTAGAGCTTTATAGTGGTACATAGTATATAATATTGTGTAAAGTGATACATAGCATAGAATATGGTGTAGAGCTGTATAGTGGTAGATAGTATAGAATATGGTGTATAGTGCTACATAGTATAGAATATGGTGTATAGTGGTATATAGTATAGAATGTGGTGTAGAGCTGTATATTGGTACATATTACAGAATATGGTGTATAGTGGTATATAGTATAGAATGTGGTGTAGAGCTGTATAGTGGTACATTGTATAGAATATGGTGTATATTGGTACATAGTATAGAATGTGGTGTATAGTGGTACATAGTATAGAATATGGTGTATAGAGGTACATAGTATAGAATATGGTGTATATTGGTACATAGTATATAATGTGGTGTATAGTGGTATATGGAGTAGTGCTGTATAGTGGTACATAGTATAGAATGTAGTGTAAAGTAGTACATAGTATAGAATATGGTGTAGAGCTGTATATTGGTACATAGTATAGAATGTGGTGTACAGCTGGATAGTGGTACATAGTATAGAATATGGTGTATAGTGGTACATAGTATATAATGTGGTGTAGAGCTGTATAGTGGTACATAGTATAGAATGTGGTGTATGGAGGTACATAGTATAAAATATAGTGTATAGAGGCACATAGTATAGAATATGGTGTATAGTGGTACATAGTATAGAATGTAGTGTATAGTGGTACATAGTATAGAAAGTGGTGTATAGAGGTACATAGTATAGAAGATGATGTATAGTGGTACATAGTCTAGAATATGGTGTATAGTGTTATATAGTCTAGAATATGGTGTATAGTGGTACATAGAAAATGATGTATAGTGGTACATAGTATAGAATGTGGTGTAAAGCTGTATAGTGGTACATAGCATAGAATATGGTGTAAAGGTGTATAGTGGTATATAGTATAGAATTTGGTGTATAGTGTTATATAGTATAGAATATGGTGTATAGAGGTACATAGTATAGAATATGGTGTATAGAGTTACATAGTATAGAATATGGTGTATAATGGTACATAGAATATGGAGTATAGTGGTATATAGTATAGAATGTGGTGTAGAGCTGTATAGTTTTACATAGAATAGAATATGTTGTATAGTGGTACATAGTATAGAATGTGGTGTACAGCTGTATAGTGGTACATAGTATAGAATATGGTGTATAATGGTACATAGTATAGAATGTGGTTTAGAGCTGTATAATGGTACATAGTATAGAATGTGGTATAAAGCTGTATAGTGGTACAAAGTATAGAATATGGTGTATAGTGGTATAAAGTATAGAATATGGTATAGAGCTATATTGTGGTACATAGTATAGAATATGGTGTAGAGCTGTATATTGGTACATAGTTTAGAATATGGTGTAAAGTGGTACATAGTACAGAATGTGGTGTAGAGCTGTATAGTGGTACATAGTATAGAATGTGGTGTATGGTGGTACATAATATAGAATATAGTGTATAGAGGCACATAGTATAGAATATGGTGTATAGTGGTACATAGTATAGAATGTGGTGTATAGTGGTACATAGTATAGAATATGGTGTATAGTGGTACATAGTCTAGAATATGGTGTTTAGTGGTACATAGAATATGATGTATAGTGATACATAGTATAGAATGTGGTGTAAAGCTGTATAATGGTACATAGTATAGAATATTGTGTATAGTGGTACTTAGTATAGAATGTGGTCTATAGTAGTATATAGTATAGAATATGGTGTAGAGCTGTACAGTTGTACATAGTATAGAATGTGGTATAGAGCTGTATAGTGGTACATAGCATAGAATATGCTGTAGAGGTGTATAGTGCTACATAGTATAGAATATGGTGTAAAGTGGTAAATAGTATAGAATATGGTGTATAGAGGTACATAGTATAGAATATGGTGTATAGTGGTACATAGTATAGAATATGGTGCATAGTGCTACATAGTATAGAATATGGTGTATAGTGGTACATAGTATAGAATACGGTGTAGAGTGGTACATAGTATAGAATATGGTGTATAGTGGTTCATAGTATAGAACAGGGCCGTAGCTAGGGTAGTGCGGCAGGTGCCATCGCACAAGGAACCACAGATCAGGGAGCGCAGGTTGGGCCTTCCAAATTTCTATTTATTATCATTCTCGTTTGTAGCTTACTTTTATTTCATCCCCAGCATCGCCTTGCCTCTACTATACATTCCCTGGCCCTTCCCCATGATGCCATGGCCCTTTTTTGGGTGCATTATGTCCCTTTGAAAAATGAGGGAGGGCCAATGCTCTTTCTGGCACAGGGCACCAAAAAGTCCAGTTACGGCTCTGGTAATGAATATGTTGTATAGTGGTACATAGTATAGAATATGGTGTATAGTGGTACATAGCATAGAATATGGTGTACAGTGGTACATAGTCTAGAATGTGGTGTATAGTGGTACATAGAATATGGTGTATAGTGGTACATAGTATAGAATGTGGTGTAGTGCTGTATAGTGGTACATAGTACAGAATATGGTGTATAGTGGTATATAGTATAGAATATGGTGTAGAGCTGTATAGTGGTACATAGTATAGAATATTGGGCCTGATTCAGAGCCGAACACTCTGACCAGAGTGCTCGCTCTGAATCAGGGCCCTCCTCCATTAAAATGGAGCGTCCTCCTGAACGCTCGTATAGCTGTGGGTCACCACCCACAGCATATACGAGTGTGCAACAAGATGGTCGCGATGTTCTTGACCATCGCAACCATCGGACTTGCGAGTGAAACCCTGTGGGCGGGTTTCTCAACCACAAACCCAGGAGTGATTTTGGCTCTATCAGAGCCAAAATCACTCCCACTGCCATCACTAGTGATGTCAGTGGGGCCGGATTGAGACGGTAGGCGTTCCCTTGGGAATGCCTCCGTCTGGCAGGCACACCCCCGGCACGCCCAGTAAAGGGGGCGTGCTGTCAATCAACATCAAAAGCATGCCCTCTTTGCCGCAAGACCCCGAGCGACGGGAAATCTGATGCTCATTGGGTCTCGCGCATGCACACGATGGAGCTCCATCCATCGTGCGCTTGGGCAGTGGGGAACATCGACCCACTTGTGAGCGTACTGCCACTTGCGAGTGGGTCTGAATGACCCCCATTGTGTATAGTGATACATAGCATAGAATAAGGTGTAGAGCTGTACAGTGGTAGATAGTATAGAATATGGTGTATAGTGCTACATAGTATAGTATATGGTGTATAGTGGTACATAGTATAGAATGTGGTGTACAGTGGTATATGATATAGAGCTGTATAGTGGTACATAGTATAGAATGTGGTGTATAGTAGTACATAGTATAGAATTTGGTGTAGAGCAGTATAGTGGTACATAGTATAGAATTTGGTGTAGAGCTGTATAGTGGTTCATAGTATAGAATATGGTGTGTAGTGGTACATAGTATAGATTGTGTTGAAGAGCTGTAAAGTGGTACAATGTATAGAATATTGTGTAAAGTGGTACATAGTATAGAATATGGTGTATAGTGGTACATAGTAAAGATTATGGTGTAGAGCTGTATAGTGGTACATAGTACAGAATATGGTGTAGAGCAGTATAGTGGTACATAGTTTAGAATATGGTGTAGAGCCGTTTTGTGGTACATAGTATAGAATATGGTGTATAGTGGTACATAGTATAGAATATGGTGTATAGAGGTAAATATTATAGAATATGGTGTATTGTGGTACATAGTATAGAATATGGTGTATAGTGCTACATAGTATAGTATATGGTGTATAGTGGTACATAGTATAGAATATGGTGTATAGTGGTACATAGTATAGAATATGGTGTATAGAGGTACATAGTATAGAATATGGTGTATATTGGTACATATTATAGAACATGGTGTATAGTGGTACATAGTGGTACATAGTATAGAATGTGGTGTACAGTGGTATATGATATAGAGCTGTAAAGTGGTACATAGTATAGAATGTGGTGTATAGTAGTACATAGTATAGAATTTGGTGTAGAGCAGTATAGTGGTACATAGTACAGAATATGGTGTAGAGCAGTATAGTGGTACATAGTTTAGAATATGGTGTAGAGCCATTTTGTGGTACATAGTATAGAATATGGTGTATAGTGGTACAGAGTATAGAATATGGTGTATAGTGGTATAAAGTATAGAATATGGTGTAGAGCTGTATATTGGTACATAGTTTAGTATATGGTGTATAGTGGTACATGGTACAGAATGTGGTGTAGAGCTGTATAGTGGTACATAGTATAGAATGTGGTGTATGGTGGTACATAATATAGAATATAGTGTATAGAGGCACATAGTATAGAATATGGTGTATAGTGGTACATAGTATAGAATGTGGTGTATAGTGGTACATAGTATAAAATGTGGTGTATAGAGGTACATAGTATAGAATATGGTGTATAGTGGTACATAGTCTAGAATATGGTGTATAGTTTTACATAGTCTAGAATATGGTGTATAGTGGTATATAGAATATGATGTATAGTGACACATAGTATAGAATGTGGTGTAAAGCTGTATAATGGTACATAGTATAGAATGTGGTGTATAGTGGTACATAGTATAGAATGTGTTTGTACATAGTATAGAATATGGTGTAAAGTCGTACATAGTATAGAATGTTGTGTAGAGCTGTTATAGTGTTACCATAGTATAGAATGTGGTGTTTAGTGCTACATAGTATAGAATATTGTGTATAGTGGTACTTAGTATAGAATGAGGTCAATAGAGTAGTATATTAGTATAGAATATGGGTGTAGAGACTGTACAGTTGTACATAGGTATAGAATGTTGGTATAGAGCTGTATAATGGTACATAGCACAGAATATGCTGTAGAGGTGTATAGTGCTACATAGTATAGAATATGGTGTAAAGTGGTAAATAGTATAGAATATAGTGTAGAAGCAGTATAGTGGTTCATAGTATAGAATATGGTGTATAGTGGTACATAGCATAGAATGTGGTGTAGAGCTGTATAATGGTACATAGTATAGGATGTGGTGTATAGTTGGTATATAGTATAGAATATGGTGTATAGAGGTACATAGTATAGAATATGGTGTATAGTGGTACATAGAATATGATGTATAGTGGTACATAGTATAGAATGTGGTGTAAAGCTGTATAATGGTACATAGTATAGAATGTGGTGTATAGTGGTACATAGTATAGATTATGGTGTTAGTAGTACATAGTAAAGAATATGGTGTATAGTGGTACATAGTATAGAATGTGGTTTAGAGCTGTATAGTGTTACATAGTAATAGATTGTGGTTGTAGAGCTGTAAAGTGGTACATAGTATAGAAAATGGTGTATAGAGGTACATAGTATAGTATATGGTGTATAGTGGTACATAGTATAGAATTGTGGTGTAGAGCTGTATAGTGGAACATAATATAGATTGTTGTGTATAGTGGTATATAGTATATAATATAGTGTATAGAGGCACATAGTATAGCATATGGGTGTATAGTGCTACATAGTATAGAATGTGTGTATAGTGGTACATAGTATAGAATGTGGTGTATAGACGTACATAGTATAGAATATGGTGTATAGTCAAACATAGAATAGAATGTGGTGTAGAGCTGTATAGTGTTCACATAGTATAGAATGTGGTGTATAGTGCAACATAGTATAGAATATTGTGTATAGTGGTACTTAGTATAGAATGTGGTCTATAGTAGTATATAGTATAGAATATGGTGTAGAGTTGTACAGTTTGTACATAGTATAGAATGTGGTATAGAGCTGTATATTGGTACACAGTATAGAATATGGTGTAGAGGTGTATAGTGCTACATAGTATAGAATATGGTGTAAAGTGGTAAATAGTATAGAATATGATGTAGAGCTGTATAGTGGTTCATAGTATAGAATATGAAGGTATAGTGGTACATAGTATAGAATATGGGGTAGAGCTGTATAGTTGTATAAAGTATAGAATATGGTGTATAGTGGTACATTGTATAGAATATGGTTAATAGTGGTATATAGTATAGAATATGGTGTATAGAGGTAAATAGCATAGAATATGTTGTATAGTAGTACATAGTATAGAATGTGGTGTAGAGCTGTATAGTGGTACATAGTGTAGAATATGGTGTATAGTGGTACATAGTATAGAATGTTGTTTAGAGCTGTATAATGGTACATAGTTTAGAATGTGGTATAAAGCTGTATAGTGGTACATAGTATAGAAAATGGTGTATAGTGGTATATAGTATAGAATATGGTATAGAGCTGTATAGTGGTTCATAGTATAGAAAATGGTGTATAGTGGTTTATAGTATAGAATGTGGTGTAGAGCTGTATAGTGGTACATAGTATAGAATATGGTGAATATTGCTACATAGTATAGAATGTGGTGTATAGTGGTACATAGTATAGAATATGGTGTATAGAGGTACATAGTATAGAATATGGTGTATAGAGGAACATAGAATAGAATATGGCGTATAGTGGTACATAGTTTAGAATATGGTGTATAGTGGTACATAATCTAGAATGTGGTATAGAGGTGTATAGTGGTACATAGTATAGAATGTGGTGTATAGTGGTACATAGAATATGGTTTATAGTGGTACATAATATAGAATATGGTGTAGAGCTGTATAGTGGCACATAGTATAGAATGTGGTGTAGAGCTGTATAGTGGTACATAGTATAGAATATGCTGTAAAGTGGTATATAGTATAGAATATGGTGTAGAGCTTTATAGTGGTACATAGTATATAATATTGTGTAAAGTGATACATAGCATAGAATATGGTGTAGAGCTGTATAGTGGTAGATAGTATAGAATATGGTGTATAGTGCTACATAGTATAGAATATGGTGTATAGTGGTATATAGTATAGAATGTGGTGTAGAGCTGTATATTGGTACATATTACAGAATATGGTGTATAGTGGTATATAGTATAGAATGTGGTGTAGAGCTGTATAGTGGTACATTGTATAGAATATGGTGTATATTGGTACATAGTATAGAATGTGGTGTATAGTGGTACATAGTATAGAATATGGTGTATAGAGGTACATAGTATAGAATATGGTGTATATTGGTACATAGTATATAATGTGGTGTATAGTGGTATATGGAGTAGTGCTGTATAGTGGTACATAGTATAGAATGTAGTGTAAAGTAGTACATAGTATAGAATATGGTGTAGAGCTGTATATTGGTACATAGTATAGAATGTGGTGTACAGCTGGATAGTGGTACATAGTATAGAATATGGTGTATAGTGGTACATAGTATATAATGTGGTGTAGAGCTGTATAGTGGTACATAGTATAGAATGTGGTGTATGGAGGTACATAGTATAAAATATAGTGTATAGAGGCACATAGTATAGAATATGGTGTATAGTGGTACATAGTATAGAATGTAGTGTATAGTGGTACATAGTATAGAAAGTGGTGTATAGAGGTACATAGTATAGAAGATGATGTATAGTGGTACATAGTCTAGAATATGGTGTATAGTGTTATATAGTCTAGAATATGGTGTATAGTGGTACATAGAAAATGATGTATAGTGGTACATAGTATAGAATGTGGTGTAAAGCTGTATAGTGGTACATAGCATAGAATATGGTGTAAAGGTGTATAGTGGTATATAGTATAGAATTTGGTGTATAGTGTTATATAGTATAGAATATGGTGTATAGAGGTACATAGTAAAGAATATGGTGTATAGAGTTACATAGTATAGAATATGGTGTATAATGGTACATAGAATATGGAGTATAGTGGTATATAGTATAGAATGTGGTGTAGAGCTGTATAGTTTTACATAGAATAGAATATGTTGTATAGTGGTACATAGTATAGAATGTGGTGTACAGCTGTATAGTGGTACATAGTATAGAATATGGTGTATAATGGTACATAGTATAGAATGTGGTTTAGAGCTGTATAATGGTACATAGTATAGAATGTGGTATAAAGCTGTATAGTGGTACAAAGTATAGAATATGGTGTATAGTGGTATAAAGTATAGAATATGGTATAGAGCTATATTGTGGTACATAGTATAGAATATGGTGTAGAGCTGTATATTGGTACATAGTTTAGAATATGGTGTAAAGTGGTACATAGTACAGAATGTGGTGTAGAGCTGTATAGTGGTACATAGTATAAAATGTGGTGTATGGTGGTACATAATATAGAATATAGTGTATAGAGGCACATAGTATAGAATATGGTGTATAGTGGTACATAGTATAGAATGTGGTGTATAGTGGTACATAGTATAGAATATGGTGTATAGTGGTACATAGTCTAGAATATGGTGTTTAGTGGTACATAGAATATGATGTATAGTGATACATAGTATAGAATGTGGTGTAAAGCTGTATAATGGTACATAGTATAGAATATTGTGTATAGTGGTACTTAGTATAGAATGTGGTCTATAGTAGTATATAGTATAGAATATGGTGTAGAGCTGTACAGTTGTACATAGTATAGAATGTGGTATAGAGCTGTATAGTGGTACATAGCATAGAATATGCTGTAGAGGTGTATAGTGCTACATAGTATAGAATATGGTGTAAAGTGGTAAATAGTATAGAATATGGTGTATAGAGGTACATAGTATAGAATATGGTGTATAGTGGTACATAGTATAGAATATGGTGCATAGTGCTACATAGTATAGAATATGGTGTATAGTGGTACATAGTATAGAATACGGTGTAGAGTGGTACATAGTATAGAATATGGTGTATAGTGGTTCATAGTATAGAACAGGGCCGTAGCTAGGGTAGTGCGGCAGGTGCCATCGCACAAGGAACTACAGATCAGGGAGCGCAGGTTGGGCCTTCCAAATTTCTATTTATTATCATTCTCGTTTGTAGCTTACTTTTATTTCATCCCCAGCATCGCCTTGCCTCTACTATACATTCCCTGGCCCTTCCCCATGATGCCATGGCCCTTTTTTGGGTGCATTATGTCCCTTTGAAAAATGAGGGAGGGCCAATGCTCTTTCTGGCACAGGGCACCAAAAAGTCCAGTTACGGCTCTGGTAATGAATATGTTGTATAGTGGTACATAGTATAGAATATGGTGTATAGTGGTACATAGCATAGAATATGGTGTACAGTGGTACATAGTCTAGAATGTGGTGTATAGTGGTACATAGAATATGGTGTATAGTGGTACATAGTATAGAATGTGGTGTAGTGCTGTATAGTGGTACATAGTACAGAATATGGTGTATAGTGGTATATAGTATAGAATATGGTGTAGAGCTGTATAGTGGTACATAGTATAGAATATTGGGCCTGATTCAGAGCCGAACACTCTGACCAGAGTGCTCGCTCTGAATCAGGGCCCTCCTCCATTAAAATGGAGCGTCCTCCTGAACGCTCGTATAGCTGTGGGTCACCACCCACAGCATATACGAGTGTGCAACAAGATGGTCGCGATGTTCTTGACCATCGCAACCATCGGACTTGCGAGTGAAACCCTGTGGGCGGGATTCTCAACCACAAACCCAGGAGTGATTTTGGCTCTATCAGAGCCAAAATCACTCCCACTGCCATCACTAGTGATGTCAGTGGGGCCGGATTGAGACGGTAGGCGTTCCCTTGGGAACGCCTCCGTCTGGCAGGCACACCCCCGGCACGCCCAGTAAAGGGGGCGTGCTGTCAATCAACATCAAAAGCATGCCCTCTTTGCCGCAAGACCCCGAGCGACGGGAAATCTGATGCTCATTGGGTCTCGCGCATGCACACGATGGAGCTCCATCCATCGTGCGCTTGGGCAGTGGGGAACATCGACCCACTTGTGAGCGTACTGCCACTTGCGAGTGGGTCTGAATGACCCCCATTGTGTATAGTGATACAAAGCATAGAATAAGGTGTAGAGCTGTACAGTGGAACATAGTATAGAATATGGTGTATAGTGCTACATAGTATAGTATATGGTGTATAGTGGTACATAGTATAGAATGTGGTGTACAGTGGTATATGATATAGAGCTGTATAGTGGTACATAGTATAGAATGTGGTGTATAGTAGTACATAGTATAGAATTTGGTGTAGAGCAGTATAGTGGTACATAGTATAGAATTTGGTGTAGAGCTGTATAGTGGTTCATAGTATAGAATATGGTGTGTAGTGGTACATAGTATAGATTGTGTTGAAGAGCTGTAAAGTGGTACAATGTATAGAATATTGTGTAAAGTGGTACATAGTATAGAATATGGTGTATAGTGGTACATAGTAAAGATTATGGTGTAGAGCTGTATAGTGGTACATAGTACAGAATATGGTGTAGAGCAGTATAGTGGTACATAGTTTAGAATATGGTGTAGAGCCGTTTTGTGGTACATAGTATAGAATATGGTGTATAGTGGTACATAGTATAGAATATGGTGTATAGAGGTAAATATTATAGAATATGGTGTATTGTGGTACATAGTATAGAATATGGTGTATAGTGCTACATAGTATAGTATATGGTGTATAGTGGTACATAGTATAGAATATGGTGTATAGTGGTACATAGTATAGAATATGGTGTATAGAGGTACATAGTATAGAATATGGTGTATATTGGTACATATTATAGAACATGGTGTATAGTGGTACATAGTGGTACATAGTATAGAATGTGGTGTACAGTGGTATATGATATAGAGCTGTAAAGTGGTACATAGTATAGAATGTGGTGTATAGTAGTACATAGTATAGAATTTGGTGTAGAGCAGTATAGTGGTACATAGTACAGAATATGGTGTAGAGCAGTATAGTGGTACATAGTTTAGAATATGGTGTAGAGCCATTTTGTGGTACATAGTATAGAATATGGTGTATAGTGGTACAGAGTATAGAATATGGTGTATAGAGGTAAATATTATAGAATATGGTGTATTGTGGTACATAGTATAGAATATGTTGTATAGTGCTACATAGTATAGAATGTGTTGTATAATGGTACATAGTATAAAATATGGTGTATAGCGGTATATAGTGTAGAATATGGTATATAGTGGTCCACAGTATAGAATATGGTATATAGAGGTACATAGTATAGAATATGGTGTATAGAGGTATACAGTATAGAATATGGTGTATACTGGTACATAGTATAGAATTTGGTGTAGAGCTGTATTGTGGTACATAGTATAGAATATAGTATAGAGCTGTATTGTGCTTCATTGCATAGAATATGGTGTACAGTGGTACATAGGATAGAAAATGGTGTATAGTTGAACATAGTATAGAATATGGTGTGTATAGTTGTACATAGTATAGAATATGGTGTATAGTGGTACATACTATAGAATATGGTGTATAGAGGTACATAGTATAGAATATGGTGTATATTGGTACATATTGTAGAACATGGTGTATAGTGGTACATAGTGGTACATAGTATAGAATGTGGTGTACAGTGGTATATGATATAGAGCTGTATAGTGGTACATAGTATAGAATGTGGTGTATAGTAGTACATAGTATAGAATTTGGTTTAGAGTAGTATAGTGGTACATAGTATAGAATTTGGTGTAGAGCTGTATAGTGGTACATAGTATAGAATATGGTGTGTAGTGGTACATAGTATAGATTGTGTTGAAGAGCTGTATAGTGGTACAATGTATAGAATATGGTGTATATTGGTACATATTATAGAACATGGTGTATAGTGGTACATAGTGGTACATAGTATAGAATGTGGTGTACAGTGGTATATGATATAGAGCTGTATAGTGGTACATAATATAGAATGTGGTGTATAGTAGTACATAGTATAGAATTTGGTGTAGAGCAGTATAGTGGTACATAGTATAGAATTTGGTGTAGAGCTGTATAGTGGTTCATAGTATAGAATATGGTGTGTAGTGGTACATAGTATAGATTGTGTTGAAGAGCTGTAAAGTGGTACAATGTATAGAATATTGTGTAAAGTGGTACATAGTATAGAATATGGTGTATAGTGGTACATAGTAAAGATTATGGTGTAGAGCTGTATAGTGGTACATAGTACAGAATATGGTGTAGAGCAGTATAGTGGTACATAGTTTAGAATATGGTGTAGAGCCATTTTGTGGTACATAGTATAGAATATGGTGTATAGTGGTACATAGTATAGAATATGGTGTATAGAGGTAAATATTATAGAATATGGTGTATTGTGGTACATAGTATAGAATATGGTGTATAGTGCTACATAGTATAGTATATGGTGTATAGTGGTACATAGTATAGAATATGGTGTATAGTGGTACATAGTATAGAATATGGTGTATAGAGGTACATAGTATAGAATATGGTGTATATTGGTACATATTATAGAACATGGTGTATAGTGGTACATAGTGGTACATAGTATAGAATGTGGTGTACAGTGGTATATGATATAGAGCTGTAAAGTGGTACATAGTATAGAATGTGGTGTATAGTAGTACATAGTATAGAATTTGGTGTAGAGCAGTATAGTGGTACATAGTAAAGAATTTGGTGTAGAGCTGTATAGTGGTACATAGTATAGAATATGGTGTGTAGTGGTACATAGTATAGATTGTGTTGAAGAGCTGTATAGTGGTACAATGTATAGAATATGGTGTAAAGTGGTACATAGTATAGAATATGGTGTATAGTGGTACATAGTAAAGATTATGGTGTAGAGCTGTATAGTGGTACATAGTACAGAATATGGTGTAGAGCCATTTTGTGGTACATAGTATAGAATATGGTGTATAGTGGTACATAGTATAGAATATGGTGTATAGAGGTAAATATTATAGAATATGGTGTATTGTGGTACATAGTATAGAATATGTTGTATAGTGCTACATAGTATAGAATGTGTTGTATAATGGTACATAGTATAAAATATGGTGTATAGCGGTATATAGTGTAGAATATGGTATGTAGTGGTCCACAGTATAGAATATGGTATATAGAGGTACATAGTATAGAATATGGTGTATAGAGGTATACAGTAGAGAATATGGTGTATACTGGTACATAGTATAGAATTTGGTGTAGAGCTGTATTGTGGTACATAGTATAGAATATAGTATAGAGCTGTATTGTGCTTCATTGCATAGAATATGGTGTACAGTGGTACATAGGATAGAAAATGGTGTATAGAGGAACATAGTATAGAATATGGTGTGTATAGTTGTACATAGTATAGAATATGGTGTATAGTGGTACATACTATAGAATATGGTGTATAGAGGTACATAGTATAGAATATGGTGTATATTGGTACATATTGTAGAACATGGTGTATAGTGGTACATAGTGGTACATAGTATAGAATGTGGTGTACAGTGGTATATGATATAGAGCTGTATAGTGGTACATAGTATAGAATGTGGTGTATAGTAGTACATAGTATAGAATTTGGTTTAGAGCAGTATAGTGGTACATAGTATAGAATTTGGTGTAGAGCTGTATAGTGGTACATAGTATAGAATATGGTGTGTAGTGGTACATAGTATAGATTGTGTTGAAGAGCTGTATAGTGGTACAATGTATAGAATATGGTGTAAAGTGGTACATAGTATAGAATATGGTGTATAGTGGTACATAGTAAAGATTATGGTGTAGAGCTGTATAGTGGTACATAGTACAGAATATGGTGTAGAGCAGTATAGTGGTACATAGTTTAGAATATGGTGTAGAGCCGTTTTGTGGTACATAGTATAGAATATGGTGTATAGTGGTACATAGTATAGAATATGGTGTATAGAGGTAAATATTATAGAATATGGTGTATTGTGGTACATAGTATAGAATGTGTTGTATAGTGGTACATAGTATAAAATATGGTGTATAGCGGTATATAGTGTAGAATATGGTATATAGTGGTTCATAGTATAGAATATGGTGTATAGTGGTATACAGTTTAGAAAATGGGGTAGAGCTGTATAGTTGTATATAGTATAGAATATGGTGTATAGTGGTAAATAGTATAGAATATGGTGTATAGAGGTAAATATTATAGAATATGGTGTATTGTGGTACATAGTATAGAATATGGTGTATAGTGCTACAAAGTATAGAATGTGTTGTATAGAGGTACATAGTATAGAATAAGGTGTATAGAGGTATATAGAATAGAATATGGTGTATAGTGGTACATAGTATAGAATTTGGTGTAGACCTGTATAGTGGTACATAGTATAGAATATGGTGTAGAGCTGTATTGTGGTACATAGTATAGAATATGGTATAGAGCTGTATTGTTCTACATTGCATAGAATATGGTGTACAGTGGTACATAGTACAGAAAATGGTGTATAGAGGTACATAGTATAGAATATGGTGTGTATAGTGGTACATAGTATAGAATATGGTGTATAGTGGTACATAGTATAGAATATGGTGTATTGTGATACATAGTATAGAATATGGTGTATAGTGGTACATAGTATAGAATATGGTGTATAGAGGTACACAGTATAGAATGTGGTGTAGAGCTATATAGTGGTACATAGTATAGAATATGGTGTATAGAGGAACATAGTATAGAATGTGGTGTAGAGATGTATAGTGGTACATATTATAGAATATGGTGTATTGTGGTACATAGTATAGAATATGTTGTATAGTCGTACATAGTATAGAATATGGTGTATAGAGGTACATAGAGTAGAATATGGTGTATAGTGCTACATAGTATAGAATGTGTTGTATAGTGGTACATAGTATAAAATATGGTGTATAGCGGAATATAGTATAGATTATGGTATATAGAGGTAAATAGTATAGAAAATGGTGTATAGAGGTACATAGAATAGAATATGGTGTGTATAGTGGTACATAGTATAGAATATGGTGTATTGTGATACATAGTATAGAATATTGTGTATAGTGGTACATAGTATAGAATATGGTGTATAGAGGTACATAGTATAGAATATGGTGTATAGTGGTACATAGTATAGAATGTGGTGTATAGTGGTACATAGTATAGAATTTGTTGTAGAGCTATATAGAGGTACATAGTATAGAATATGGTGTATAGAGGAATATAGTATAGAATGTGGTGTAGAGATGTATAGTGGTACATAGTATAGAATATGGTGTATTGTGTTACATAGTATAGAATATGGTGTATAGTAGTACAAAGTATAGAATATGGTGTATAGAGGTACATAGTATAGAATATGGTGTATAGTGCTACATAGTATACAATGTGTTGTATAGTGGTACATAGTATAAAATATGGTGTATAGCGGAATATAGTATAGAATATGGCATATAGTTGTAAATAGTATAGAGTATGGTGTATTGTTGTACATAGTATAGAATATTGTGTATAGTGGAACACAGTATAGAATATGGTGTATAGATGTGCATAGTATAGAATATGGTGTATAGTGCTACATAGTATAGAATGTGGTGTATAGTGGTACATAGTATAAATTATGGTGTATAGTGGTACATAGTATATTATTTGGTGTAGAGCTGTTTAATGGTACATAGTATAGAATGTGGTGTATAGTGTTACATTTAATAGAAAATGGTGTATAGTGGTACATAGTATAGAATGTGGTGTATAGTAGTATATAGTATAGCATATGGAGTAGAGCTGTATAGTGGTACATAGTATAGAATATGGTGTAGAGGTGAACAGTGGTACATAGTATAGAATATGATGTATAGTGGTACATAGTATAGAATGTGGTGTAGAGCTGTATAGTGGTACATAGTATAGAATATGGTGTATTGTGCTACATAGTATAGAATGTGGTGTATAGTGGTACATAGTATAAATTATGGTGTATAGAGGTACATATTATAGAATATGGGGTGAGCTGTATAGTTGTTTATAGTAAAGAATATGGTTTATAGTGGTACATAGTAAAGAATATGGTTTATAGTGGTACATAGTATAGAATGTGGTGTATAGGGCTACATAGTATAGAATATGCTGTATAGTGGTAAATAGTATAGCATGTGATGTATAGTAGTATATAGTATAGAATATGGTGTAGAGCTGTATAGTGGTACATAGTATAGAATATTGTGTAGAGAGGAACATAGTATAGAATGTGGTGTAGAGATGTATAGTGGTACATAGTATAGAATATGGTGTATTGTGGTACATAGTATAGAATATGGTGTATAGTCGTACATAGTATAGAATATGGTGTATAGAGGTACATAGTATAGAATATGGTGTATAGTGCTACATAGTATAGAATGTGTTGTATTGTGGTACATAGTATAAAATTTGGTGTAAAGCGGAATATAGTAAGCAATATGGTATATTGGTAAATAGTATAGAAAATGGTGTATAGAGGTACATAGTATAGAATATGGTGTGTATAGTGGTACATAGTATAGAATATGGTGTATAGTGGTACATAGTATAGAATATGGTGTATTGTGATACATAGTATAGAATATGGTGTATAGTGGTACATAGTATAGAATATGGTGTATAGAGGTACATAGTATAGAATATGGTGTATAGTGGTACAAAGTATAGAATGTGGTGTATAGCGGTACATAGTATAGTATTTGGTGTAGAGCTATATATTGGTACATAGTATAGAATATGGTGTATAGAGGAACATAGTATAGAATGTGGTGTAGAGATGTATACTGGTACATAGTATAGAATATGGTGTATAGAGGTACATAGTATAGAATATGGTGTATAGTGCTACATAGTATAGAATGTGTTGTATAGTGGTACATAGTATAAAATATGGTGTATAGCGGAATATAGTATAGAATATGTTATATAGTTGTAAATAGTATAGAATATGGTGTATTGTTGTACTTAGTATAGAATATGGTGTATAGATGTACAAAGTATAGAATATGGTGTATAGTGCTACATAGTATAGAATGTGGTGTATAGTGGTACATAGTATAAATTATGGTGTATAGAGGTACATAGTATAGAATATGGTGAATAGTGGTACATAGTCTAGAATGTGGGGTATAGTGGTACATAGAATATGATGTATAGTGGTACATAGTATAGAATGTGGTGTAGAGCTGTATCGTGGTACATAGTATAGAATATGGTGTATAGTGGTACATATTATAGAATGTGGTGTAGAGCTGTATAATGGTACATAGTATAGAATGTGGTGTATAGTGGTACATAGTATAGAATATGGTGTATAGTGGTACATAGCTAGAATGTGGTGTATAGTGGTACATAGTATAGAATATGGAGTACAGTGGTACATAGTATATAATGTGGTGTAGAGCTGTATAATGGTACATAGTATAGAATGTGGTGTATAGTAGTATATAGTATAAAATATAGTGTAGAGCTGTATAGTTGTACATAGTATAGAATATGGTGTAGAGGGGAATAGTGGTACATAGTATAGAATATGGTGTATAGTGGTATATAGTATAGAATATGGTGTAGAGCTGTATAGTGGTTCATAGTATAGAAAATGTTGTATAGCAGTACATAGTATAGAATATGGTGTATAATGCTACATAGTATAGAATGTGGTGTATAGTGGTACATAGTATAAATTATAGTGTATAGAGGTACATAATATAGAATATGGGGTGAGCTGTATAGTTGTTTATAGTATAGAATATGGTTTATAGTGGTACATAGTCTAGAATATGGTGTATAGTGGTACATAGTATAGAATGTGGTGTAGAGCTGTATAGTGGTCCATAGTATAGCATGTGGTGTATAGTAGTATATAGTATAGAATATGGTGTAGAGCTGTATAGTGGTACACAATATAGAAAGTGGAATAGACCTGTAAAGTGGTACATAGTATAGAATATGGTGTATAGTGATATATAGTATAGAATATGGTGTAGAGCTGTATAGTTGTTCATAGTATAGAATATGGTGTATAGTGGTATACAGTTTAGAAAATGGGGTAGAGCTGTATAGTTGTATATAGTATAGAATATGGTGTATAGTGGTATATAGTATAGAATATGGTGTATAGAGGTACATAGTATACTATGTACCACTATACACCACATTCTATACTATGTACCACTATACACCATATTCTATACTATGTACCTCTATACACCATATTCTATACTAGGTACCACTATACACCATATTCTATACTATGTATCACAATACACCATATTCTATACTATGTACCACTATACACCGTATTCTGGACTATGTACCACTATACACACCATATTCTATGCTATGTAGCACAATACAGCTCTACACAATATTCTATACTATGTACCACTATACAGGTCTACACCATATTCTATACTATGTACCACTATACACCATATTCTATACTATGTACCTCTATACACCATATTCTATACTGTGTACCACTATACACCATATTCTATACTATGTACCACAATACACCATATTCAATAATATTTACCACTATATACCATTTTCTATACTATATACCGCTATACAAAATATTTTTTACTATGTACCACTATACTACACATTCTATACTTTGTAGCACTATACACCATATTCTATACTATGTTCCTCTATACACCATATTCTATACTATGTACCACTATACACCATATTCTATACTGTGCACCACAATACACCATATTCTATACTATGTACCACTTTACACCATATTCTATACTATAAACAACTATATAGCTCTACCCCATATTCTATACTATGTACCACTATACACCATTTTCTATACTATGAACCACTATACAGCTCTACACCATATTCTATACTATATACCACTATACACCCTATTCTATACTATGTACCACTATACACCATATTCTATAAAATGTAACACTATACACCAATTTCTATACTATGTACCATTATACAGCTATACACCACATTCTATACTAAATACCACTATACAGCTTTACTCCATATTCTATACTATATACTACTATACACACCATTCTATACTATGTACAACTATACACCATATTCTATAAAATGTAACACTATACACCACATTCTATACTATGTACCACTATACAGCTCTACACCATATTCTATACTATGTACCACTATACAGCTCTACACCACATTCTATACTATGTACCACTGTACACCATATTCTATGATATGTACAACTATACACCACATTCTAGACTATGTACCACTATACACCATATTCTATACTATGTACCACAATACACCATATTCTATACTATGTACCACTATACACCACATTCTATACTATGTACCATTATACAGCTCTAAATCACATTCCATACTATGTACCACTATACACCACATTCTATACTATGTACTATTATACAGCTCTACACCACATTCTATACTATGTACCACTATATTCCATATTCTATACTATGTACCTCTATACACCATATTCTATACTGTGTACCACTATACACCATATTCTATACTATGTACTACAATAAACCATATTCTATACTATTTACCTCTATATACCATATTCTATACTATATACCGCTATACACCATATTTTATACTATGTACCACTATACAACACATTCTATACTATGTAGCACTATACACCATATTCTATACTATGTACCAATATACATCTCTACACCACATTCTATACTATGTTCCTCTATACACAATATTCTATACTATGTACCACTATATACCTCTACACCAAATTATATACTATGTACCACTATACACCATATTCTATACTATGTACCTTTATACACCATATTCTATACTATGTACCTCTATACACCATATTCTATACTATGTACCACTATACACCATATTCTATACTATGTATCACAATACACCATATTCTATACTATGTACCACTATGCACCGTATTCTATACTATGTACCACTATACACACCATATTCTATACTATGTACCTCTATACACCATTTTCTATACTATGTACCACTATACATCATATTCTATGCTATGTAGCACAATACAGCTCTACACCATATTCTTTACTATGTACCACTATACAGCACTACACCATATTCTATAATATGTACCACTGTACAGGTCTACATCATATTCTATACTATGTTCCTCTATACACCATAATCTATACTATGTACCACTGTACACCATATTCTATACTATGCACCACAATACACCATATTCTATAGTATGTACCTCTATACACCATAATCTATACTATGTACCACTATACACCATATTCTATTCTATATACCTCTATACACCTTATTCTATACTATGTACCTCTATACACCATATTCTATACTGTGTACCACTATATACCATATTCTACACTATATACCGCTATACACAATATTTTATACTATGTACCACTACACAACACATTCTATACTATGTAGCACTATACACCATATTCTATACTATGTACCACAATACACCATATTCTATAATATTTACCTCTATACACCATATTCTATACTATTTACCACTATACACCATATTCTATACTATATACAACTATACAGCTCTACCCCATTTTCTAAACTGTATACCACTATACACCATATTCTATACTATGAACCACTATATACCATATTCTACACTATATACCGCTATACACCATATTTTATACTATGTACCACTATACAACACATTCTATACTATGTACCACAATACACCATATTCTATAATATTTACCTCTATACACCATATTCTATACTATGTACCACTATACACCATATTCTATACTATGTACCACAAAACGGCTCTACACCATATTCTAAACTATGTACCACTATACTGCTCTACACCATATTCTGTACTATGTACCACTATACAGCTCTACACCATAATCTTTACTATGTACCACTATAGACCATATTCTATACATTGTACCACTATACAGCTCTTCAACACAATCTATACTATGTACCACTACACACCATATTCTATACTATGTACCACTATACAGCTCTACACCAAATTCTATACTATGTACCACTATACTTCTCTACACCAAATTCTATACTATGTACTACTATACACCACATTCTATACTATGTACCACTATACAGCTCTATATCATATACCACTGTACACCACATTCTATACTATGTACCACTATGTACCACTATACACCATGTTCTACAATATGTACCAATATACACCATATTCTATACTATGTACCTCTATACACCATATTCTATACTATGTACCACTATACACCATATTCTATACTATGTACAACTATACACACCATATTCTATACTATGTTCCTCTATACACCATTTTCTATACTATGTACCACTGTACACCATATTCTATGCAATGAAGCACAATACAGCTCTATACCATATTCTATACTATGTACCACAATACAGCTCTACACCAAATTCTATACTATGTACCAGTATACACCATATTCTATACTGTATACCTCTATACACCATATTCTATACTATGTACCTCTATATACCATATTCTATACTGTGGACCATTATATACCATATTCTACACTATATACCGCTATACACCATATTTTATACTATGTACCATTATACATCACATTCTATACAATGTAGCACTATACACCATATTCTATACTATGTACCACAATACACCATATTCTATAATATTTACCTCTATACACCATATTCTATACTATGTACCACTATACACCATATTCTATACTATGTACCACAAAATGCCTCTACACCATATTCTAAACTATGTACCACTATACTGCTCTACACCATATTCTGTACTATGTACCACTATACAGCTCTACACCATAATCTTTACTATGTACCACTATACACCATATTCTATACTATGTACCACTTTACACCATATTCTATACATTGTACCACTATACAGCTCTTCAACACAATCTATACTATGTACCACTACACACCATATTCTATACTATGTACCACTATACAGCTCTACACCAAATTCTATACTATGTACCACTATACTTCTCTACACCAAATTCTATACTATGTACTACTATACACCACATTCTATACTATGTACCACTATACAGCTCTATATCATATACCACTGTACACCACATTCTATACTATGTACCACTATGTACCACTATACACCATGTTCTACAAAATGTACCAATATACACCATATTCTATACTATGTACCTCTATACACCATATTCTATACTATGTACCACTATACACCATATTCTATACTATGTACAACTATACACACCATATTCTATACTATGTTCCTCTATACACCATTTTCTATACTATGTACCACTGTACACCATATTCTATGCAATGAAGCACAATACAGCTCTATACCATATTCTATACTATGTACCACAATACAGCTCTACACCAAATTCTATACTATGTACCAGTATACACCATATTCTATACTGTATACCTCTATACACCATATTCTATACTATGTACCTCTATATACCATATTCTATACTGTGGACCATTATATACCATATTCTACACTATATACCGCTATACACCATATTTTATACTATGTACCATTATACAACACATTCAATACTATGTAGCACTATACACCATATTCTATACTATGTACCACAATACACCATATTCTATAATATTTACCTCTATACACCATATTCTATACTATGTACCACTATACAAAATATTCTATACTATGTACCACAAAACGGCTCTACACCATATTCTAAACTATGTACCACTATACTGCTCTACACCATATTCTGTACTATGTACCACTATACAGCTCTACACCATAATCTTTACTATGTACCACTATACACCATATTCTATACTATGTACCACTTTACACAATATTCTATACATTGTACCACTTTACAGCTCTTCAACACAATCTATACTATGTACCACTACACACCATATTCTATACTATGAACCACTATACAGCTCTACACCAAATTCTATACTATGTACCACTATACTGCTCTACACCAAATTCTATACTATGTACTAATATACACCACATTCTATACTATGTACCACTATACAGCTCTATATCATATACCACTGTACACCACATTCTATACTATGTACCACTATGTACCACTATACACCATGTTCTATAATATGTACCAATATACACCATATTCTATACTATGTACCTCTATACACCATATTCTATACTGTGGACCACTATACACCATATTCTATACTATGTACCACTATACACCATATACTATACTATGTAGCACTATACACCATATTCTATACTATGTACCACTGTACAGCTCTACACCTTATTCTATGCTATGTATCACTATACACAATGGGGGTCATTCAGACCCACTCGCAAGTGGCAGTACGCTCACAAGTGGGTCGATGTTCCCCACTGCCCAAGCACACGATGGATGGAGCTCCATCGTGTGCATGCGCGAGACTCAATGAGCGTCGGATTTCCCGTCGCTCGGGGTCTTGCGGCAAAGAGGGCATGCTTTTGATGTTGATTGACAGCACGCCCCCTTTACTGGGCGTGCCGGTGGTGTGCCTGCCAGATGGAGGCGTTCCCAAGGGAACGCCTACCGTCTCAATCCGGCCCCACTGACATCACTAGTGATGGCAGTGGGAGTGATTTTGGCTCTGATAGAGCCAAAATCACTCCTGGCTTTGTGGTTGAGAAACCCGCCCACAGGGTTTCACTCGCAAGTCCAATGGTCGCGATGGTCAAGAACATCGCGACCATCTTGTTGCACACGCGTATATGCTGTGGGTGGTGACCCACAGCTATACGAGCGTTCAGGAGGACGCTCCATTTTAATGGAGGAGGGCCCTGATTCAGAGCGAGCACTCTGGTCAGAGTGTTCGGCTCTGAATCAGGCCCAATATTCTATACTATGTACCACTATACAGCTCTACACCATATTCTATACTATATACCACTATACACCATATTCTGTACTATGTACCACTATACAGCACTACACCACATTCTATACTATGTACCACTATACACCATATTCTATGTACCACTATACACCACATTCTAGACTATGTACCACTGTACACCATATTCTATGCTATGTACCACTACACACCATATTCTATACTATGTACCACTATACAACATATTCATTACCAGAGCCGTAACTGGACTTTTTGGTGCCCTGTGCCAGAAAGAGCATTGGCCCTCCCTCATTTTTCAAAGGGACATAATGCACCCAAAAAAGGGCCATGGCATCATGGGGATGGGCCAGGGAATGTATAGTAGAGGCCAGGCGATGCTGGGGATGAAATAAAAGTAAGCTACAAACGAGAATGATAATAAATAGAAATTTGGAAGGCCCAACCTGCGCTCCCTGATCTGTGGTTCCCTGTGCGATGGCACCTGCCGCACTACCCTAGCTACGGCCCTGTTCTATACTATGAACCACTATACATCATATTCTATACTATGTACCACTCTACACCGTATTCTATACTATGTACCACTATACACCATATTCTATACTATGTAGCACTATACACCATATTCTATACTATGTACCACTATACACCATATTCTATACTATGTACCTCTATACACCATATTCTATACTATTTACCACTTTACACCATATTCTATACTATGTAGCACTATACACCTCTACAGCATATTCTATGCTATGTACCACTATACAGCTCTATACCACATTCTATACTATGTACAACTGTACAGCTCTACACCATATTCTATACTATATACTACTATAGACCACATTCTATACTAAGTACCACTATACACAATATTCTATACTATGTACCATTATACAGCTTTACACCACATTCTATACTATGTATCACTATACATCATATTCTATGTACCACTAAACACCATATTCTAGACTATGTACCACTATACACCATATTCTATACTATGTACCACTATACACCACATTCTATACTATGTACCACTATACACCATATTCTATACTATGTGCCTCTATACACTATATTCTATATTATGTACCACCATACACCACATTCTATACTATGTACCACTATACAGCTCTACACCACATTCTGTACTATGTACCACTTTACACCATATTCTAAACTATGTACCAATATACAGCTCTACACCATATTCTATACTATGTACCACAATATAGCTCTATACCATATTCTATACTTTATACCACTATACAACATATTCTATACTTTGTACCACTATACAGCTTTATACCACATTCTATACTATGTACCATTATACAGCTCTAAACCACATTCTATACTATGTACCATTATACACCATATTCTATACTATGTACCACTATACAGCTGTACACCACATTCTATACTATGTACCACTATACAACATATTCTATTCTATGTAAAACTATACAGCTCTACACCACATTCTATACTATATACCACTATACTCCATATTCTATGTACCATTATACACCATATTCTATACTATGTAACTCTATACACCATATTCTATACTATGTACCTCTATACACCATATTCTATAGTATATAACACTATACACCAAATTCTATACTATATACCACTATACACCTCTACACCATATTCTATGCTATGTACCACTATACAGCTTTACACCACATTCTATACTATGTACCACTATACATCATATTCTATGTACCACTATACACCATATTCTAGACTATATAACACTATACACCATATTCTAGACTATGTACCACTATACACCATCTTCTATACTATGTACCTCTATACACCACTTTCTATACTATGTACCACTATACACTACATTCTATACTATGTACCACTATACACCATATTCTATACTATGTGCCTCTATACACTATATTTTATACTATGTACCTCCATACACCACATTCTATACTATGTACCACTATACAGCTCTACACCACATTATATACTATGTACCACTATACACCATATTCTATACTATGTACCAATATACAGCTCTACACCATATTCTATACTATGTACCACAACAGAGCTCTATACCATATTCTATACTATGTACCACTATACAACATATTCTATGTACCAATATACACCACATTCTAGACTATGTACCATTATACACCATATTCTATACTATGTAACTCTATACACCATATTCTATACTATGTACCTCTATACACCATATTCTATACTATATACCACTATACACCATATTCTATACTATATACCACTATACAGCTCTACCCCATATTCTATACTATGTACCACTATACACCATTTTCTATACTATGAACCACTATACAGCTCTACACCACATTCTATACTAATTACAACTATACACCATATACTATACTATATACCACTATACACCTCTACACCATATTCTATACTATGTACCACTATACTGCTCTACACCATATTCTATACTATATACTACTATACAACACATTCTATACTATGTACCACTATACACCATATTCTATACTATGTAACACTATACACCACATTCTATACTATGTACCATTATACAGCTCTACACCACATTCTATATTATGTACCACTAAACAGCTCTAAACAATATTCTATACTATGTACCACTATACACCATATTCTATACTATGCACCAATATACACCATATTCTATACTATGTACCTCTATAAACCATATTCTATACTATATACCACTATACACCACATCCTATACTATGTACCATTATACAGCTCCTCTACACCACATTCTATACTATGTACCACAATACACCATATTCTATACTATGTAACACTATACACCACATTCTATACTATGTACCATTTTACAGCTCTACACCACATTCTATAATATGTACCACTATATACCACATTTTATACTTTGTACCACTATACAGCTATAAACAATATTCTATACTATGTACCACTATACAGCTCTACACCACATTCTATAATATGTACCACTGTACACCACATTCTATACTAAGTACCACTATACACCATATTCTATACTATGTACCTCTATACACCATATTCTTTACAATGTACCACTTTACACCATACTCTATACTATGTACCACAATACACCATTTTCTATACTATGTTCCACTATACAACGTATTCCATACTATGTACCACTATACACCATATTCTATACTATGTACCTCTATACACCATATTCTATACTATGTACCACTATACACCATATTCTATTCTATGTACCACAATACAGCTCTACACCATATTCTATACTATGTACAACTATACAGCTCTACACCATATTCTATACTATGTACCACTGTACACCATATTCTATACTATGTACCACTATACACCACATTCTATACAATGTACCACTATACAGCTCTGCAACACATTCTATACTATGTACCACTATACACCATATTCTATACTATGACCAACTATACAGCTCTACACCGTATTCTATACTATGTACTACTATACACCACATTCTATACTATGTACCACTATACAGCTCTACACCATATACCACTATACACCACATTCTATACTATGTACCTCTATACACTATATTTTATACTATGTAACTCCATACACCACATTCTATACTTTTTTCCACTATACAGCTCTACACCACATTCTATACTATGTACCACTATACACCATATTCTATACTATGTACCACTATACACCATATTCTATACTATGTACCAATATACACCATATTCTATACTATGTACCTCTATAAACCATATTCTATACTATATACCACTATACACCACATCCTATACTATGTACCATTATACAGCTCTACACCACATACTATACTATGTACCACAATACACCATATTCTATACTATGTAACACTATACACCACATTCTATACTATGTACCATTTTACAGCTCTACACCACATTCTATAATATGTACCACTATATACCACATTTTATACTTTGTACCACTATACAGCTATAAACAATATTCTATACTATGTACCACTATACAGCTCTACACCACATTCTATAATATGTACCACTGTACACCACATTCTATACTAAGTACCACTATACACCATATTCTATACTATGTACCTCTATACACCATATTCTATACAATGTACCACTTTACACCATACTCTATACTATGTACCACAATACACCATTTTCTATACTATGTTCCACTATACAACGTATTCCATACTATGTACCACTATACACCATATTCTATACTATGTACCTCTATACACCATATTCTATACTATGTACCACTATACACCATATTCTATACTATGTACCACAATACAGCTCTACACCATATTCTATACTATGTACAACTATACAGCTCTACACCATATTCTATACTATGTACCACTGTACACCATATTCTATACTATGTACCACTATACACCACATTCTATACAATGTACCACTATACAGCTCTGCAACACATTCTATACTTTGTACCACTATACACCATATTCTATACTATGACCAACTATACAGCTCTACACCGTATTCTATACTATGTACCACAACAGAGCTCTATACCATATTCTATACTATGTACCACTATACAACATATTCTATGTACCACTATACACCACATTCTAGACTATGTACCATTATACACCATATTCTATACTATGTAACTCTATACACCATATTCTATACTATGTACCTCTATACACCATATTCTATACTATATACAACTATACACCATATTCTATACTATATACCACAATACACCATATTCTATACTATATACCACTATACAGCTCTACCCCATATTCTATACTATGTACAACTATACACCATTTACTATACTATGAACCACTATACAGCTCTACACCACATTCTATACAATATACAACTATACACCATATTCTATACTATATACCACTATACTGCTCTACACCATATTCTATACTATATACTACTATACAACACATTCTATACTATGTACCACTATACACCATATTCTATACTATGTAACACTATACACCACATTCTATACTATGTACCATTATACAGCTCTACGAAACATTCTATAATATGTACCACTATATACCACATTTTATACTTTGTACCACTATACAGCTCTAAACAATATTCTATACTATGTACCACTATACAGCTCTACACCACATTCTATAATATGTACCACTGTACACCATATTCTATACTATGTACCACTATACACCATATTCTATACTATGTACCTCTATACACCATATTCTATACTATATACCACTATACACCACAGCCTAAACTATGTATCATTATACAGCTCTACAAAACATTCTATACTATGTACCACAATACACCATATTCTATACTATGTACCACTATACAGCTCTACACCACATTCTACACTGTGTACCACTATACACCATATTCTATGTACCACTATACACCACATTCTAGACTATGTACCACTATACACCATATTCTATAATATCTACCTTTATACACCATATTCTATAC
This sequence comes from Taudactylus pleione, assembly GCA_031769625.1. Classification (NCBI taxonomy): domain Eukaryota; kingdom Metazoa; phylum Chordata; class Amphibia; order Anura; family Myobatrachidae; genus Taudactylus; species Taudactylus pleione. Next base: position 54,557 of record JAUIMM010001460.1, read on the forward strand.
TATTTACCTCTATACACCATATTCTATACTATATACCACTATTAACCATATTCTATGCAATGTACCACTATACACCATATTCTATACTATATACAACTATACAGCTCTACCCCATATTCTATACTATGTACCACTATACACCATATTCTATACTATGAACCACTATACAGCTCTACACAATATTCTAAACTATTTACCATTATACAACATATTCTATACTATGTACCACTATACACCTCTACACCATATTCAATGCTATGTACCACATTACAGCTCTATACCACATTCTATACTATGTACAACTGTACAGCTCTACACCATATTCTATACTCTATACTGCTATAGATCACATTCTATACTACGTACCACTATACACCATATTCTATACTATGTAGCACTATACTCCACATTCTATACTATGTAACACTGTAATCCATATTCTATACTATGTACCACTATTCAGCTCTACACCACATTCTATACTATGTAAAACTATAAATCATATTCTATGTACCAATATACACCATATTCTAGACTATGTATCACTATAAACCATATTCTATACTATTTACCTCTATACACCACATTCTATACTATGTACCACTATACACCACATTCTATACTAAGTACCACTATTCTACATATTCTATATTATGTACCTCTATACACCTTATTCTTTACAATGTACCACTTTACACCATATTCTAAACTATGTACCACAATACACCATATTCTATACTATGTTCCACTATACAATGTATTCCATACAATGTACCACTATACACCATATTCTATACTATGTACCTCTATACACCATATTCTATACTATGTACCACTATACTCCATATTCTATACTATGTACCACAATACAGCTCTACACCATATTCTATACTATGTACAACTATACAGCTCTACACCATATTCTATACTATGTACCACTGTACACCATATTCTATACTATGTACCACTATACACCACATTCTATACTATGTACCACTATACACCACGATACACCACATTCTATACTATGTACCACTATACACCATATTCTATAATATGTACCTCTATACACCGTATTTTATACTATGTACCACTATACACCATATGCTATACTATGTACCACTATACAGCTCTACACCACATTCTATACTATATACCACTATACACCATATTCTATACTATGTAGCACTATACACCATATTCTATACTACATACCACTATACAGCTCTACACCATATTCTATGCTATGTATCACTATACACAATACTCTATACTATGCACCACTTTACAGCTCTACACCATATTGTATACTATATACCACTATACACCATATTGTATACTATGTACCACTATACACCTCTACACCACATTCTATACTATGTCCAACTATACAGCTCTACACCGTATTCTATACTATGTACTACTATACACCACATTCTATACTATGTACCACTATACAGCTCTACACCATATACCACTATACACCACATTCTATACTATGTACCACTACACCACACTCTATACTATGTACCACTATGCACCACTATACACCACATTCTATACTATGTACCACTATACACCATATTCTATACTATGTACCTCTATACCCAGTATTTTATACTATGTACCACTGTACACCATATGCTATACTATGTAGCACTATACAGCTCTACACCACATTCTATACTATATACCACTATACACCATATTCTATACTATGTAGCACTATACACCATATTCTATACTACATACCACTATACAGCTCTACACCATATTCTATGCTATGTATCACTATACACAATACTCTATACTATGCACCACTTTACAGCTCTACACCATATTCTATATTATATACCACTATACACCATATTGTATACTATGTATCACTATACAGCTCTACACCATATTCTATACTATGTACCACTTTACAGCTCTACACCTTATTCTATACTATATACCACAATACAGCTCTATATCATATTCTATACTATATGCTACTATACACCATATTCTATACTATGTACCACTATACAGCTTTATACCACATTCTATAGTATGTACCATTATACAGCTGTAAACCACATTCTATACTATGAACCACTATACACCATATTCTATACTATGTACCACTATACACCATATTCTATACTATGTACCAATTAACAGCTCTACACCACATTCTATACTATGTACCACTATACACCATATTCTATACTATGTACGTCTATACACCATATTCTATACTATGTACCTCTATTAACCATATTCTATACTATATACCACAATACACCATAGTCTATACTATGTACCACTATACACCATATTCTATAGTATATACCACTATATAGCTCTGCCCCATATTCTATACTATGTACCACTATACACCATTTTCTATACTATGAACCACTATACAGCTCTACACCATATTCTATACTATATACCACTATACACCAAATTCTATACTCTGTACCACTATACACCATATTCTATAAAATGTAAAACTATACACCACATTCTATACTATGTACCACTATACACCATATTCTATAATTTGTACCTCTATACATTATGTTCTATACTATGTACCACTATATACCACATTCTATACTATGTACTACTATACAGCTCTACACCATATTCTATACTATGTACCACTATACATCTCTACACCACATTCTATACTATGTACCACTGTACACCATATTCTATACTATGTACCACTATACACCACATTCTAGACTATGTACCACTATACAACATATTCTATACTATGTATTTCTATACACCATATTCTATACTATGTACCACTATACACCACATTCTATACTATGTACAATTATACAGCTCTACACCACATTCTATATTATGTACCACTATACACCACATTCTATACTATGTACAACTATACAGCTCTACACCACATTCTTTACTATGTACCAATAAACACCTTATTCTATGTACCACTATACTCCACATTCTAGACTATGTCTGACTGTACACCATATTCTATACTATGTACCTCTATACACCATAATTTATACTATGTACCACTATACACCACATTCTACACTATGTAGCACTATACACCTTATTCTATACTATGTACCTCTATACACCATATTCTATACTATGTACCACTATACACCATATTTTATACTATGTACCACAAAACACCATATTCTATACTATGTACCACTATATACCATATTCTATACTATGTACCACTACTGTTCTACATCATATTCTATACTATGTACCACTATACAGCTCTTCACCATATTATTTACTCTGTACCTCTATACACCAAATTCTATACTATGTTCCACTTTACACCATATTCTATACAATATACCACTATACACCATATTCTATACTATATACAACTATTCAGCTCTACCCCATTTTCTATACTCTGTACCACTATACACCATATTCTATACTATGAACCACTATACAGCTCTACACCATATTCTATACTATCTACCACTATACACCTCTACACCATATTCTATGCTATGTACCACTATACAGCTCTATTCCACTTTCTATACTATGTACCACTGTACAGCTCTACACCATATTCTATACTATATACTACTATACACCACATTCTATACTAAGTACCACTATACACCATATTCTATACTATGTAGCACTATATACCACATTCTATACTTTATACCACTAAACAGCTCTACACCACATTCTATACTATGTACCACTATACACCATATTCTATACTATGTACCACTATACAGCTCAACACCACATTCTATACTATGTACCACTATACACCATATTCAAGACTATGTACCACTATACACCAAATTCTACACTATGTACCTCTATACAACATATTCTATACTATGTACCACTCACTATACACCACATTCTATACTATGTACCACTATACACCATATTCTATACTTTGTAGCTCTATACACTATGTTCTATACTATGTACCACTATACACCACATTCTATACTATGTACCACTATACAGCTCTACACCACATTCTATACAATGTACCACTATACACCATATTCTATACTTTGAACCTCTATACACCATATTCTATACTATGTACCATTATACAGCTTTATACCACATTCTATAATATGTACTACTATACACCACATTCTATACTATAAACCACTATACAGCTCTACACAACATTCTATACTATGTACCACTATACACCATATTCTATACAATGTACCACTATATACCACATTCTATACTATGTACCACTATACAGCTCTACACCAAATTTTATACTATGTACCACTATACAACACATTCTATACTATTTACCACTATACACCATATTCTATACTATAAACCACTATACAGCTCTACACAACATTCTATACTATGTACCACTATACACCATATTCTATAAAAAGTAACACTATACACCACATTCTATACTATGTACCACTATACACCATATTCTATACTTTGTACCTCTATACATTATGTTCTATACTATGTACCACTATATACCACATTCTATACTATGAACTACTATACAGCTCTACACCATATTCTATACTATGTACCACTATACATCTCGACACCACATTCTATACTATGTACCACTGTACACCATATTCTATACTATGTACCACTATACTCCACATTCTAGACTATGTACCACTATACAACATATTCTATATTATGTAATTCTATACACCATATTCTATACTATGTACCACTATACACCACATTCTATACTATGTACCATTATACAGCTCTACACCACATTCTATATTATGTACCACTATACACCACATTCTATACTATGTACCACTATGCAGCTCTACACCACATTCTATAATATGTACCACTAAACACAATATTCTTGGTACCACTATACACCACATTCTAGACTATGTCTGACTATACACCATATTCTATACTATGTACCTCTATACACCATAATTTATACTATGTACCACTATACACCACATTCTATACTATGTAGCACTATACACCTTATTCTATACTATGTACCTCTATACACCATATGCTATACTATGTACCACTTTACACCATATTCTATTCTATGTACCACAATACACCATATTTTCCTACTATGTACCTCTTTACACCATATTCTATACTATGTACCACTATACTCCACATTCTAGACTATGTACCACTATACAACATATTCTATATTATGTAATTCTATACACCATATTCTATACTATGTACCACTATACACCACATTCTATACTATGTACCATTATACAGCTCTACACCACATTCTATATTATGTACCACTATACACCACATTCTATACTATGTACCACTATGCAGCTCTACACCACATTCTATACTATGTACCACTAAACACAATATTCTTGGTACCACTATACACCACATTCTAGACTATGTCTGACTATACACCATATTCTATACTATGTACCTCTATACACCATAATTTATACTATGTACCACTATACACCACATTCTACACTATGTAGCACTATACACCTTATTCTATACTATGTACCTCTATACACCATATTCTATACTATGTACCACTATACACCATATTTTATACTATGTACCACAAAACACCATATTCTATACTATGTACCACTATATACCATATTCTATACTATGTACCACTACTGTTCTACATCATATTCTATACTATGTACCACTATACAGCTCTTCACCATATTATTTACTCTGTACCTCTATACACCAAATTCTATACTATGTTCCACTTTACACCATATTCTATACAATATACCACTATACACCATATTCTATACTATATACAACTATTCAGCTCTACCCCATTTTCTATACTCTGTACCACTATACACCATATTCCATACTATGAACCACTATACAGCTCTACACCATATTCTATACTATCTACCACTATACACCTCTACACCATATTCTATGCTATGTACCACTATACAGCTCTATTCCACTTTCTATACTATGTACCACTGTACAGCTCTACACCATATTCTATACTATATACTACTATACACCACATTCTATACTAAGTACCACTATACACCATATTCTATACTATGTAGCACTATATACCACATTCTATACTTTATACCACTAAACAGCTCTACACCACATTCTATACTATGTACCACTATACACCATATTCTATACTATGTACCACTATACAGCTCAACACCACATTCTATACTATGTACCACTATACACCATATTCAAGACTATGTACCACTATACACCAAATTCTATAATATGTACCTCTATACACCATATTCTATACTATGTACCACTCACTATACACCACATTATATACTATGTACCACTATACACCATATTCTATACTTTGTACCTCTATACACTATGTTCTATACTATGTACCACTATACACCACATTCTATACTATGTACCACTATACAGCTCTACACCACATTCTATACAATGTACCACTATACTCCATATTCTATACTATGTATAGTGGTACAAAGTATAGAATATGGTGTATAGTGGTATAAAGTATAGAATATGGTATAGAGCTATATTGTGGTACATAGTATAGAATATGGTGTAGAGCTGTATATTGGTACATAGTTTAGAATATGGTGTAAAGTGGTACATAGTACAGAATGTGGTGTAGAGCTGTATAGTGGTACATAGTATAAAATGTGGTGTATGGTGGTACATAATATAGAATATAGTGTATAGAGGCACATAGTATAGAATATGGTGTATAGTGGTACATAGTATAGAATGTGGTGTATAGTGGTACATAGTATAGAATATGGTGTATAGTGGTACATAGTCTAGAATATGGTGTTTAGTGGTACATAGAATATGATGTATAGTGATACATAGTATAGAATGTGGTGTAAAGCTGTATAATGGTACATAGTATAGAATATTGTGTATAGTGGTACTTAGTATAGAATGTGGTCTATAGTAGTATATAGTATAGAATATGGTGTAGAGCTGTACAGTTGTACATAGTATAGAATGTGGTATAGAGCTGTATAGTGGTACATAGCATAGAATATGCTGTAGAGGTGTATAGTGCTACATAGTATAGAATATGGTGTAAAGTGGTAAATAGTATAGAATATGGTGTATAGAGGTACATAGTATAGAATATGGTGTATAGTGGTACATAGTATAGAATATGGTGCATAGTGCTACATAGTATAGAATATGGTGTATAGTGGTACATAGTATAGAATACGGTGTAGAGTGGTACATAGTATAGAATATGGTGTATAGTGGTTCATAGTATAGAACAGGGCCGTAGCTAGGGTAGTGCGGCAGGTGCCATCGCACAAGGAACTACAGATCAGGGAGCGCAGGTTGGGCCTTCCAAATTTCTATTTATTATCATTCTCGTTTGTAGCTTACTTTTATTTCATCCCCAGCATCGCCTTGCCTCTACTATACATTCCCTGGCCCTTCCCCATGATGCCATGGCCCTTTTTTGGGTGCATTATGTCCCTTTGAAAAATGAGGGAGGGCCAATGCTCTTTCTGGCACAGGGCACCAAAAAGTCCAGTTACGGCTCTGGTAATGAATATGTTGTATAGTGGTACATAGTATAGAATATGGTGTATAGTGGTACATAGCATAGAATATGGTGTACAGTGGTACATAGTCTAGAATGTGGTGTATAGTGGTACATAGAATATGGTGTATAGTGGTACATAGTATAGAATGTGGTGTAGTGCTGTATAGTGGTACATAGTACAGAATATGGTGTATAGTGGTATATAGTATAGAATATGGTGTAGAGCTGTATAGTGGTACATAGTATAGAATATTGGGCCTGATTCAGAGCCGAACACTCTGACCAGAGTGCTCGCTCTGAATCAGGGCCCTCCTCCATTAAAATGGAGCGTCCTCCTGAACGCTCGTATAGCTGTGGGTCACCACCCACAGCATATACGAGTGTGCAACAAGATGGTCGCGATGTTCTTGACCATCGCAACCATCGGACTTGCGAGTGAAACCCTGTGGGCGGGTTTCTCAACCACAAACCCAGGAGTGATTTTGGCTCTATCAGAGCCAAAATCACTCCCACTGCCATCACTAGTGATGTCAGTGGGGCCGGATTGAGACGGTAGGCGTTCCCTTGGGAACGCCTCCGTCTGGCAGGCACACCCCCGGCACGCCCAGTAAAGGGGGCGTGCTGTCAATCAACATCAAAAGCATGCCCTCTTTGCCGCAAGACCCCGAGCGACGGGAAATCTGATGCTCATTGGGTCTCGCGCATGCACACGATGGAGCTCCATCCATCGTGCGCTTGGGCAGTGGGGAACATCGACCCACTTGTGAGCGTACTGCCACTTGCGAGTGGGTCTGAATGACCCCCATTGTGTATAGTGATACAAAGCATAGAATAAGGTGTAGAGCTGTACAGTGGAACATAGTATAGAATATGGTGTATAGTGCTACATAGTATAGTATATGGTGTATAGTGGTACATAGTATAGAATGTGGTGTACAGTGGTATATGATATAGAGCTGTATAGTGGTACATAGTATAGAATGTGGTGTATAGTAGTACATAGTATAGAATTTGGTGTAGAGCAGTATAGTGGTACATAGTATAGAATTTGGTGTAGAGCTGTATAGTGGTTCATAGTATAGAATATGGTGTGTAGTGGTACATAGTATAGATTGTGTTGAAGAGCTGTAAAGTGGTACAATGTATAGAATATTGTGTAAAGTGGTACATAGTATAGAATATGGTGTATAGTGGTACATAGTAAAGATTATGGTGTAGAGCTGTATAGTGGTACATAGTACAGAATATGGTGTAGAGCAGTATAGTGGTACATAGTTTAGAATATGGTGTAGAGCCGTTTTGTGGTACATAGTATAGAATATGGTGTATAGTGGTACATAGTATAGAATATGGTGTATAGAGGTAAATATTATAGAATATGGTGTATTGTGGTACATAGTATAGAATATGGTGTATAGTGCTACATAGTATAGTATATGGTGTATAGTGGTACATAGTATAGAATATGGTGTATAGTGGTACATAGTATAGAATATGGTGTATAGAGGTACATAGTATAGAATATGGTGTATATTGGTACATATTATAGAACATGGTGTATAGTGGTACATAGTGGTACATAGTATAGAATGTGGTGTACAGTGGTATATGATATAGAGCTGTAAAGTGGTACATAGTATAGAATGTGGTGTATAGTAGTACATAGTATAGAATTTGGTGTAGAGCAGTATAGTGGTACATAGTACAGAATATGGTGTAGAGCAGTATAGTGGTACATAGTTTAGAATATGGTGTAGAGCCATTTTGTGGTACATAGTATAGAATATGGTGTATAGTGGTACAGAGTATAGAATATGGTGTATAGAGGTAAATATTATAGAATATGGTGTATTGTGGTACATAGTATAGAATATGTTGTATAGTGCTACATAGTATAGAATGTGTTGTATAATGGTACATAGTATAAAATATGGTGTATAGCGGTATATAGTGTAGAATATGGTATATAGTGGTCCACAGTATAGAATATGGTATATAGAGGTACATAGTATAGAATATGGTGTATAGAGGTATACAGTATAGAATATGGTGTATACTGGTACATAGTATAGAATTTGGTGTAGAGCTGTATTGTGGTACATAGTATAGAATATAGTATAGAGCTGTATTGTGCTTCATTGCATAGAATATGGTGTACAGTGGTACATAGGATAGAAAATGGTGTATAGTTGAACATAGTATAGAATATGGTGTGTATAGTTGTACATAGTATAGAATATGGTGTATAGTGGTACATACTATAGAATATGGTGTATAGAGGTACATAGTATAGAATATGGTGTATATTGGTACATATTGTAGAACATGGTGTATAGTGGTACATAGTGGTACATAGTATAGAATGTGGTGTACAGTGGTATATGATATAGAGCTGTATAGTGGTACATAGTATAGAATGTGGTGTATAGTAGTACATAGTATAGAATTTGGTTTAGAGTAGTATAGTGGTACATAGTATAGAATTTGGTGTAGAGCTGTATAGTGGTACATAGTATAGAATATGGTGTGTAGTGGTACATAGTATAGATTGTGTTGAAGAGCTGTATAGTGGTACAATGTATAGAATATGGTGTATATTGGTACATATTATAGAACATGGTGTATAGTGGTACATAGTGGTACATAGTATAGAATGTGGTGTACAGTGGTATATGATATAGAGCTGTATAGTGGTACATAATATAGAATGTGGTGTATAGTAGTACATAGTATAGAATTTGGTGTAGAGCAGTATAGTGGTACATAGTATAGAATTTGGTGTAGAGCTGTATAGTGGTTCATAGTATAGAATATGGTGTGTAGTGGTACATAGTATAGATTGTGTTGAAGAGCTGTAAAGTGGTACAATGTATAGAATATTGTGTAAAGTGGTACATAGTATAGAATATGGTGTATAGTGGTACATAGTAAAGATTATGGTGTAGAGCTGTATAGTGGTACATAGTACAGAATATGGTGTAGAGCAGTATAGTGGTACATAGTTTAGAATATGGTGTAGAGCCATTTTGTGGTACATAGTATAGAATATGGTGTATAGTGGTACATAGTATAGAATATGGTGTATAGAGGTAAATATTATAGAATATGGTGTATTGTGGTACATAGTATAGAATATGGTGTATAGTGCTACATAGTATAGTATATGGTGTATAGTGGTACATAGTATAGAATATGGTGTATAGTGGTACATAGTATAGAATATGGTGTATAGAGGTACATAGTATAGAATATGGTGTATATTGGTACATATTATAGAACATGGTGTATAGTGGTACATAGTGGTACATAGTATAGAATGTGGTGTACAGTGGTATATGATATAGAGCTGTAAAGTGGTACATAGTATAGAATGTGGTGTATAGTAGTACATAGTATAGAATTTGGTGTAGAGCAGTATAGTGGTACATAGTAAAGAATTTGGTGTAGAGCTGTATAGTGGTACATAGTATAGAATATGGTGTGTAGTGGTACATAGTATAGATTGTGTTGAAGAGCTGTATAGTGGTACAATGTATAGAATATGGTGTAAAGTGGTACATAGTATAGAATATGGTGTATAGTGGTACATAGTAAAGATTATGGTGTAGAGCTGTATAGTGGTACATAGTACAGAATATGGTGTAGAGCCATTTTGTGGTACATAGTATAGAATATGGTGTATAGTGGTACATAGTATAGAATATGGTGTATAGAGGTAAATATTATAGAATATGGTGTATTGTGGTACATAGTATAGAATATGTTGTATAGTGCTACATAGTATAGAATGTGTTGTATAATGGTACATAGTATAAAATATGGTGTATAGCGGTATATAGTGTAGAATATGGTATGTAGTGGTCCACAGTATAGAATATGGTATATAGAGGTACATAGTATAGAATATGGTGTATAGAGGTATACAGTAGAGAATATGGTGTATACTGGTACATAGTATAGAATTTGGTGTAGAGCTGTATTGTGGTACATAGTATAGAATATAGTATAGAGCTGTATTGTGCTTCATTGCATAGAATATGGTGTACAGTGGTACATAGGATAGAAAATGGTGTATAGAGGAACATAGTATAGAATATGGTGTGTATAGTTGTACATAGTATAGAATATGGTGTATAGTGGTACATACTATAGAATATGGTGTATAGAGGTACATAGTATAGAATATGGTGTATATTGGTACATATTGTAGAACATGGTGTATAGTGGTACATAGTGGTACATAGTATAGAATGTGGTGTACAGTGGTATATGATATAGAGCTGTATAGTGGTACATAGTATAGAATGTGGTGTATAGTAGTACATAGTATAGAATTTGGTTTAGAGCAGTATAGTGGTACATAGTATAGAATTTGGTGTAGAGCTGTATAGTGGTACATAGTATAGAATATGGTGTGTAGTGGTACATAGTATAGATTGTGTTGAAGAGCTGTATAGTGGTACAATGTATAGAATATGGTGTAAAGTGGTACATAGTATAGAATATGGTGTATAGTGGTACATAGTAAAGATTATGGTGTAGAGCTGTATAGTGGTACATAGTACAGAATATGGTGTAGAGCAGTATAGTGGTACATAGTTTAGAATATGGTGTAGAGCCGTTTTGTGGTACATAGTATAGAATATGGTGTATAGTGGTACATAGTATAGAATATGGTGTATAGAGGTAAATATTATAGAATATGGTGTATTGTGGTACATAGTATAGAATGTGTTGTATAGTGGTACATAGTATAAAATATGGTGTATAGCGGTATATAGTGTAGAATATGGTATATAGTGGTTCATAGTATAGAATATGGTGTATAGTGGTATACAGTTTAGAAAATGGGGTAGAGCTGTATAGTTGTATATAGTATAGAATATGGTGTATAGTGGTAAATAGTATAGAATATGGTGTATAGAGGTAAATATTATAGAATATGGTGTATTGTGGTACATAGTATAGAATATGGTGTATAGTGCTACAAAGTATAGAATGTGTTGTATAGAGGTACATAGTATAGAATAAGGTGTATAGAGGTATATAGAATAGAATATGGTGTATAGTGGTACATAGTATAGAATTTGGTGTAGACCTGTATAGTGGTACATAGTATAGAATATGGTGTAGAGCTGTATTGTGGTACATAGTATAGAATATGGTATAGAGCTGTATTGTTCTACATTGCATAGAATATGGTGTACAGTGGTACATAGTACAGAAAATGGTGTATAGAGGTACATAGTATAGAATATGGTGTGTATAGTGGTACATAGTATAGAATATGGTGTATAGTGGTACATAGTATAGAATATGGTGTATTGTGATACATAGTATAGAATATGGTGTATAGTGGTACATAGTATAGAATATGGTGTATAGAGGTACACAGTATAGAATGTGGTGTAGAGCTATATAGTGGTACATAGTATAGAATATGGTGTATAGAGGAACATAGTATAGAATGTGGTGTAGAGATGTATAGTGGTACATATTATAGAATATGGTGTATTGTGGTACATAGTATAGAATATGTTGTATAGTCGTACATAGTATAGAATATGGTGTATAGAGGTACATAGAGTAGAATATGGTGTATAGTGCTACATAGTATAGAATGTGTTGTATAGTGGTACATAGTATAAAATATGGTGTATAGCGGAATATAGTATAGATTATGGTATATAGAGGTAAATAGTATAGAAAATGGTGTATAGAGGTACATAGAATAGAATATGGTGTGTATAGTGGTACATAGTATAGAATATGGTGTATTGTGATACATAGTATAGAATATTGTGTATAGTGGTACATAGTATAGAATATGGTGTATAGAGGTACATAGTATAGAATATGGTGTATAGTGGTACATAGTATAGAATGTGGTGTATAGTGGTACATAGTATAGAATTTGTTGTAGAGCTATATAGAGGTACATAGTATAGAATATGGTGTATAGAGGAATATAGTATAGAATGTGGTGTAGAGATGTATAGTGGTACATAGTATAGAATATGGTGTATTGTGTTACATAGTATAGAATATGGTGTATAGTAGTACAAAGTATAGAATATGGTGTATAGAGGTACATAGTATAGAATATGGTGTATAGTGCTACATAGTATACAATGTGTTGTATAGTGGTACATAGTATAAAATATGGTGTATAGCGGAATATAGTATAGAATATGGCATATAGTTGTAAATAGTATAGAGTATGGTGTATTGTTGTACATAGTATAGAATATTGTGTATAGTGGAACACAGTATAGAATATGGTGTATAGATGTGCATAGTATAGAATATGGTGTATAGTGCTACATAGTATAGAATGTGGTGTATAGTGGTACATAGTATAAATTATGGTGTATAGTGGTACATAGTATATTATTTGGTGTAGAGCTGTTTAATGGTACATAGTATAGAATGTGGTGTATAGTGTTACATTTAATAGAAAATGGTGTATAGTGGTACATAGTATAGAATGTGGTGTATAGTAGTATATAGTATAGCATATGGAGTAGAGCTGTATAGTGGTACATAGTATAGAATATGGTGTAGAGGTGAACAGTGGTACATAGTATAGAATATGATGTATAGTGGTACATAGTATAGAATGTGGTGTAGAGCTGTATAGTGGTACATAGTATAGAATATGGTGTATTGTGCTACATAGTATAGAATGTGGTGTATAGTGGTACATAGTATAAATTATGGTGTATAGAGGTACATATTATAGAATATGGGGTGAGCTGTATAGTTGTTTATAGTAAAGAATATGGTTTATAGTGGTACATAGTAAAGAATATGGTTTATAGTGGTACATAGTATAGAATGTGGTGTATAGGGCTACATAGTATAGAATATGCTGTATAGTGGTAAATAGTATAGCATGTGATGTATAGTAGTATATAGTATAGAATATGGTGTAGAGCTGTATAGTGGTACATAGTATAGAATATTGTGTAGAGAGGAACATAGTATAGAATGTGGTGTAGAGATGTATAGTGGTACATAGTATAGAATATGGTGTATTGTGGTACATAGTATAGAATATGGTGTATAGTCGTACATAGTATAGAATATGGTGTATAGAGGTACATAGTATAGAATATGGTGTATAGTGCTACATAGTATAGAATGTGTTGTATTGTGGTACATAGTATAAAATTTGGTGTAAAGCGGAATATAGTAAGCAATATGGTATATTGGTAAATAGTATAGAAAATGGTGTATAGAGGTACATAGTATAGAATATGGTGTGTATAGTGGTACATAGTATAGAATATGGTGTATAGTGGTACATAGTATAGAATATGGTGTATTGTGATACATAGTATAGAATATGGTGTATAGTGGTACATAGTATAGAATATGGTGTATAGAGGTACATAGTATAGAATATGGTGTATAGTGGTACAAAGTATAGAATGTGGTGTATAGCGGTACATAGTATAGTATTTGGTGTAGAGCTATATATTGGTACATAGTATAGAATATGGTGTATAGAGGAACATAGTATAGAATGTGGTGTAGAGATGTATACTGGTACATAGTATAGAATATGGTGTATAGAGGTACATAGTATAGAATATGGTGTATAGTGCTACATAGTATAGAATGTGTTGTATAGTGGTACATAGTATAAAATATGGTGTATAGCGGAATATAGTATAGAATATGTTATATAGTTGTAAATAGTATAGAATATGGTGTATTGTTGTACTTAGTATAGAATATGGTGTATAGATGTACAAAGTATAGAATATGGTGTATAGTGCTACATAGTATAGAATGTGGTGTATAGTGGTACATAGTATAAATTATGGTGTATAGAGGTACATAGTATAGAATATGGTGAATAGTGGTACATAGTCTAGAATGTGGGGTATAGTGGTACATAGAATATGATGTATAGTGGTACATAGTATAGAATGTGGTGTAGAGCTGTATCGTGGTACATAGTATAGAATATGGTGTATAGTGGTACATATTATAGAATGTGGTGTAGAGCTGTATAATGGTACATAGTATAGAATGTGGTGTATAGTGGTACATAGTATAGAATATGGTGTATAGTGGTACATAGCTAGAATGTGGTGTATAGTGGTACATAGTATAGAATATGGAGTACAGTGGTACATAGTATATAATGTGGTGTAGAGCTGTATAATGGTACATAGTATAGAATGTGGTGTATAGTAGTATATAGTATAAAATATAGTGTAGAGCTGTATAGTTGTACATAGTATAGAATATGGTGTAGAGGGGAATAGTGGTACATAGTATAGAATATGGTGTATAGTGGTATATAGTATAGAATATGGTGTAGAGCTGTATAGTGGTTCATAGTATAGAAAATGTTGTATAGCAGTACATAGTATAGAATATGGTGTATAATGCTACATAGTATAGAATGTGGTGTATAGTGGTACATAGTATAAATTATAGTGTATAGAGGTACATAATATAGAATATGGGGTGAGCTGTATAGTTGTTTATAGTATAGAATATGGTTTATAGTGGTACATAGTCTAGAATATGGTGTATAGTGGTACATAGTATAGAATGTGGTGTAGAGCTGTATAGTGGTCCATAGTATAGCATGTGGTGTATAGTAGTATATAGTATAGAATATGGTGTAGAGCTGTATAGTGGTACACAATATAGAAAGTGGAATAGACCTGTAAAGTGGTACATAGTATAGAATATGGTGTATAGTGATATATAGTATAGAATATGGTGTAGAGCTGTATAGTTGTTCATAGTATAGAATATGGTGTATAGTGGTATACAGTTTAGAAAATGGGGTAGAGCTGTATAGTTGTATATAGTATAGAATATGGTGTATAGTGGTATATAGTATAGAATATGGTGTATAGAGGTACATAGTATACTATGTACCACTATACACCACATTCTATACTATGTACCACTATACACCATATTCTATACTATGTACCTCTATACACCATATTCTATACTAGGTACCACTATACACCATATTCTATACTATGTATCACAATACACCATATTCTATACTATGTACCACTATACACCGTATTCTGGACTATGTACCACTATACACACCATATTCTATGCTATGTAGCACAATACAGCTCTACACAATATTCTATACTATGTACCACTATACAGGTCTACACCATATTCTATACTATGTACCACTATACACCATATTCTATACTATGTACCTCTATACACCATATTCTATACTGTGTACCACTATACACCATATTCTATACTATGTACCACAATACACCATATTCAATAATATTTACCACTATATACCATTTTCTATACTATATACCGCTATACAAAATATTTTTTACTATGTACCACTATACTACACATTCTATACTTTGTAGCACTATACACCATATTCTATACTATGTTCCTCTATACACCATATTCTATACTATGTACCACTATACACCATATTCTATACTGTGCACCACAATACACCATATTCTATACTATGTACCACTTTACACCATATTCTATACTATAAACAACTATATAGCTCTACCCCATATTCTATACTATGTACCACTATACACCATTTTCTATACTATGAACCACTATACAGCTCTACACCATATTCTATACTATATACCACTATACACCCTATTCTATACTATGTACCACTATACACCATATTCTATAAAATGTAACACTATACACCAATTTCTATACTATGTACCATTATACAGCTATACACCACATTCTATACTAAATACCACTATACAGCTTTACTCCATATTCTATACTATATACTACTATACACACCATTCTATACTATGTACAACTATACACCATATTCTATAAAATGTAACACTATACACCACATTCTATACTATGTACCACTATACAGCTCTACACCATATTCTATACTATGTACCACTATACAGCTCTACACCACATTCTATACTATGTACCACTGTACACCATATTCTATGATATGTACAACTATACACCACATTCTAGACTATGTACCACTATACACCATATTCTATACTATGTACCACAATACACCATATTCTATACTATGTACCACTATACACCACATTCTATACTATGTACCATTATACAGCTCTAAATCACATTCCATACTATGTACCACTATACACCACATTCTATACTATGTACTATTATACAGCTCTACACCACATTCTATACTATGTACCACTATATTCCATATTCTATACTATGTACCTCTATACACCATATTCTATACTGTGTACCACTATACACCATATTCTATACTATGTACTACAATAAACCATATTCTATACTATTTACCTCTATATACCATATTCTATACTATATACCGCTATACACCATATTTTATACTATGTACCACTATACAACACATTCTATACTATGTAGCACTATACACCATATTCTATACTATGTACCAATATACATCTCTACACCACATTCTATACTATGTTCCTCTATACACAATATTCTATACTATGTACCACTATATACCTCTACACCAAATTATATACTATGTACCACTATACACCATATTCTATACTATGTACCTTTATACACCATATTCTATACTATGTACCTCTATACACCATATTCTATACTATGTACCACTATACACCATATTCTATACTATGTATCACAATACACCATATTCTATACTATGTACCACTATGCACCGTATTCTATACTATGTACCACTATACACACCATATTCTATACTATGTACCTCTATACACCATTTTCAATACTATGTACCACTATACATCATATTCTATGCTATGTAGCACAATACAGCTCTACACCATATTCTTTACTATGTACCACTATACAGCACTACACCATATTCTATAATATGTACCACTGTACAGGTCTACATCATATTCTATACTATGTTCCTCTATACACCATAATCTATACTATGTACCACTGTACACCATATTCTATACTATGCACCACAATACACCATATTCTATAGTATGTACCTCTATACACCATAATCTATACTATGTACCACTATACACCATATTCTATTCTATATACCTCTATACACCTTATTCTATACTATGTACCTCTATACACCATATTCTATACTGTGTACCACTATATACCATATTCTACACTATATACCGCTATACACAATATTTTATACTATGTACCACTACACAACACATTCTATACTATGTAGCACTATACACCATATTCTATACTATGTACCACAATACACCATATTCTATAATATTTACCTCTATACACCATATTCTATACTATTTACCACTATACACCATATTCTATACTATATACAACTATACAGCTCTACCCCATTTTCTAAACTGTATACCACTATACACCATATTCTATACTATGAACCACTATATACCATATTCTACACTATATACCGCTATACACCATATTTTATACTATGTACCACTATACAACACATTCTATACTATGTACCACAATACACCATATTCTATAATATTTACCTCTATACACCATATTCTATACTATGTACCACTATACACCATATTCTATACTATGTACCACAAAACGGCTCTACACCATATTCTAAACTATGTACCACTATACTGCTCTACACCATATTCTGTACTATGTACCACTATACAGCTCTACACCATAATCTTTACTATGTACCACTATAGACCATATTCTATACATTGTACCACTATACAGCTCTTCAACACAATCTATACTATGTACCACTACACACCATATTCTATACTATGTACCACTATACAGCTCTACACCAAATTCTATACTATGTACCACTATACTTCTCTACACCAAATTCTATACTATGTACTACTATACACCACATTCTATACTATGTACCACTATACAGCTCTATATCATATACCACTGTACACCACATTCTATACTATGTACCACTATGTACCACTATACACCATGTTCTACAATATGTACCAATATACACCATATTCTATACTATGTACCTCTATACACCATATTCTATACTATGTACCACTATACACCATATTCTATACTATGTACAACTATACACACCATATTCTATACTATGTTCCTCTATACACCATTTTCTATACTATGTACCACTGTACACCATATTCTATGCAATGAAGCACAATACAGCTCTATACCATATTCTATACTATGTACCACAATACAGCTCTACACCAAATTCTATACTATGTACCAGTATACACCATATTCTATACTGTATACCTCTATACACCATATTCTATACTATGTACCTCTATATACCATATTCTATACTGTGGACCATTATATACCATATTCTACACTATATACCGCTATACACCATATTTTATACTATGTACCATTATACATCACATTCTATACAATGTAGCACTATACACCATATTCTATACTATGTACCACAATACACCATATTCTATAATATTTACCTCTATACACCATATTCTATACTATGTACCACTATACACCATATTCTATACTATGTACCACAAAATGCCTCTACACCATATTCTAAACTATGTACCACTATACTGCTCTACACCATATTCTGTACTATGTACCACTATACAGCTCTACACCATAATCTTTACTATGTACCACTATACACCATATTCTATACTATGTACCACTTTACACCATATTCTATACATTGTACCACTATACAGCTCTTCAACACAATCTATACTATGTACCACTACACACCATATTCTATACTATGTACCACTATACAGCTCTACACCAAATTCTATACTATGTACCACTATACTTCTCTACACCAAATTCTATACTATGTACTACTATACACCACATTCTATACTATGTACCACTATACAGCTCTATATCATATACCACTGTACACCACATTCTATACTATGTACCACTATGTACCACTATACACCATGTGCTACAAAATGTACCAATATACACCATATTCTATACTATGTACCTCTATACACCATATTCTATACTATGTACCACTATACACCATATTCTATACTATGTACAACTATACACACCATATTCTATACTATGTTCCTCTATACACCATTTTCTATACTATGTACCACTGTACACCATATTCTATGCAATGAAGCACAATACAGCTCTATACCATATTCTATACTATGTACCACAATACAGCTCTACACCAAATTCTATACTATGTACCAGTATACACCATATTCTATACTGTATACCTCTATACACCATATTCTATACTATGTACCTCTATATACCATATTCTATACTGTGGACCATTATATACCATATTCTACACTATATACCGCTATACACCATATTTTATACTATGTACCATTATACAACACATTCAATACTATGTAGCACTATACACCATATTCTATACTATGTACCACAATACACCATATTCTATAATATTTACCTCTATACACCATATTCTATACTATGTACCACTATACAAAATATTCTATACTATGTACCACAAAACGGCTCTACACCATATTCTAAACTATGTACCACTATACTGCTCTACACCATATTCTGTACTATGTACCACTATACAGCTCTACACCATAATCTTTACTATGTACCACTATACACCATATTCTATACTATGTACCACTTTACACAATATTCTATACATTGTACCACTTTACAGCTCTTCAACACAATCTATACTATGTACCACTACACACCATATTCTATACTATGAACCACTATACAGCTCTACACCAAATTCTATACTATGTACCACTATACTGCTCTACACCAAATTCTATACTATGTACTAATATACACCACATTCTATACTATGTACCACTATACAGCTCTATATCATATACCACTGTACACCACATTCTATACTATGTACCACTATGTACCACTATACACCATGTTCTATAATATGTACCAATATACACCATATTCTATACTATGTACCTCTATACACCATATTCTATACTGTGTACCACTATACACCATATTCTATACTATGTACCACTATACACCATATACTATACTATGTAGCACTATACACCATATTCTATACTATGTACCACTGTACAGCTCTACACCTTATTCTATGCTATGTATCACTATACACAATGGGGGTCATTCAGACCCACTCGCAAGTGGCAGTACGCTCACAAGTGGGTCGATGTTCCCCACTGCCCAAGCACACGATGGATGGAGCTCCATCGTGTGCATGCGCGAGACTCAATGAGCGTCGGATTTCCCGTCGCTCGGGGTCTTGCGGCAAAGAGGGCATGCTTTTGATGTTGATTGACAGCACGCCCCCTTTACTGGGCGTGCCGGTGGTGTGCCTGCCAGATGGAGGCGTTCCCAAGGGAACGCCTACCGTCTCAATCCGGCCCCACTGACATCACTAGTGATGGCAGTGGGAGTGATTTTGGCTCTGATAGAGCCAAAATCACTCCTGGCTTTGTGGTTGAGAAACCCGCCCACAGGGTTTCACTCGCAAGTCCGATGGTCGCGATGGTCAAGAACATCGCGACCATCTTGTTGCACACGCGTATATGCTGTGGGTGGTGACCCACAGCTATACGAGCGTTCAGGAGGACGCTCCATTTTAATGGAGGAGGGCCCTGATTCAGAGCGAGCACTCTGGTCAGAGTGTTCGGCTCTGAATCAGGCCCAATATTCTATACTATGTACCACTATACAGCTCTACACCATATTCTATACTATATACCACTATACACCATATTCTGTACTATGTACCACTATACAGCACTACACCACATTCTATACTATGTACCACTATACACCATATTCTATGTACCACTATACACCACATTCTAGACTATGTACCACTGTACACCATATTCTATGCTATGTACCACTACACACCATATTCTATACTATGTACCACTATACAACATATTCATTACCAGAGCCGTAACTGGACTTTTTGGTGCCCTGTGCCAGAAAGAGCATTGGCCCTCCCTCATTTTTCAAAGGGACATAATGCACCCAAAAAAGGGCCATGGCATCATGGGGATGGGCCAGGGAATGTATAGTAGAGGCCAGGCGATGCTGGGGATGAAATAAAAGTAAGCTACAAACGAGAATGATAATAAATAGAAATTTGGAAGGCCCAACCTGCGCTCCCTGATCTGTGGTTCCCTGTGCGATGGCACCTGCTGCACTACCCTAGCTACGGCCCTGTTCTATACTATGAACCACTATACATCATATTCTATACTATGTACCACTCTACACCGTATTCTATACTATGTACCACTATACACCATATTCTATACTATGTAGCACTATACACCATATTCTATACTATGTACCACTATACACCATATTCTATACTATGTACCTCTATACACCATATTCTATACTATTTACCACTTTACACCATATTCTATACTATGTAGCACTATACACCTCTACAGCATATTCTATGCTATGTACCACTATACAGCTCTATACCACATTCTATACTATGTACAACTGTACAGCTCTACACCATATTCTATACTATATACTACTATAGACCACATTCTATACTAAGTACCACTATACACAATATTCTATACTATGTACCATTATACAGCTTTACACCACATTCTATACTATGTATCACTATACATCATATTCTATGTACCACTAAACACCATATTCTAGACTATGTACCACTATACACCATATTCTATACTATGTACCACTATACACCACATTCTATACTATGTACCACTATACACCATATTCTATACTATGTGCCTCTATACACTATATTCTATATTATGTACCACCATACACCACATTCTATACTATGTACCACTATACAGCTCTACACCACATTCTGTACTATGTACCACTTTACACCATATTCTAAACTATGTACCAATATACAGCTCTACACCATATTCTATACTATGTACCACAATATAGCTCTATACCATATTCTATACTTTATACCACTATACAACATATTCTATACTTTGTACCACTATACAGCTTTATACCACATTCTATACTATGTACCATTATACAGCTCTAAACCACATTCTATACTATGTACCATTATACACCATATTCTATACTATGTACCACTATACAGCTGTACACCACATTCTATACTATGTACCACTATACAACATATTCTATTCTATGTAAAACTATACAGCTCTACACCACATTCTATACTATATACCACTATACTCCATATTCTATGTACCATTATACACCATATTCTATACTATGTAACTCTATACACCATATTCTATACTATGTACCTCTATACACCATATTCTATAGTATATAACACTATACACCAAATTCTATACTATATACCACTATACACCTCTACACCATATTCTATGCTATGTACCACTATACAGCTTTACACCACATTCTATACTATGTACCACTATACATCATATTCTATGTACCACTATACACCATATTCTAGACTATATAACACTATACACCATATTCTAGACTATGTACCACTATACACCATC
The DNA here is from genome assembly GCA_031769625.1 of Taudactylus pleione. Lineage (NCBI taxonomy): Eukaryota > Metazoa > Chordata > Amphibia > Anura > Myobatrachidae > Taudactylus > Taudactylus pleione. The sequence continues at coordinate 78,593 of JAUIMM010001460.1, forward strand.
TTCTATACTATGTACCTCTATACACCACTTTCTATACTATGTACCACTATACACTACATTCTATACTATGTACCACTATACACCATATTCTATACTATGTGCCTCTATACACTATATTTTATACTATGTACCTCCATACACCACATTCTATACTATGTACCACTATACAGCTCTACACCACATTATATACTATGTACCACTATACACCATATTCTATACTATGTACCAATATACAGCTCTACACCATATTCTATACTATGTACCACAACAGAGCTCTATACCATATTCTATACTATGTACCACTATACAACATATTCTATGTACCAATATACACCACATTCTAGACTATGTACCATTATACACCATATTCTATACTATGTAACTCTATACACCATATTCTATACTATGTACCTCTATACACCATATTCTATACTATATACCACTATACACCATATTCTATACTATATACCACTATACAGCTCTACCCCATATTCTATACTATGTACCACTATACACCATTTTCTATACTATGAACCACTATACAGCTCTACACCACATTCTATACTAATTACAACTATACACCATATACTATACTATATACCACTATACACCTCTACACCATATTCTATACTATGTACCACTATACTGCTCTACACCATATTCTATACTATATACTACTATACAACACATTCTATACTATGTACCACTATACACCATATTCTATACTATGTAACACTATACACCACATTCTATACTATGTACCATTATACAGCTCTACACCACATTCTATATTATGTACCACTAAACAGCTCTAAACAATATTCTATACTATGTACCACTATACACCATATTCTATACTATGCACCAATATACACCATATTCTATACTATGTACCTCTATAAACCATATTCTATACTATATACCACTATACACCACATCCTATACTATGTACCATTATACAGCTCCTCTACACCACATTCTATACTATGTACCACAATACACCATATTCTATACTATGTAACACTATACACCACATTCTATACTATGTACCATTTTACAGCTCTACACCACATTCTATAATATGTACCACTATATACCACATTTTATACTTTGTACCACTATACAGCTATAAACAATATTCTATACTATGTACCACTATACAGCTCTACACCACATTCTATAATATGTACCACTGTACACCACATTCTATACTAAGTACCACTATACACCATATTCTATACTATGTACCTCTATACACCATATTCTTTACAATGTACCACTTTACACCATACTCTATACTATGTACCACAATACACCATTTTCTATACTATGTTCCACTATACAACGTATTCCATACTATGTACCACTATACACCATATTCTATACTATGTACCTCTATACACCATATTCTATACTATGTACCACTATACACCATATTCTATTCTATGTACCACAATACAGCTCTACACCATATTCTATACTATGTACAACTATACAGCTCTACACCATATTCTATACTATGTACCACTGTACACCATATTCTATACTATGTACCACTATACACCACATTCTATACAATGTACCACTATACAGCTCTGCAACACATTCTATACTATGTACCACTATACACCATATTCTATACTATGACCAACTATACAGCTCTACACCGTATTCTATACTATGTACTACTATACACCACATTCTATACTATGTACCACTATACAGCTCTACACCATATACCACTATACACCACATTCTATACTATGTACCTCTATACACTATATTTTATACTATGTAACTCCATACACCACATTCTATACTTTTTTCCACTATACAGCTCTACACCACATTCTATACTATGTACCACTATACACCATATTCTATACTATGTACCACTATACACCATATTCTATACTATGTACCAATATACACCATATTCTATACTATGTACCTCTATAAACCATATTCTATACTATATACCACTATACACCACATCCTATACTATGTACCATTATACAGCTCTACACCACATACTATACTATGTACCACAATACACCATATTCTATACTATGTAACACTATACACCACATTCTATACTATGTACCATTTTACAGCTCTACACCACATTCTATAATATGTACCACTATATACCACATTTTATACTTTGTACCACTATACAGCTATAAACAATATTCTATACTATGTACCACTATACAGCTCTACACCACATTCTATAATATGTACCACTGTACACCACATTCTATACTAAGTACCACTATACACCATATTCTATACTATGTACCTCTATACACCATATTCTTTACAATGTACCACTTTACACCATACTCTATACTATGTACCACAATACACCATTTTCTATACTATGTTCCACTATACAACGTATTCCATACTATGTACCACTATACACCATATTCTATACTATGTACCTCTATACACCATATTCTATACTATGTACCACTATACACCATATTCTATACTATGTACCACAATACAGCTCTACACCATATTCTATACTATGTACAACTATACAGCTCTACACCATATTCTATACTATGTACCACTGTACACCATATTCTATACTATGTACCACTATACACCACATTCTATACAATGTACCACTATACAGCTCTGCAACACATTCTATACTATGTACCACTATACACCATATTCTATACTATGACCAACTATACAGCTCTACACCGTATTCTATACTATGTACCACAACAGAGCTCTATACCATATTCTATACTATGTACCACTATACAACATATTCTATGTACCACTATACACTACATTCTAGACTATGTACCATTATACACCATATTCTATACTATGTAACTCTATACACCATATTCTATACTATGTACCTCTATACACCATATTCTATACTATATACAACTATACACCATATTCTATACTATATACCACAATACACCATATTCTATACTATATACCACTATACAGCTCTACCCCATATTCTATACTATGTACAACTATACACCATTTACTATACTATGAACCACTATACAGCTCTACACCACATTCTATACAATATACAACTATACACCATATTCTATACTATATACTACTATACTGCTCTACACCATATTCTATACTATATACTACTATACAACACATTCTATACTATGTACCACTATACACCATATTCTATACTATGTAACACTATACACCACATTCTATACTATGTACCATTATACAGCTCTACAAAACATTCTATAATATGTACCACTATATACCACATTTTATACTTTGTACCACTATACAGCTCTAAACAATATTCTATACTATGTACCACTATACAGCTCTACACCACATTCTATAATATGTACCACTGTACACCATATTCTATACTATGTACCACTATACACCATATTCTATACTATGTACCTCTATACACCATATTCTATACTATATACCACTATACACCACAGCCTAAACTATGTATCATTATACAGCTCTACAAAACATTCTATACTATGTACCACAATACACCATATTCTATACTATGTACCACTATACAGCTCTACACCACATTCTACACTGTGTACCACTATACACCATATTCTATGTACCACTATACACCACATTCTAGACTATGTACCACTATACACCATATTCTATAATATCTACCTTTATACACCATATTCTATACTATTTACCTCTATACACCATATTCTATACTATATACCACTATTAACCATATTCTATGCAATGTACCACTATACACCATATTCTATACTATATACAACTATACAGCTCTACCCCATATTCTATACTATGTACCACTATACACCATATTCTATACTATGAACCACTATACAGCTCTACACAATATTCTAAACTATTTACCATTATACAACATATTCTATACTATGTACCACTATACACCTCTACACCATATTCAATGCTATGTACCACATTACAGCTCTATACCACATTCTATACTATGTACAACTGTACAGCTCTACACCATATTCTATACTCTATACTGCTATAGATCACATTCTATACTACGTACCACTATACACCATATTCTATACTACGTAGCACTATACTCCACATTCTATACTATGTAACACTGTAATCCATATTCTATACTATGTACCACTATTCAGCTCTACACCACATTCTATACTATGTAAAACTATAAATCATATTCTATGTACCAATATACACCATATTCTAGACTATGTATCACTATAAACCATATTCTATACTATTTACCTCTATACACCACATTCTATACTATGTACCACTATACACCACATTCTATACTAAGTACCACTATTCTACATATTCTATATTATGTACCTCTATACACCTTATTCTTTACAATGTACCACTTTACACCATATTCTAAACTATGTACCACAATACACCATATTCTATACTATGTTCCACTATACAATGTATTCCATACAATGTACCACTATACACCATATTCTATACTATGTACCTCTATACACCATATTCTATACTATGTACCACTATACTCCATATTCTATACTATGTACCACAATACAGCTCTACACCATATTCTATACTATGTACAACTATACAGCTCTACACCATATTCTATACTATGTACCACTGTACACCATATTCTATACTATGTACCACTATACACCACATTCTATACTATGTACCACTATACACCACGATACACCACATTCTATACTATGTACCACTATACACCATATTCTATAATATGTACCTCTATACACCGTATTTTATACTATGTACCACTATACACCATATGCTATACTATGTACCACTATACAGCTCTACACCACATTCTATACTATATACCACTATACACCATATTCTATACTATGTAGCACTATACACCATATTCTATACTACATACCACTATACAGCTCTACACCATATTCTATGCTATGTATCACTATACACAATACTCTATACTATGCACCACTTTACAGCTCTACACCATATTGTATACTATATACCACTATACACCATATTGTATACTATGTACCACTATACACCTCTACACCACATTCTATACTATGTCCAACTATACAGCTCTACACCGTATTCTATACTATGTACTACTATACACCACATTCTATACTAGGTACCACTATACAGCTCTACACCATATACCACTATACACCACATTCTATACTATGTACCACTACACCACACTCTATACTATGTACCACTATGCACCACTATACACCACATTCTATACTATGTACCACTATACACCATATTCTATACTATGTACCTCTATACCCAGTATTTTATACTATGTACCACTATACACCATATGCTATACTATGTAGCACTATACAGCTCTACACCACATTCTATACTATATACCACTATACACCATATTCTATACTATGTAGCACTATACACCATATTCTATACTACATACCACTATACAGCTCTACACCATATTCTATGCTATGTATCACTATACACAATACTCTATACTATGCACCACTTTACAGCTCTACACCATATTCTATATTATATACCACTATACACCATATTGTATACTATGTACCACTATACAGCTCTACACCATATTCTATACTATGTACCACTTTACAGCTCTACACCTTATTCTATACTATATACCACAATACAGCTCTATATCATATTCTATACTATATGCTACTATACACCATATTCTATACTATGTACCACTATACAGCTTTATACCACATTCTATAGTATGTACCATTATACAGCTGTAAACCACATTCTATACTATGAACCACTATACACCATATTCTATACTATGTACCACTATACACCATATTCTATACTATGTACCAATTAACAGCTCTACACCACATTCTATACTATGTACCACTATACACCATATTCTATACTATGTACGTCTATACACCATATTCTATACTATGTACCTCTATTAACCATATTCTATACTATATACCACAATACACCATAGTCTATACTATGTACCACTATACACCATATTCTATAGTATATACCACTATATAGCTCTGCCCCATATTCTATACTATGTACCACTATACACCATTTTCTATACTATGAACCACTATACAGCTCTACACCATATTCTAAACTATATACCACTATACACCATATTCTATACTATGTACCACTATACACCATATTCTATAAAATGTAAAACTATACAACACATTCTATACTATGTACCACTATACACCATATTCTATAATTTGTACCTCTATACATTATGTTCTATACTATGTACCACTATATACCACATTCTATAATATGTACTACTATACAGCTCTACACCATATTCTATACTATGTACCACTATACATCTCTACACCACATTCTATACTATGTACCACTGTACACCATATTCTATACTATGTACCACTATACACCACATTCTAGACTATGTACCACTATACAACATATTCTATACTATGTATTTCTATACACCATATTCTATACTATGTACCACTATACACCACATTCTATACTATGTACCATTATACAGCTCTACACCACATTCTATATTATGTACCACTATACACCACATTCTATACTATGTACAACTATACAGCTCTACACCACATTCTTTACTATGTACCAATAAACACCTTATTCTATGTACCACTATACTCCACATTCTAGACTATGTCTGACTGTACACCATATTCTATACTATGTACCTCTATACACCATAATTTATACTATGTACCACTATACACCACATTCTACACTATGTAGCATTATACACCTTATTCTATACTATGTACCTCTATACACCATATTCTATACTATGTACCACTATACACCATATTTTATACTATGTACCACAAAACACCATATTCTATACTATGTACCACTATATACCATATTCTATACTATGTACCACTACTGTTCTACATCATATTCTATACTATGTACCACTATACAGCTCTTCACCATATTATTTACTCTGTACCTCTATACACCAAATTCTATACTATGTTCCACTTTACACCATATTCTATACAATGTACCACTATACACCATATTCTATACTATATACAACTATTCAGCTCTACCCCATTTTCTATACTCTGTACCACTATACACCATATTCTATACTATGAACCACTATACAGCTCTACACCATATTCTATACTATCTACCACTATACACCTCTACACCATATTCTATGCTATGTACCACTATACAGCTCTATTCCACTTTCTATACTATGTACCACTGTACAGCTCTACACCATATTCTATACTATATACTACTATACACCACATTCTATACTAAGTACCACTATACACCATATTCTATACTATGTAGCACTATATACCACATTCTATACTTTATACCACTAAACAGCTCTACACCACATTCTATACTATGTACCACTATACACCATATTCTATACTATGTACCACTATACAGCTCAACACCACATTCTATATTATGTACCACTATACACCATATTCAAGACTATGTACCACTATACACCAAATTCTACACTATGTACCTCTATACAACATATTCTATACTATGTACCACTCACTATACACCACATTCTAAACTATGTACCACTATACACCATATTCTATACTTTGTAGCTCTATACACTATGTTCTATACTATGTACCACTATACACCACATTCTATACTATGTACCACTATACAGCTCTACACCACATTCTATAAAATGTACCACTATACACCATATTCTATACTTTGAACCTCTATACACCATATTCTATACTATGTACCATTATACAGCTTTATACCACATTCTATAATATGTACTACTATACACCACATTCTATACTATAAACCACTATACAGCTCTACACCAAATTTTATACTATGTACCACTATACAACACATTCTATACTATTTACCACTATACACCATATTCTATACTATAAACCACTATACAGCTCTACACAACATTCTATACTATGTACCACTATACACCATATTCTATAAAAAGTAACACTATACACCACATTCTATACTATGTACCACTATACACCATATTCTATACTTTGTACCTCTATACATTATGTTCTATACTATGTACCACTATATACCACATTCTATACTATGAACTACTATACAGCTCTACACCATATTCTATACTATGTACCACTATACATCTCGACACCACATTCTATACTATGTACCACTGTACACCATATTCTATACTATGTACCACTATACTCCACATTCTAGACTATGTACCACTATACAACATATTCTATATTATGTAATTCTATACACCATATTCTATACTATGTACCACTATACACCACATTCTATACTATGTACCATTATACAGCTCTACACCACATTCTATATTATGTACCACTATACACCACATTCTATACTATGTACCACTATGCAGCTCTACACAACATTCTATACTATGTACAACTAAACACAATATTCTTGGTACCACTATACACCCCATTCTAGACTATGTCTGACTATACACCATATTCTATACTATGTACCTCTATACACCATAATTTATACTATGTACCACTATACACCACATTCTATACTATGTAGCACTATACACCTTATTCTATACTATGTACCTCTATACACCATATGCTATACTATGTACCACTTTACACCATATTCTATTCTATGTACCACAATACACCATATTTTCCTACTATGTACCTCTTTACACCATATTCTATACTATGTACCACTATACTCCACATTCTAGACTATGTACCACTATACAACATATTCTATATTATGTAATTCTATACACCATATTCTATACTATGTACCACTATACACCACATTCTATACTATGTACCATTATACAGCTCTACACCACATTCTATATTATGTACCACTATACACCACATTCTATACTATGTACCACTATGCAGCTCTACACCACATTCTATACTATGTACCACTAAACACAATATTCTTGGTACCACTATACACCACATTCTAGACTATGTCTGACTATACACCATATTCTATACTATGTACCTCTATACACCATAATTTATACTATGTACCACTATACACCACATTCTACACTATGTAGCACTATACACCTTATTCTATACTATGTACCTCTATACACCATATTCTATACTATGTACCACTATACACCATATTTTATACTATGTACCACAAAACACCATATTCTATACTATGTACCACTATATACCATATTCTATACTATGTACCACTACTGTTCTACATCATATTCTATACTATGTACCACTATACAGCTCTTCACCATATTATTTACTCTGTACCTCTATACACCAAATTCTATACTATGTTCCACTTTACACCATATTCTATACAATGTACCACTATACACCATATTCTATACTATATACAACTATTCAGCTCTACCCCATTTTCTATACTCTGTACCACTATACACCATATTCCATACTATGAACCACTATACAGCTCTACACCATATTCTATACTATCTACCACTATACACCTCTACACCATATTCTATGCTATGTACCACTATACAGCTCTATTCCACTTTCTATACTATGTACCACTGTACAGCTCTACACCATATTCTATACTATATACTACTATACACCACATTCTATACTAAGTACCACTATACACCATATTCTATACTATGTAGCACTATATACCACATTCTATACTTTATACCACTAAACAGCTCTACACCACATTCTATACTATGTACCACTATACACCATATTCTATACTATGTACCACTATACAGCTCAACACCACATTCTATACTATGTACCACTATACACCATATTCAAGACTATGTACCACTATACACCAAATTCTATACTATGTACCTCTATACACCATATTCTATACTATGTACCACTCACTATACACCACATTCTATACTATGTACCACTATACACCATATTCTATACTTTGTACCTCTATACACTATGTTCTATACTATGTACCACTATACACCACATTCTATACTATGTACCACTATACAGCTCTACACCACATTCTATACAATGTACCACTATACACCATATTCTATACTTTGAACCTCTATACACCATATTCTATACTATGTACCATTATACAGCTTTATACCACATTCTATAATATGTACTACTATGCACCACATTCTATACTATAAACCACTATACAGCTCTACACAACATTCTATACTATGTACCACTATACACCATATTCTATACAATGTACCACTATATACCACATTCTATACTATGTACCACTATACAGCTCTACACCAAATTCTATACTATGTACCACTATACAACACATTCTATACTATTTACCACTATACACCATATTCTATACTATAAACCACTATACAGCTCTACACAACATTCTATACTATGTACCACTATACACCATATTCTATAAAAAGTAACACTATACACCACATTCTATACTATGTACCACTATACACCATATTCTATACTTTGTACCTCTATACATTATGTTCTATACTATGTACCACTATATACCACATTCTATACTATGTACTACTATACAGCTCTACACCATATTCTATACTATGTACCACTATACATCTCTACACCACATTCTATACTATGTACCACTGTACACCATATTCTATACTATGTACCACTATACACCACATTCTAGACTATGTACAACTATACAACATATTCTATACTATGTATTTCTATACACCATATTCTATACTATGTACCACTATACACCACATTCTATACCATGTACCATTATACAGCTCTACACCACATTCTATATTATGTACCACTATACACCACATTCTATACTATGTACAACTATACATCTCGACACCACATTCTATACTATGTACCACTGTACACCATATTCTATACTATGTACCACTATACTCCACATTCTAGACTATGTACCACTATACAACATATTCTATATTATGTAATTCTATACACCATATTCTATACTATGTACCACTATACACCACATTCTATACTATGTACCATTATACAGCTCTACACCACATTCTATATTTTGTACCACTATACACCACATTCTATACTATGTACCACTATGCAGCTCTACACCACATTCTATACTATGTACCACTAAACACAATATTCTTGGTACCACTATACACCACATTCTAGACTATGTCTGACTATACACCATATTCTATACTATGTACCTCTATACACCATAATTTATACTATGTACCACTATACACCACATTCTATACTATGTAGCACTATACACCTTATTCTATACTATGTACCTCTATACACCATATGCTATACTATGTACCACTTTACACCATATTCTATTCTATGTACCACAATACACCATATTTTCCTACTATGTACCTCTTTACACCATATTCTATACTATGTACCACTATACTGTTCTACACCATATTCTATACTATGTACCACTATACAGCTCTTCACCATATTATTTACTCTGTACCACTATACACCATACTCTAAACTATGTACCACTTTACACCATATTCTATACTATGTAAAACTATACACCACATTCTATACTATGTACCTCTATACACCATATTCTATACTACGTTCCTCTATACAACATATTCTATACTATATACCACTATACACCATTTTCTATACAATGTACCACTATACACCATATTCTATACTATATACAACTATACAGCTCTACCCCATATTCTATACTATGTACCACTATACACCATATTCTACACTATGAACCACTATACAGCTCTACACCATATTCTATACTATTTACCACTATACAACATATTCTATACTATGTACCACTATACACCTCTACACCATATTCAATGCTATGTACCACATTACAGCTCTTTACCACATTCTATACTATGTACAACTGTACAGCTCTACACCATATTCTATACTCTATACTGCTATAGATCACATTCTATACTAAGTACCACTATACAACATATTCTATACTATGTAGCACTATACACCACATTCTATACTATGTAACACTATACAGCACTACACCACATTCTATACTATGTACCACTGTAATCCATATTCTATACTATGTACCACTATTCAGCTCTACACCACATTCTATACTATGTAAAACTATAAATCATATTCTATGTACCAATATACACCATATTCTAGACTATGTATCACTATACACCATATTCTATACTATTTACCTCTATACACCACATTCTATACTATGTACCACTATACACCACATTCTATACTAAGTACCACTATACTCCATATTCTATACTATGTACCTCTATACACCTTATTTTTACAATGTACCACTTTACACCATATTCTATACTATGTACCACAATACACCATATTCTATACTATGTTCCACTATACAATGTATTCCATACTATGTACCACTATACACCATATTCTATACTATGTACCTCTATACACCTTATTCTATACTATGTACCACTATACTCCATATTCTATACTATGTACCACAATACAGCTCTACACCATATTCTATACTATGTACAACTATACAGCTCTACACCATATTCTATACTATGTACCACTGTACACTATATTCTATACTATGTACCACTCTACACCACATTCTATACTATGTACCACTATACAGCTCTGCAACACATTCTATACTATGTACCACTATACACCATATTCTATACTATGAACAACTATACAGCTCTACACCATATTCTATACTATGTACCACTATACAGCTCTACACCATATACCATTATACACAACATTCTATACTATGTACCACTACACCACACTCTATACTATGTACCACTATGCACCACTATACACCACATTCTATACTATGTACCACTTAACACCATATTCTATAATATGTACCTCTATACACCGTATTTTATACTATGTACCACTATACACCATATGCTATACTATGTAACACTATACAGCTCTACACCACATTCTATACTATATACCACTATACACCATATTCTATACTATGTAGCACTATACACCATATTCTATACTACATACCACTATACAGCTCTACACCATATTCTATGCTATGTATCACTATACACAATACTCTATACTATGCACCACTTTACAGCTCTACAACATATTCTATACTATATACCACTATACACCATATTGTATACTATGTACCACTATACAGCTCTACAGGACATTCTATACTATGTCCAACTATACAGCTCTACACCATATTCTATACTATGTACTACTATACACCACATTCTATACTATGTACCACTATACAGCTCTACACCATATACCACTATACACCACATTCTATACTATGTACCACTACACCACACTCTATACTATGTACCACTATGCACCACTATACACCACATTCTATACTATGTACCACTATACACCATATTCTATACTATGTACCTTTATACACAGTATTTTATACTATGTACCACTATACACCATATGCTATACTATGTAGCAATATACAGCTCTACAACACATTCTATACTATATACCACTATACACCATATTCTATACTATGTAGCACTATACACCATATTCTATAATACATACCACTATACATCTCTACACCATATTCTATGCTATGTATCACTATACACAATACTATATACTATGCACCACTTTACAGCTCTACACCATATTCTATATTATATACCACTATACACCATATTGTATACTATGTACTACTATACAGCTCTACACCATATTCTATACTATGTACCACTTTACAGCTCTACACCATATTCTATACTATATACCACAATACAGCTCTATATCATATTCTATACTATATGCTACTATACACCATATTCTATACTATGTACCACTATACAGCTTTATACCACATTCTATAGTATGTACCATTATACAGCTGTAAACCACATTCTATACTATGAACCACTACACACTATATTCTATACTATGTACCACTATACACCATATTCTATACTATGTACCAATTAACAGCTCTACACCACATTCTATACTATGTACCACTATACACCATATTCTATACTATGTACGTCTATACACCATATTCTATACTATGTACCTCTATTAACCATATTCTATACTATATACCACTATACACCATAGTCTATACTATGTACCACTATACACCATATTCTATAGTATATACCACTATAAAGCTCTGCCCCATATTCTATACTATGTACCACTATACACCATTTTCTATACTATGAACCACTATACAGCTCTACACCATATTCTATACTATATACCACTATACACCATATTCTATACTATGTACCACTATACACCTCTACACCATACTCTATACTATGTACTACTATACAGCTCTACACCATAATATATACTATATACTACTATACACCACTTTCTATACTATGTACCACTATACACCATATTCTATAAAATGTAAAACTATACACCACATTCTATACTATGTACCACTATACACCATATTCTATAATTTGTACCTCTATACATTATGTTCTATACTATGTACCACTATATACCACATTCTATACTATGTACTACTATACATCTCTACACCACATTCTATACTATGTACCACTGTACACCATATTCTATACTATGTACCACTATACACCACATTCTAGACTATGTACCACTATACAACATATTCTATACTATGTAATTCTATACACCATATTCTATACTATGTACCACTATACACCACATTCTATACTATGAACCATTATACAGCTCTACACCACATTCTATATTATGTACCACTATACACCACATTCTATACTATGTACAACTATACAGCTCTACACCACATTCTATACTATGTACCACTAAACACCATATTCTATGTACCACTATACTCCACATTCTAGAATATGTCTGACTATACACCATATTCTATACTATGTACCTCTATACACCATAATTTATACTATGTACCACTATACACCACATTCTACACTATGTAGCACTATACACCTTATTCTATACTATGTACCTCTATACACCATATTCTATACTATGTACCACTATACACAATATTTTATACTATGTACCACAAAACACCATATTCTATACTATGTACCACTATATACCATATTCTATGCTATGTACCACTATACTGTTCTACATCATATTCTATACTATGTACCACTATACAGCTCTTCACCATATTATTTACTCTGTACCTCTATACACCAAATTCTATACTATGTACCACTTTACACCATATTCTATACAATGTACCACTATACACCATATTCTATACTATATACAACTATTCAGCTCTACCCCATATTCTATACTCTGTAACACTATACACCATATTCTATACTATGAACCACTATACAGCTCTACACCATATTCTATACTATCTACCACTATACACCTCTACACCATATTCTATGCTATGTACCACTATACAGCACTATTCCACTTTCTATACTATGTACCACTGTACAGCTCTACACCATATTCTATACTATATACTACTATACACCACATTCTATACTAAGTACCACTATACACCATATTCTATACTATGTAGCACTATATACCACATTCTATACTTTATACCACTACACAGCTCTACACCACATTCTATACTATGTACCACTATACACCATATTCTATACTATGTACCACTATACAGCTCAACACCACATTCTATAGTATGTACCACTATACACCATATTCAAGACTATGTACCAATATACACCATATTCTATACTATGTACCTCTATACACCATATTCTATACTATGTACCTCTATACACCATATTCTATACTATGTACCACTCACTATACACCACATTCTATACTATGTACCACTATACACCATATTCTATACTTTGTACCTCTATACACTATGTTCTATACTATGTACCACTATACACCACATTCTATACTATGTACCACTATACAGCTCTACACCACATTCTATACAATGTACCACTGTACACCATATTCTATACTTTGAACCTCTATACACCATATTCTATACTATGTACCATTATACAGCTTTATACCACATTCTATAATATGTACTACTATACAGCACATTCTATACTATAAACCACTATACAGCTCTACACAACATTCTATACTATGTACCACTATACACCATATTCTATACAATGTACCACTATATACCACATTCTATACTATGTACCAATATACAGCTCTACACCAAATTCTATTCTATGTACCACTATACAACACATTCTATACTATTTACCACTATACACCATATTCTATACTATAAACCACTATACAGCTCTACACAACATTCTATACTATGTACCATTATACACCATATTCAATAAAAAGTAACACTATACACCACATTCTATACTATGTACCACTATACACCATATTCTATACTTTGTACCTCTATACATTATGTTCTATACTATGTACCACTGTATACCACATTCTATACTATGAACTACTATACAGCTCTACACCATATTCTATACTATGTACCACTATACATCTCTACACCACATTCTATACTATGTACCACTGTACACCATATTCTATACTATGTACCACTATACACCACATTCTAGACTATGTACCACTATACAACATATTCTATACTATGTAATTCTATACACCATATTCTATACTATGAATATGGTGTATAGTCAGACATAGTCTAGAATGTGGTGTATAGTGGTACATAGAATATGGTGTTTAGTGGCGCATAGTATAGAATGTGGTGTAGAGCTGTATAGTGGTACATAGTATAGAATGTGGTGTATAGTGGTACATAATATAGAATGTGGTGTAGAGCTGTATAATGGTACATAGTATAGAATGTGGTGTATAGTGGTACATAGTATAGAATATGGTGTATAGAATTACAAAGTATAGAATATGTTGTATAGTGGTACAAAGTATAGAAAGTGGTGTATAGTGGTACATAGTAAAGAATATGGTGTACAGTGGTACATAGTATAGAATGTGGTGTAGAGATGTATAGTGGTACATAGTATAGAATATTGTGTAGAGCTGTATAGTAGTACATAGTATAGAATGTGGTATATAGTGGTACATAGTATAGAACATAATGTATAGAGGTACAAAGTTAATAATATGGTGTATAGTGGTATATAGTATAGAATGTGGTCTATATTGTTACATTTTATAGAATATGGTGTATAGTGGTACATAGTATAGAATGTTGTGTAGAGCTGTAGAGTGGTTTATAGTATAGAATGTGGTATATAGTGGTACATAGTATAGAATATCGTGTATAGTGGTACATAGTATAGAATGTTGTGTAGAGCTGTATAGTGGTTTATAGTATAGAATGTGGTGTATAGTAGTACATATTATAGAATGTTGTATAAAGCTGTATAATGGTACATAGTATAGAATATGGTGTATAGAGGTACATAGTATAGAATATGGTGTATAGTTGTACATAGTATAGAATGTGGTGTAGAGCTGTATAGTGGTACATAGAATAGCATATGGTGTATAGTGGTACATAGTATAAAATATGGTGTTTAGAGGTACATAGTATAGAATATGGTGTATAGTGGTACATAGTATAGAATGTGGTGTATAGTGGTGCATAGTGGTACATAGTATAGAGTGTGGTGTAGTGGTACATAGTATAGAATGTGGTGTATAGTGGTATATGGTGTAGAGCTGTATAGTGGTACATAGTATAGAATGTGGTGTATAGTAGTACATAGTATAGAATACGGTGTAGAGCTGTATAGTTGGACATAGTATAGAATGTGGTGTAGAGCTGTATAGTGGTACATAGTATAGAATATGGTGTATAGTGGTACATAGTATAGAATGTGTTGTAGAGCTGTATAGTGGTACATAGTATAGAATGTGGTGTATAGTGGTTCATAGTATAGAATATGATGTACAGTGGTACATAGTATAGAATATGGTGTAGAGCTGTATAGTGGAACATAGTATAGAATATGGTGTATAGTGGTACATAGTATAGAATGTGGTTTAGAGCTGTATAATGGTACATAGTATAGAATGTGATATAAAGCTGTACAGTGGTAGTATAGAATATGGTGTATAGTTTTATATAGTATAGAATATGGTATAGAGCTCTACTGTGGTACATAGTATAGAATATGGTGTAGAGCTGTATAGTGGTAAATAGTATAGAATATGGTGTATAGTGGTACATAGTATAGAATGTGGTGTATTGTGGTACATAGTATAGAATATGGTGTTTAGTGGTACATAGTATAGAATGTGGTGTAGAGCTGTATAGTGGTACATAGTATAGAATGTGGTGTATAGTGGTACATAATATAGAATGTGGTGTAGAGCTGTATAATGGTACATAGTCTAGAATGTGGTGTATAGTGGTACATAGTATAGAATATGGTGTACAGTGGTACATAGTATAGAATGTGGTGTAGAGATGTATAGTGGTACATAGTATAGAATATGGTGTAGAGCTGTATAGTAGTACATAGTATAGAATGTGGTATATAGTGGTACATAGTATAGAATATAATGTATAGAGGTACAAAGTATAGAATATGGTGTATAGTGGTACATAGTATAGAATGTGGTGTATAGTGTTACATTTTCTAGAATATGGTGTATAGTGGTACATAGTATAGAATGTTGTGTAGAGCTGTATAGTGGTTTATAGTATAGAATATGGTGTATAGTGGTAAATAGTATAGAATGTGTTGTATAGTTGTACATAGTATAGAATTTGGTGTAGAGCTGTATAGTGGTACATAGTATAGAATGTGATATATAGTGGTACATAGTATAGAAAATGGTGTAGAGTGGTACATAGTATAGAATGTTGTGTAGAGCTGTATAGTGGTTTATAGTATAGAATGTGGTGTATAGTAGTACATATTATAGAATGTGGTATAAAGCTGTATAATGGTACATAGTATAGAATATGGTGTATAGAGGTACATAGTATAGAATATGGTGTATAGTGGTACATAGTATAGAATGTGGTGTAGAGCTGTATAGTGGTACATAGTATAGAATGTGTTGTGTAGTGGTACATAGTATAGAACATAGTGTATAGAGGTACAAAGTATAGAATATGGTGTATAGTGGTACATAGTATAGAATGTGGTGTATAGTGAGTGGTACATAGTATAGAATATGGTGTATAGAGGTACATAGTATAGAATATGGTGTATAGTGGTACATAGTCTTGAATATGGTGTATAGTGGTACATAGTATAGAATGTGGTGTTGAGCTGTATAGTGGTACATAGTATAGAATATGGTGTATAGTGGTACATAGTATAGAATGTGGTGTAGAGCTGTGAAGTGGTATATATTACAAAATGTGGTATATAGTGCTACATAGTATAGAAAATGGTGTATAGTGGTACTTAGTATAGAATTTGGTGTATAGTAGTATAAAGTATAGAATATGGTGTAGAGCTGTATAGTGGTACATAGTAAAGAATATGGTGTAGAGGTGTATAGTGGTAGATAGTATAGAATATGGTGTAGAGCTGTATAGTGGTTCATAGTATAGAATATGGTGGATAGTGGTACAGAGTATATAATATGGGGTAGAGCTGAATAGTTGTATATAGTATAGAATATGGTGCATAGTGGTACATTGTATAGAATATGGTGTATAGTGGTATATAGTATAGAATATGGTGTATAGAGGTACATAGTATAGAATATGGTGTATAGAGGTACATAGTATAGAATGTGGTGTATAGTAGTACATAGTATAAAATATGGTGTAAAGTGGTACATATTATAGAGTATGGTGTATAGTGGTACAGAGTAAATAATATGGTGAAGAGCTGTATAGTGGTACATAGTATAGAATATGATGTAGAATAGTATAGTGGTACATAGTATAGAATATGGTATATAGTGGTACATAGTATAGAATATGGTGTTTTGTGGTACATAGTATAAAATATGGTGTATAGTGGTACATAGAATAGAATATGGTGTATAGAGGTACATAGTATAGAATAAGTTGTATAGTGCTACATAGTGTAGAATATGGTGTATAGTCAGACACAGTCTAGAATGTGGTGTATAGTGGTACATAGAATATGGTGTTTCGTGGCACATAGTATAGAATATGGTGTATAGTGGTACATAGTCTTGAATATGGTGTATAGTGGTACATAGTATAGAATGTGGTGTTGAGCTGTATAGTGGTACATAGTATAGAATATGGTGTATAGTGGTACATAGTATAGAATGTGGTGTAGAGCTGTGAAGTGGTATATATTACAAAATGTGGTATATAGTGCTACATAGTATAGAAAATGGTGTATAGTGGTACTTAGTATAGAATTTGGTGTATAGTAGTATAAAGTATAGAATATGGTGTAGAGCTGTATAGTGGTACATAGTAAAGAATATGGTGTAGAGGTGTATAGTGGTAGATAGTATAGAATATGGTGTAGAGCTGTATAGTGGTTCATAGTATAGAATATGGTGGATAGTGGTACAGAGTATATAATATGGGGTAGAGCTGAATAGTTGTATATAGTATAGAATATGGTGCATAGTGGTACATTGTATAGAATATGGTGTATAGTGGTATATAGTATAGAATATGGTGTATAGAGGTACATAGTATAGAATATGGTGTATAGAGGTACATAGTATAGAATGTGGTGTATAGTAGTACATAGTATAAAATATGGTGTAAAGTGGTACATATTATAGAGTATGGTGTATAGTGGTACAGAGTAAATAATATGGTGAAGAGCTGTATAGTGGTACATAGTATAGAATATGATGTAGAATAGTATAGTGGTACATAGTATAGAATATGGTATATAGTGGTACATAGTATAGAATATGGTGTTTTGTGGTACATAGTATAAAATATGGTGTATAGTGGTACATAGAATAGAATATGGTTTATAGAGGTACATAGTATAGAATAAGTTGTATAGTGCTACATAGTGTAGAATATGGTGTATAGTCAGACACAGTCTAGAATGTGGTGTATAGTGGTACATAGAATATGGTGTTTCGTGGCACATAGTATAGAATGTGGTGTAGAGCTGTATAGTGGTACATAGTATAGAATGTGGTGTATAGTGGTACATAATATAGAATGTGGTGTAGAGCTGTATAATGGTACATAGTATAGAATGTGATTTAGAGCTGTATAATGGTACATAGTATGGAATGTGGTGTATAGTGGTACATAGTATAGAATATGGTGTAAAGAGGTACATAGTATAGAATAAGGTGTATAGTGCTACATAGTATAGAATGTGGTGTATAGTGGTACATAGTATAAATTATGGTGTATAGAGGTACATAGTATAGAATATGGTGTATAGTCAGACATAGTCTAGAATGTGGTGTATAGTGGTACATAGAATATGGTGTTTAGTGGTACATAGTATAGAATGTGGTGTAGAGCTGTATAGTGGTACATAGTATAGAATGTGGTGTATAGTGGTACATAATATAGAATGTGGTGTAGAGCTGTATAATGGTACATAGTCTAGAATGTGGTGTATAGTGGTACATAGTATAGAATATGGTGTACAGTGGTACATAGTATAGAATGTGGTGTAGAGATGTATAGTGGTACATAGTATAGAATATGGTGTAGAGCTGTATAGTAGTACATAGTATAGAATGTGGTATATAGTGGTACATAGTATAGAATATAATGTATAGAGGTACAAAGTATAGAATATGGTGTATAGTGGTACATAGTATAGAATGTGGTGTATAGTGTTACATTTTCTAGAATATGGTGTATAGTGGTACATAGTATAGAATGTTGTGTAGAGCTGTATAGTGGTTTATAGTATAGAATATGGTGTATAGTGGTAAATAGTATAGAATGTGTTGTATAGTTGTACATAGTATAGAATTTGCTGTAGAGCTGTATAGTGGTACATAGTATAGAATGTGATATATAGTGGTACATAGTATAGAAAATGGTGTAGAGTGGTACATAGTATAGAATGTTGTGTAGAGCTGTATAGTGGTTTATAGTATAGAATGTGGTGTATAGTAGTACATATTATAGAATGTGGTATAAAGCTGTATAATGGTACATAGTATAGAATATGGTGTATAGAGGTACATAGTATAGAATATGGTGTATAGTGGTACATAGTATAGAATGTGGTGTAGAGCTGTATAGTGGTACATAGTATAGAATGTGTTGTGTAGTGGTACATAGTATAGAACATAGTGTATAGAGGTACAAAGTATAGAATATGGTGTATAGTGGTACATAGTATAGAATGTGGTGTATAGTGAGTGGTACATAGTATAGAATATGGTGTATAGAGGTACATAGTATAGAATGTGGTGTTGAGCTGTATAGTGGTACATAGTATAGAATATGGTGTATAGTGGTACATAGTATAGAATGTGGTGTAGAGCTGTGAAGTGGTATATATTACAAAATGTGGTATATAGTGCTACATAGTATAGAAAATGGTGTATAGTGGTACTTAGTATAGAATTTGGTGTATAGTAGTATAAAGTATAGAATATGGTGTAGAGCTGTATAGTGGTACATAGTAAAGAATATGGTGTAGAGCTGTATAGTGGTACATAGTATAGAATATGATGTAGAATAGTATAGTGGTACATAGTATAGAATATGGTATATAGTGGTACATAGTATAGAATATGGTGTTTTGTGGTACATAGTATAAAATATGGTGTATAGTGGTACATAGAATAGAATATGGTGTATAGAGGTACATAGTATAGAATAAGTTGTATAGTGCTACATAGTGTAGAATATGGTGTATAGTCAGACACAGTCTAGAATGTGGTGTATAGTGGTACATAGAATATGGTGTTTCGTGGCACATAGTATAGAATGTGGTGTATAGTGATACATAATATAGAATGTGGTGTAGAGCTGTATAAAGGTACATAGTATAGAATGTGATTTAGAGCTGTATAATGGTACATAGTATGGAATGTGGTGTATAGTGGTACATAGTATAGAATATGGTGTATAGAGGTACATAGTATAGAATATGGTGTACAGTGGTACATAGAATAGAATGTGGTGTATAGTGGTACATAGTATAGAATATGGTGTACAGTGGTACATAGTATAGAATGTGGTGTAGACCTGTATAGTGGTACATAGTATAGAATATGGTGTAGAGCTGTAGAGTGGTACATAGTATAGAATGTGGTATATAGTGGTACATAGAATATAATGTGGTGAAGAGCTGTATAATGGTACATAGTATAGAATGTTGTGTATAGTGTTACATTTTATAGAATATGGTGTAAAGTGGTACATAGTATAGAGTATGGTGTATAGTGGTACAGAGTAAATAATATGGTGAAGAGCTGTATAGTGGTACATAGTATAGAATATGGTGTAGAACAGTATAGTGGTACATAGTATAGAATATGGTGTAAAGAGGTACATAGTATAGAATATGGTGTATTGTGGTACATAAAATATGGTGTATAGTGGTACATAGTATAGACTATGGAGTATAGAGGTACATAGTATAGAATATGGTGTATAGTTCTACATAGTATTGAATGTGTTGTATAGTGGTACATAGTATAAAATATGGTGTATAGCGGTTTATACTATAGAATATGGTATATAGTGGTACATAGTATAAAATATGGTGTTTTGTGGTACATAGTATAAAATATGGTGTATAATCGTACATAGTATAGAATATGGTGTATAGAGGTACATAGTATAGAATAAGGTGTATAGTGCTACATAGTATAGAATGTGGTGTATAGTGGTACATAGTATAAATTATGGTGTATAGAGGTACATAGTATAGAATATGGTGTATAGTCAGACATAGTCTAGAATGTGGTGTATAGTGGTACATAGAATATGGTGTTTAGTGGTACATAGTATAGAATGTGGTGTAGAGCTGTATAGTGGTACATAGTATAGAATGTGGTGTATAGTGGTACATAATATAGAATGTGGTGTAGAGCTGTATAATGGTACATAGTATAGGATGTGGTGTATAGTGGTACATAGTATAGAATATCGTTTAGAGCTGTATAGAGGTACATAGTATAGAATGTGTTATATAGTGGTACATAGCATAAAATGTGGTGTAGAGCTGTATAATGGTACATAGTATAGAATGTGGTGTATAGTGTTACATAGTATAGAATATGATGTATAGTAGTACATAGTATAGAATGTGGTGTATAGTAGTATATAGTATAGAATATGGTGTAGAGCTGTATAGTGGTTCATAGTATAGAAAATGGTGTATAGTGGTACATAGTATAGAATATGGGGTAAAGCTGTAAAGTGGTATAAAGTATAGAATATGGTGTAAAGTGGTATATAGTATAGAATATGGTGTATAGTGGTATATTGTATAGAATATGGTGTATAGAGGTACATAGTATAGAATATGGTGTATAGAGTTACATAGTATAGAATATGGTATATAATGGTACATAGTGAAGAATGTGGTGTATAGTGGTACATAGAATATGGTGTATAGTGGTACATTGTATAGAATGTGGTGTAGAGCTGTATAGTGGTACATAGTATATAATATGGTGTATAGTGGTACATAGTATAGAATGAGGTGTAGAGCTGTATAGTTTTACATAGTATAGAATATGTTGTATAGTGGTACATAGTATAGAATGTGGTGTAGAGCTGTATAGTGGTACATAGTATAGAATATGGAGTATAGTGATACATAGTATAGAATGTGGTTTAGAGCTGTATAATGATACATAGTATAAATGTGGTATAAAGCTGTTTAGTGGTACATAGTATAGAATATGGTGTATAGTTTTATATAGTATAGAATATGGTACAGAGCTCTATTATGGTATATAGAATAGAATATGGTGTAGAGATGTATAGTGGTACATAATATAGAGTATGGTGTATAGTGGTAAATAGTATAGAATGTGTTGTATAATGGTACATAGTATAGAATTTGGTGTAGAGCTGTATAGTGGTACATAGTATAGAATATGGTGTATAGTGGTACATAGTATAGAATATGGTGTATAGTGGTACATAGTATAGAATATGATGTATAGTGGTACATAGTATAGCATGTGGTGTAGAGCTGTATAGTGGTACAAAGTATAGAATGTGGTGTAGAGCTAAATAGTGGTACATAGTATAGAATATGGTGTATAGAGGTACATAATAGAGAATATGGTGTAAAGTGTTGCATAGTTTAGAATGTGGTGTAGAGCTGTATAGTGGTACATAGTATAGAATGTGGTGTATAGAGGTACATAGTATAGAATATAGTGTATAGAGGTACAAAGTATAGAATATGGTGTATAGTGGTACATAGTACAGAATGTGGTGTATAGTGAGTGGTACATAGTATAGAATATGGTGTATAGAGGTACATAGAATAGAATATGGTTTATAGAGGTACATAGTATAGAATATGGTGTATAGTGGTACATAGTCTTGAATATGGTGTATAGTGGTACATAGTATAGAATGTGGTGTATAGTTGTACACAGTATAGAATAAATTGTATAGAGGTGCAAAGTATAGAATATGGTGTATAGTGGTACATAGTATAGAATATAGTGTATAGTGGTACATAGTATAGAATATGGTGTATAGTGGTACATAGTTTAGAAAATGGTGTATAGAGGTATATAGTTTAGAATATGGTGTATAGTGGTACATAGTATAGAATATGGTGTATAGTGGTACATAGTATAGAATATGGTGTATTGTGGTACATAGTATAGAATATGGTATATAGAGGTACATATTATAGAATTTGGTGTACAGTGATACATAGTATAGAATGTGGTGTATAGTGGTACATAGTACAGAATTTGGTGTAGAGCTGTACAGTGGTACATAGTATAGAATATGGTGTATAGAGGAACATAGTATAGAATGTGGTGTAGAGCTGTATACAGGTATATAGTATAGAATGTGGTATATAGTGCTACATAGTATAGAATATGGTGTATAGTGGTACTTAGTACAGAATGTGGTGTATAGTAGTATATAGTATAGAATATGGTGTAGAGCTGTATAGTGGTACATAGTATAGAAAGTGGAATAGAGCTGTATAGTGGTTCATAGTATAGAATATGGTGTATAGTGGTACAGAGTATAGAATATGGGATTGAGCTGAATAGTTGTATATAGTATAGAATATGGTGTATAGTGGTGCATTGTATAGAATATGGTGTATAGTGGTATATAGAATAGAATATGGTGTAAAGAGCTACATAGTATAGAATATGGTGTATAGAGGTAAATAGTATAGAATGTGTTATATAGTGGTACATAGCATAAAATGTGGTGTAGAGCTGTATAATGGTACATAGTATAGAATGTGGTGTATAGTGTTACATAGTATAGAATATGATGTATAGTGGTACATAGTATAGAATGTGGTGTATAGTAGTATACAGTATAGAATATGGTGTAGAGCTGTATAGTGGTACATAGTATAGAATATGGTGTAGAGGTGTATAGTGGTACATAGTATAGAATATGGTGTATAGTGGTATATAGTATAGAATGTGGTGTAGAGCTGTATAGTGGTTCATAGTATAGAAAATGGTGTATAGTGGTACATAGTATAGAATATGGGGTAAAGCTGTATAGTGGTATATAGTATAGAATATGGTGTATAGTGGTGTATAGTATAGAATATGGTGTATATTGGTATATTGTATAGAATATGGTGTATAGAGGTACATAGTATAGAATATGGTGTATAGAGTTACATAGTATAGAATATGGTGTATAATGGTACATAGTCAACAATGTGGTGTATAGTGGTACATAGAATATGGTGTATAGTGGTACATTGTATAGAATGTGGTGTAGAGCTGTATAGTGGTACATAGTATATAATATGGTGTATAGTGGTACATAGTATAGAATGAGGTGTAGAGCTGTAAAGTTTTACATAGTATAGAATATGTTGTATAGTGGTACATAGTATAGAATGTGGTGTAGGGCTGTAAAGTGGTACATAGTATAGAATATGGTGTATAGTGGTACATAGTATAGAATGTGGTTTAGAGCTGTATAATGATACATAGTATACAATGTGGTATAAAGCTGTTTAGTGGTACATAGTATAGAATATGGTGTATAGTTTTATATAGTATAGAATATGGTACAGAGCTCTATTATGGTATACAGAATAGAATATGGTGTAGAGATGTATAGTGGTACATAGTATAGAATATGGTGTATAGTGGTACATAGTATAGAATGTGGAGTATTGTGGTACATAGTATAGAATATGGTGTATAGTGGTACATAGTATAGAATATGGTGTATAGTGGTAAATAGTATAGAATGTGTTGTATAGTGGTACATAGTATAGAATTTGGTGTAGAGCTGTATAGTGGTACATAGTATAGAATATGGTGTATAGAGGAACAAAGTATAGAATGTTGTGTAGAGCTGTATAGTGGTTTATAGTATAGAATGTGGTGTATAGTGGTACATATTATAGAATGTGGTATAAAGCTGTATAATGGTACATAGTATAGAATGTGGTGTATAGTGGTATATAGTATAGAATATGGTGTATAGTGGTACATAGTATAGAATATGGTGTATAGAGGTACACCATATTCAAGACTATGTACCACTATACACCATATTCTATACTATGTACCTCTATAAACCATATTCTATTCTATGTACCTCTATACAGCATATTCTATACTATGTACCTCTATACACCATATTCTATACAATATACCAATATACACCATATTCTATACTATGTACCACTATACACCATATTCTATAGTAAGTACCATTATAAACCATATTATATACTATGTATCACTATACACCATATTCTATACGATGTACCACTATACAGCTCTACACCATATTCTATACTATGTACCACTATACACCATATTCTATATTATGTACCACTATACAGCACTACACCACATTCTATACTATGTACCAATATACAGCTCTACACCACATTTTATACTATATACCAATATACACCACATTCTATACTATGTAACACTATACACCATATTCTGTACTATGTACCTCTATACACCATATTCTATACTATGTACCACTATACACCATATTCTATACTATGTACCACTACACACCATATTCTATACAATGTACAACTATACACCATATTCTATATTATGTACCACTATACACCATATTCTATACTATGTACCACAATACAGCTCTACACCATATTCTATACTATGTACCACTATACAGCTCTACCCCATATTCTATACTATGTATTATACAGCATATTCTATACTATGTATCAATATACACCATATTCTATACTGTGTTCCACAATACACCATATTCTATTATTCTATACTATGTACCACTATACATCACATTCTATACTATATACCACTGTACACCATATTCTATTCTATGTACCACCATACACCATATTCTATACTATCTACCACTATGCACCATATTCTTTACTATATACCACTATACACCTTATTCTATACTATGTACCACTATACACCATATTCTGTACTATTTACCACTATACACCATATTCTATACTATGTACCACTATTCAGCTCTACACCACATTCTATACTATGTACCACTATACAGCTCTACAACACATTCTATACTATGTATCACTATACACCATATTCTATACTATGTACCACTATACACCACATTCTATACTATGTACCACTGTACAGCTTTATACCACATTCTATACTATGTACCACTATACACCACATTCTATACAATGTACCACTATACAGCTCTACACCACATTCTATACTATGTTCCTCTATACACCATATTCTATACTATGTACCACTGTACAGCTCTACACCAAATTCTGTACTATGTACCACTATACACCACATTCTATACTATGTATCACTGTACACCAAATTCTATAATATGTACCTCTATATACCATATTCCATACTATGTACCACAATACACCATATTCTATACTATGTACCACTATACACCGTATTCTATACTATGTACCACTATACACCATATTCTAAACTATATACCTCTATACACCATTTTCTAAACTATGTACCACTATACACCATATTCTATACTATGTACCACTATACACTATATTCTATACTATGTACCACTATACACCATATTCTATACTTTGCACCTCAATACAATTTATTCTATACTGTGTACAACTATACACCACATTCTATACTATGTACAATTATACAGCTTTATACCACATTCTATACTATGCAACACTATACAACATATTCTATACTATGTACCTCTATACACCATATTGTATACTATGTACCACTATTTAGCTCTACACCACATTCTATACTTTGTACCACTATACAGCTCTACACCACATTCTATACTATGTACCACTATACACCATATTCTATACTATGTACCACTATACACCATATTCTATACTATATACCACTATACACCACATTCTATACTATGTACCATTATACAGCTTTATACCACATTCTATAATATGTACCACTATACACCACATTCTATACTATAAACCACTATACAGCTCTACACAACATTCTATACTTTGTTCCTCTATACACCATATTCTATACTATGTACCACTATACAGCTCTACACCAAATTCTATACTATGTACCACTATACAACACATTCTATACTATTTACCACTATACACCATATTCTATACTATGTACCACTATACACCATATTCTATACTATGTACCACAATACTCCACATTCTATACTATGTACCACTATACACCATATTCTATACTATGTACCACTATACATCTCTACACCATATTCTATTCTGTATACCATAATAGAGCTCTGTACCATATTCTAAACTATATAAAACTATACACCATATTCTATACTATGTACCACTAAACAGCTTTATACCACATTGTATACTATGTATCATTATACAGCTCTAAACCACATTCTATACTATGTACCACTATACACCATATTCTATACTATGTACCACTTTACAGCCCTACACCACATTCTATACTATGTACCACTATACAACATATTCTATACTATGTAAAACTATACAGCTCTACACCTCATTCTATACTATGTACCACTATACACCATATTATATACTATGTACCACTATACAGCTCTACACCACATTCTATACAATGTACCACTATACACCATATTCTATGTACCACTATACACCACATTGTTGACTATGTACCATTATACACCATATTCTATACTATGTAACTCTATACACCATATTCTATACTATGTACCTCTATACACCATATTCTATACAATATACCAATATACACCATATTCTATACTATACACCACTATACACCATATTCTATACTATATACCACTATACAGCTTTACCCCATATTCTATACTATGTACCACTATACACCATTTTCTATACTATGAACCACTATACAGCTCTACACCACATTCTATACTATATACCACTATACACCATATTCTATACTATGTACCACTATACACCTCTACACCATATTCTATACTATGTACCACTATACAGCTCTACACCATATTCTATACTGTATACTACTATACACCACATTCTATACTATGTACCACTATACATCATATTCTATACTATGTAACACTATACACCACATTCTATACTATGTACCATTATACAGCTCTACACCACATTTTATGCTATGTACCACTATATAACACATTCTATACTATTTACCTCTATACACCATATTCTATACTATGTAGCTCTTTACACCATATTCTATTCTATATACCACTATACACCATATTCTATACAATGCACCACTATACACCATATTCTATACTATATACAACTATTCAGCTCAATCCCATATTCTATACTCTGTACCACTATACACCATATTCTATACTATGAACCACTATACAGCTCTATTCCACTTTCTATACTATGTACCACTATACAGCTCTACACCATATTCTATACTATATACTACTATACACCACATTCTGTACTAAGTACCACTATACACCATATTCTATACTATGTAGCACTATATACCACATTCTATACTATATACCTGTATACAGCTCTACACCACATTCTATACTATGTTCCTCTATACACCATATTCTATACTATGTACCACTGTACAGCTCTACACCAAATTCTGTACTATGTACCACTATACACCACATTCTATACTATGTATCACTGTACACCAAATTCTATAATATGTACCTCTATATACCATATTCTATACTATGTACCACAATACACCATATTCTATACTATGTACCACTATACACCATATTCTATACTATGTACCACTATACACCATATTCTAAACTATATACCTCTATACACCATTTTCTAAACTATGTACCACTATACACCATATTCTATACTATGTACCACTATACACTATATTCTATACTATGTACCACTATACACCATATTCTATACTTTGCACCTCTATACAATTTATTCTATACTGTGTACAACTATACACCACATTCTATACTATGTACCACTATACACCATATTCAAGACTATGTACCACTATACACCATATTCTATACTATGTACCTCTATAAACCATATTCTATTCTATGTACCTCTATACACCATATTCTATACTATGTACCACTCACTATACACCACATTCTGTACTATGTACCACTATACACCATATTCTATACTTTGTACCTCTATACACTATATTCTATACTATGTACCTCTATACACCACATTCTATACTATGTACCACTATACAGCTCTACACCACATTCTAAACTATGCAACACTTTACACCATATTCTCTATTATGTACCTCTATACACCATATTCTATACTATGTACCACTATTTAGCTCTACACCACATTCTATACTTTGTACCACTATACAGCTCTACACCACATTCTATACTATGTACCACTATACATCATATTCTATACTATGTACCACTATACACCATATTCTATACTATGTACCACTATACACCATATTCTATACTATGTACCACTATACAGCTCTACACCAAATTCTATACTATGTACCATTATACAACACATTCTATACTATTTACCACTATACACCATATTCTATATTATGTACCACTATACATCTCTACACCATATTCTATTCTATATACCATAATAGAGCTCTGTACCATATTCTATACTATATAAAACTATACACCATATTCTATACTATGTACCACTAAACAGCTTTATACCACATTTATACTATGTATCATTATACAGCTCTAAACCACATTCTATACTATGTATCACTATACACCATATTCTATACTATGTACCACTATACAGCTCTACACCACATTCTATACTATGTACCACTATACAACATATTCTATACTATGTAAAACTATACAGCTCTACACCTCATTCTATACTATGTACCACTATACACCATATTATATACTATGTACCACTATACAGCTCTACACCACATTCTATACAATGTACCACTATACACCATATTCTATGTACCACTATACACCACATTCTTCACTATGTACCATTATATACCATATTCTATACTATGTAACTCTATACACCATATTCTATACTATGTACCTCTATACACCATATTCTATACAATATACCACTATACACCATATTCTATACTATATACCACTTTACACCATATTCTATACTTTATACCACTTTACAGCTTTACCCCATATTCTATACTATGTACCACCATACACCATTTTCTATACTATGAACCACTATACAGCTCTACACCATATTCTATACTATATACTACTATACACCACATTCTATACTATGTACTACTATACATCATATTCTATACTATGTAACACTATACACCACATTCTATACTATGTACCATTATACAGCTCTACACCACATTTTATGCTATGTACCACTATATAACACATTCTATACTATGTACCTCTATACAGCTCTAAACGATATTCTATACTATGTACCACTATACACCACATCCTATACTATGTACCATTATACAGCTCTACACCACATTCTATATTATGTACCACTATACACCACATTCTATACTATGTACCACTATACAGCTCTACACCACATTCTATACTATGTACCACTAAACACCATATTCTATGTACCACTATACACCACATTCTAGACTATGTCTGACTATACACCATATTCTATACTATGTACCTCTATACACCATAATTTATACTATGTACCACTATACACCACATTCTATACTATGTAGCACTATACACCTTATTCTATACTATGTACCTCTATACACCATATTCTATACTATGTACGATTATACACCATATTTTATACTATGTACCACAAAACACCATATTTTATACTATGTACCACTATATACCATATTCTATAGTATAAACCGCTATACACCATATTTTATACTATGTACCACTATACAACACATTCAATACTATGTAGAACTATACACCATATTCTATACTATGTACCTCTATACTCCATAGTCTATACTATGTACCACTATACACCATATTTTATGTACCACAATACACCATATTCTATACTATGTACCTCTTTACACCATATTCTATACTATGTACCACTATACTGTTCTACACCATATTCTATACTATGTACCACTGTACAGCTCTTCACCATATTATTTACTTTGTACCACTATACACCATACTCTATACTATGTACCACTTTACACCATATTCTATAAAATGTAACACTATACACAACATTCTATACTATGTACCATTATACAGCTCTTCACCACATTATATTCTATGTACCACTATATACCACATTCTATACTATGTACCACTCTACAGCTCTACACCATATTCTATACTATGTACCACTATACAGGTCTACACCACATTCTATACTATGTACCACTGTACACCATATTCTATACTATGTACCACTATACACCACATTCTATTCTATGTACCACTGTACACCATATTCTATACTATGTACCTCTATACACCATATTCTATACTATGTACCACTATACACCACATTCCATACTATGTACCATTATACAGCTCTAAATCACATTCTATACTATGTACCTTTATACAGCTCTACACCACATTCTATATTATGTACCACTATACACCACATTCTATACTATGTGCCACGAAACACCATATTCTATGTACCACTATACACCACATTCTAGACTGTGTCTGACTATACACCATATTCTACACTATGTAGCACTATACAACTTATTCTATACTATGTACCTCTATACACCATATTCTATTCTATGTACCACTATACACCATATTTTATACTATGTACCACAAAACACCATATTCTATACTATGTACCACTATATACCATATTCTATACTATGTACCACTATACTATTCTACATCATATTCTATACTATGTACCACTATACAGCTCTACACCATATTCTTTACTATGTACCACTATACAGCTCTACACCATATTCTATACTTTATACTACTATACACCAAATTCTATACTAAGTACCACTATACACCATTTTCTATACTATGTAGCACTATATACCACATTTTGTAATATATACCACTTCACAGCTCTACACCACATTCTATACTATGTACCACTATACACCATATTCTATACTATGTACCACTATACAGCTCAACACCACATTCTATACTATGTACCACTATACACCATATTCAAGACTATGTACCACTATACACCATATTCTATACTATGTACCTCTATACACCATATTCTATACTATGTACCACTCACTATACACCACATTCTATACTATGTACCACTATACACCATATTCTATACTTTGTACCTCTATACACTATGTTCTATACTATGTACCACTACACAACACATTCTATACTATGTACCACTATACAGCTCTACACCACATTCTATACTATGTACCACTATACACCATATTCTATACTATGTACCTCTATACACCATATTCTATACTATGTACCATTATACAGCTTTATACCACATTCTATAATATGTACTACTATACACCACATTCTATACTATAAACCACTATACAGCTCTACACAACATTCTATACTATGTACCACTCTACACCATTTTCTATACTATGTACCACTATATATCACATTCTATACTATGTACCACTATACAGCTCTACAGCAAATTCTATACTATGTACAACTATACAACACATTCTATACTATTTACCACTATACACCATATTCTATACTATAAACCACTATACAGCTCTACACAACATTCTATACTATGTACCACTATACACCATATTCTAGAAAATGTAACACTATACACCACATTCTATACTATGTACCACTATACACCATATTCTATACTTTGTACCTCTATACATTATATTCTATACTATGTACCACTATATACCACATTCTATACTATGTACTACTATACAGCTCTACACCATATTCTATACTATGTACCACTATACATCTCTACACCACATTCTATACTATGTACCACTGTACACCATATTCTATACTATGTACCACTATACACCACATTCTAGACTATGTACCATTATACAGCTCTACACCACATTCTATATTATGTACCACTATACACCACATTCTATACTATGTACCACTATACAGCTCTACACCACATTCTATACTATGTACCACTAAACACCATATTCTATGTACCACTATACACCACATTCTAGACTATGTCTGACTATACACCATATTCTATACTATGTACCTCTATACACCATAATTTATACTATGTACCACTATACACCACATTCTATACTATGTAGCACTATACACCTTATTCTATACTATGTACCTCTTTACACCATATTCTATACTATGTACCACTATACACCACATTCCATACTATGTACCATTATACAGCTCTAAATCACATTCTATACTATGTACCATTATACAGCTCTACACCACATTCTATATTATGTACCACTATACACCACATTCTATACTATGTACCACTATACAGCTCTACACCACATTCTATACTATGTGCCACGAAACACCATATTCTATGTACCACTATACACCACATTCTAGACTGTGTCTGACTATACACCATATTCTACACTATGTAGCACTATACAACTTATTCTATACTATGTACCTCTATACACCATATTCTATTCTATGTACCAATGCATTGAAAGCTATGAAAACAACAAAAGCGCATACTTTGTGATATCTCCTCTTGTAGCAAACACAGACAGCTCAAAATTTCACTGCGTTTAAGAGAAAACAGCAAATGCACGTTTTTTTGCCAAAATGCATTGAAAGCAATGGAAACACAAAAGCGCATACTTTGTGTTATCTCCTCTTGTAGCAAACACAGACAGCTCAAAATTTCACTGGATGTGTTGAAGACCAAGACCCACAAATGTGATGTGAAATGGTTTTTCTCCCATGTTGCGTTTAAGAGAAAACAGCAAATGCTTGTTTTAGGCCAAAATGCATTGAAAGCAATGAAAACAACAAAAGCGCATACTTTGTGATATCTCCTCTTGTAGCAAACACAGACAGCTCAAAATTTCACTGGATGTGTTGAAGACCAAAACCCACAAATGTGATGTGAAATGGTTTTTCTCCCATGCTGCGTTTAAGAGAAAACAGCAATGCAAGTTTTAGGCCAAAATGCATTGAAAGCAATGGAAATAACAAAAGCGCATACTTTGTGATATCTCCTCTTGTAGCAAACACAGACAGCTCAAAATTTCACTGGATGTGTTGAAGACCAAGACCCACAAATGTGATGTGAAATGGTTTTTCTCCCATGTTGCGTTTAAGAGAAAACAGCAAATGCAAGTTATATGCCAAAATGCATTGAAAGCAATGGAAATAACAAAAGCGCATACTTTGTGATATCTCCTCTTGTAGCAAACACAGACAGCTCAAAATTTCACTGGATGTGTTGAAGACCAAAACCCACAAATGTGATGTGAAATGGTTTTTCTCCCATGCTGCGTTTAAGAGAAAACTGCAAATGCAAGTTTTAGGCCAAAATGCATTGAAAGCAATGGAAATAACAAAAGCGCATACTTTGTGATATCTCCTCTTGTAGCAAACACAGACAGCTCAAAATTTCACTGGATGTGTTGAAGACCAAGACCCACAAATGTGATGTGAAATGGTTTTTCTCCCATGTTGCGTTTAAGAGAAAACAGCAAATGCTTGTTTTAGGCCAAAATGCATTGAAAGCAATGAAAACAACAAAAGCGCATACTTTGTGATATCTCCTCTTGTAGCAAACACAGACAGCTCAAAATTTCACTGGATGTGTTGAAGACCAAAACCCACAAATGTGATGTGAAATGGTTTTTCTCCCATGCTGCGTTTAAGAGAAAACAGCAAATGCAAGTTTTAGGCCAAAATGCATTGAAAGCAATGGAAATAACAAAAGCGCATACTTTGTGATATCTCCTCTTGTAGCAAACACAGACAGCTCAAAATTTCACTGGATGTGTTGAAGACCAAGACCCACAAATGTGATGTGAAATGGTTTTTCTCCCATGTTGCGTTTAAGAGAAAACAGCAAATGCTTGTTTTAGGCCAAAATGCATTGAAAGCAATGAAAACAACAAAAGCGCATACTTTGTGATATCTCCTCTTGTAGCAAACACAGACAGCTCAAAATTTCACTGGATGTGTTGAAGACCAATCCCACAAATGTGATGTGAAATGGTTTTTCTCCCATGTTGCGTTTAAGAGAAAACAGCAAATGTACGTTTTAGGCCAAAATGCATTGAAAGCAATGGAAACACAAAAGCGCATACTTTGTGTTATCTCCTCTTGTAGCAAACACAGACAGCTCAAAATTTCACTGGATGTGTTGAAGACCAATACCCACAAATGTGATGTGAAATGGTTTTTCTCCCATGTTGCGTTTAAGAGAAAACAGCAAATGCACGTTTTAGGCCAAAATGCATTGAAAGCAATGGAAACACAAAAGCGCATACTTTGTGTTATCTCCTCTTGTAGCAAACACAGACAGCTCAAAATTTCACTGGATGTGTTGAAGACCAAAACCCACAAATGTGATGTGAAATGGTTTTTCTCCCATGCTGCGTTTAAGAGAAAACAGCAAATGCAAGTTTTAGGCCAAAATGCATTGAAAGCAATGGAAATAACAAAAGCGCATACTTTGTGTTATCTCCTCTTGTAGCAAACACAGACAGCTCAAAATTTCACTGGATGTGTTGAAGACCAAGACCCACAAATGTGATGTGAAATGGTTTTTCTCCCATGTTGCGTTTAAGAGAAAACAGCAAATGCACGTTTTAGGCCAAAATGCATTGAAAGCAATGGAAACACAAAAGCGCATACTTTGTGTTATCTCCTCTTGTAGTAAACACAGACAGCTCAAAATTTCACTGGATGTGTTGAAGACCAAGACCCACAAATGTGATGTGAAATGGTTTTTCTCCCATGTTGCATTTAAGAGAAAACAGCAAATGCACGTTTTAGGCCAAAATGCATTGAAAGCAATGGAAATAACAAAAGCGCATACTTTGTGATATCTCCTCTTGTAGCAAACACAGACAGCTCAAAATTTCACTGGATGTGTTGAAGACCAAGACCCACAAATGTGATGTGAAATGGTTTTTCTCCCATGTTGCGTTTAAGAGAAAACAGCAAATGCACGTTTTAGGCCAAAATGCATTGAAAGCAATGGAAACACAAAAGCACATACTTTGTGTTTTCTCCTCTTGTAGCAAACACAGACAGCTCAAAATTTCACTGGATGTGTTGAACACCAAGACCCACAAATGTGATGTGAAATGGTTTTTCTCCCATGTTGCGTTTAAGAGAAAACAGCAAATGCAAGTTATATGCCAAAATGCATTGAAAGCAATGGAAATAACAAAAGCGCATACTTTGTGATATCTCCTCTTGTAGCAAACACAGACAGCTCAAAATTTCACTGGATGTGTTGAAGACCAAGACCCACAAATGTGATGTGAAATGGTTTTTCTCCCATGTTGCGTTTAAGAGAAAACAGCAAATGCTTGTTTTATGCCAAAATGCATTGAAAGCAATGAAAACAACAAAAGCGCATACTTTGTGATATCTCCTCTTGTAGCAAACACAGACAGCTCAAAATTTCACTGGATGTGTTGAAGACCAAGACCCACAAATGTGATGTGAAATGGTTTTTCTCCCATGTTGCGTTTAAGAGAAAACAGCAAATGCTTGTTTTATGCCAAAATGCATTGAAAGCAATGAAAACAACAAAAGCGCATACTTTGTGATATCTCCTCTTGTAGCAAACACAGACAGCTCAAAATTTCACTGGATGTGTTGAAGACCAAAACCCACAACTGTGATGTGAAATGGTTTTTCTCCCATGTTGCGTTTAAGAGAAAACAGCAAATGCACGTTTTAGGCCAAAATGCATTGAAAGCAATGGAAACACAAAAGCGCATACTTTGTGTTATCTCCTCTTGTAGCAAACACAGACAGCTCAAAATTTCACTGGATGTGTTGAAGACCAAGACCCACAAATGTGATGTGAAATGGTTTTTCTCCCATGTTGCGTTTAAGAGAAAACAGCAAATGCACGTTTTAGGCCAAAATGCATTGAAAGCAATGGAAACAACAAAAGCGCATACTTTGTGTTATCTCCTCTTGTAGCAAACACAGACAGCTCAAAATTTCACTGGATGTGTTGAAGACCAAAACCCACAAATGTGATGTGAAATGGTTTTTCTCCCATGCTGCGTTTAAGAGAAAACAGCAAATGCAAGTTATAGGCCAAAATGCATTGAAAGCAATGGAAATAACAAAATCGCATACTTTGTGTTATCTCCTCTTGTAGCAAACACAGACAGCTCAAAATTTCACTGGATGTGTTGAAGACCAAAACCCACAAATGTGATGTGAAATGGTTTTTCTCCCATGCTGCGTTTAAGAGAAAACAGCAAATGCAAGTTTTAGGCCAAAATGCATTGAAAGCAATGGAAAGAACAAAAGCGCATACTTTGTGATATCTCCTCTTGTAGCAAACACAGACAGCTCAAAATTTCACTGGATGTGTTGAAGACCAAGACCCACAAATGTGATGTGAAATGGTTTTTCTCCCATGTTGCGTTTAAGAGAAAACAGCAAATGCAAGTTATATGCCAAAATGCATTGAAAGCAATGGAAATAACAAAAGCGCATACTTTGTGATATCTCCTCTTGTAGCAAACACAGACAGCTCAAAATTTCACTGGATGTGTTGAAGACCAAAACCCACAAATGTGATGTGAAATGGTTTTTCTCCCATGCTGCGTTTAAGAGAAAACTGCAAATGCAAGTTTTAGGCCAAAATGCATTGAAAGCAATGGAAATAACAAAAGCGCATACTTTGTGATATCTCCTCTTGTAGCAAACACAGACAGCTCAAAATTTCACTGGATGTGTTGAAGACCAAGACCCACAAATGTGATGTGAAATGGTTTTTCTCCCATGTTGCGTTTAAGAGAAAACAGCAAATGCTTGTTTTAGGCCAAAATGCATTGAAAGCAATGAAAACAACAAAAGCGCATACTTTGTGATATCTCCTCTTGTAGCAAACACAGACAGCTCAAAATTTCACTGGATGTGTTGAAGACCAAGACCCACAAATGTGATGTGAAATGGTTTTTCTCCCATGTTGCATTTAAGAGAAAACAGCAAATGCAAGTTATATGCCAAAATGCATTGAAAGCAATGGAAATAACAAAAGCGCATACTTTGTGATATCTCCTCTTGTAGCAAACACAGACA
The DNA here is from genome assembly GCA_031769625.1 of Taudactylus pleione. Taxonomy (NCBI): domain Eukaryota; kingdom Metazoa; phylum Chordata; class Amphibia; order Anura; family Myobatrachidae; genus Taudactylus; species Taudactylus pleione. The sequence goes on from JAUIMM010001460.1 coordinate 119,267, forward strand.
GCTCAAAATTTCACTGGATGTGTTGAAGACCAAGACCCACAACTGTGATGTGAAATGGTTTTTCTCCCATGTTGCGTTTAAGAGAAAACAGCAAATGCTTGTTTTATGCCAAAATGCATTGAAAGCAATGAAAACAACGAAAGCGCATACTTTGTGATATCTCCTCTTGTAGCAAACACAGACAGCTCAAAATTTCACTGGATGTGTTGAAGACCAAAACCCACAACTGTGATGTGAAATGGTTTTTCTCCCATGTTGCGTTTAAGAGAAAACAGCAAATGCACGTTTTAGGCCAAAATGCATTGAAAGCAATGGAAACACAAAAGCGCATACTTTGTGTTATCTCCTCTTGTAGCAAACACAGACAGCTCAAAATTTCACTGGATGTATTGAAGACCAAGACCCACAAATGTGATGTGAAATGGTTTTTCTCCCATGTTGCGTTTAAGAGAAAACAGCAAATACACGTTTTAGGCCAAAATGCATTGAAAGCAATGGAAACACAAAAGCACATACTTTGTGTTATCTCCTCTTGTAGCAAACACAGACAGCTCAAAATTTCACTGGATGTGTTGAAGACCAAAATCCACAAATGTGATGTGAAATGGTTTTTCTCCCATGTTGCATTTAAGAGAAAAAAGCAAATGCACGTTTTAGGCCAAAATGCATTGAAAGCAATGGAAAGAACAAAAGCGCATACTTTGTGATATCTCCTCTTGTAGCAAACACAGACAGCTCAAAATTTCACTGGATGTGTTGAAGACCAAGACCCACAAATGTGATGTGAAATGGTTTTTCTCCCATGTTGCATTTAACAGAAAACAGCAAATGCACGTTTTAGGCCAAAATGCATTGAAAGCAATGAAAACAACAAAAGCGCATACTTTGTGATATCTCCTCTTGTAGCAAACACAGACAGCTCAAAATTTCACTGGATGTGTTGAAGACCAAGACCCACAAATGTGATGTGAAATGGTTTTTCTCCCATGTTGCATTTAAGAGAAAACAGCAAATGCACGTTTTAGGCCAAAATGCATTGAAAGCAATGGAAACAACAAAAGCGCATACTTTGTGATATCTCCTCTTGTAGCAAACACAGACAGCTCAAAATTTCACTGGATGTGTTGAAGACCAAGACCCACAAATGTGATGTGAAATGGTTTTTCTCCCATGTTGCGTTTAAGAGAAAACAGCAAATGCACGTTTTAGGCCAAAATGCATTGAAAGCAATGGAAACACAAAAGCACATACTGTGTGTTATCTCCTCTTGTAGCAAACACAGACAGCTCAAAATTTCACTGGATGTGTTGAAGACCAAAACCCACAAATATGATGTGAAATGGTTTTTCTCCCATGCTGCGTTTAAGAGAAAACAGCAAATGCAAGTTTTAGGCCAAAATGCATTGAAAGCAATGGAAATAACAAAAGCGCATACTTTGTGTTATCTCCTCTTGTAGCAAACACAGACAGCTCAAAATTTCACTGGATGTGTTGAAGACCAAAACCCACAAATGTGATGTGAAATGGTTTTACTCCCATGCTGCGTTTAAGAGAAAACAGCAAATGCAAGTTTTAGGCCAAAATGCATTGAAAGCAATGGAAATAACAAAAGCGCATACTTTGTGATATCTCCTCTTGTAGCAAACACAGACAGCTCAAAATTTCACTGGATGTGTTGAAGACCAAGACCCACAAATGTGATGTGAAATGGTTTTTCTCCCATGTTGCATTTAAGAGAAAACAGCAAATGCACGTTTTAGGCCAAAATGCATTGAAAGCAATGGAAAGAACAAAAGCGCATACTTTGTGATATCTCCTCTTGTAGCAAACACAGACAGCTCAAAATTTCACTGGATGTGTTGAAGACCAAGACCCACAAATGCGATGTGAAATGGTTTTTCTCCCATGTTGCGTTTAAGAGAAAACAGCAAATGCTTGTTTTAGGCCAAAATGCATTGAAAGCAATGGAAATAACAAAAGCGCATACTTTGTGATATCTCCTCTTGTAGCAAACACAGACAGCTCAAAATTTCACTGGATGTGTTGAAGACCAAGACCCACAAATGTGATGTGAAATGGTTTTTCTCCCATGTTGCGTTTAACAGAAAACAGCAAATGCACGTTTTAGGCCAAAATGCATTGAAAGCAATGGAAACACAAAAGCACATACTTTGTGTTTTCTCCTCTTGTAGCAAACACAGACAGCTCAAAATTTCACTGGATGTGTTGAACACCAAGACCCACAAATGTGATGTGAAATGGTTTTTCTCCCATGTTGCGTTTAAGAGAAAACAGCAAATGCAAGTTATATGCCAAAATGCATTGAAAGCAATGGAAATAACAAAAGCGCATACTTTGTGATATCTCCTCTTGTAGCAAACACAGACAGCTCAAAATTTCACTGGATGTGTTGAAGACCAAGACCCACAAATGTGATGTGAAATGGTTTTTCTCCCATGTTGCGTTTAAGAGAAAACAGCAAATGCTTGTTTTATGCCAAAATGCATTGAAAGCAATGAAAACAACAAAAGCGCATACTTTGTGATATCTCCTCTTGTAGCAAACACAGACAGCTCAAAATTTCACTGGATGTGTTGAAGACCAAGACCCACAAATGTGATGTGAAATGGTTTTTCTCCCATGTTGCGTTTAAGAGAAAACAGCAAATGCTTGTTTTATGCCAAAATGCATTGAAAGCAATGAAAACAACAAAAGCGCATACTTTGTGATATCTCCTCTTGTAGCAAACACAGACAGCTCAAAATTTCACTGGATGTGTTGAAGACCAAAACCCACAACTGTGATGTGAAATGGTTTTTCTCCCATGTTGCGTTTAAGAGAAAACAGCAAATGCACGTTTTAGGCCAAAATGCATTGAAAGCAATGGAAACACAAAAGCGCATACTTTGTGTTATCTCCTCTTGTAGCAAACACAGACAGCTCAAAATTTCACTGGATGTGTTGAAGACCAAGACCCACAAATGTGATGTGAAATGGTTTTTCTCCCATGTTGCGTTTAAGAGAAAACAGCAAATGCACGTTTTAGGCCAAAATGCATTGAAAGCAATGGAAACAACAAAAGCGCATACTTTGTGTTATCTCCTCTTGTAGCAAACACAGACAGCTCAAAATTTCACTGGATGTGTTGAAGACCAAAACCCACAAATGTGATGTGAAATGGTTTTTCTCCCATGCTGCGTTTAAGAGAAAACAGCAAATGCAAGTTATAGGCCAAAATGCATTGAAAGCAATGGAAATAACAAAATCGCATACTTTGTGTTATCTCCTCTTGTAGCAAACACAGACAGCTCAAAATTTCACTGGATGTGTTGAAGACCAAAACCCACAAATGTGATGTGAAATGGTTTTTCTCCCATGCTGCGTTTAAGAGAAAACAGCAAATGCAAGTTTTAGGCCAAAATGCATTGAAAGCAATGGAAATAACAAAAGCGCATACTTTGTGATATCTCCTCTTGTAGCAAACACAGACAGCTCAAAATTTCACTGGATGTGTTGAAGACAAAGACCCACAAATGTGATGTGAAATGGTTTTTCTCCCATGTTGCGTTTAAGAGAAAACAGCAAATGCAAGTTATATGCCAAAATGCATTGAAAGCAATGGAAATAACAAAAGCGCATACTTTGTGATATCTCCTCTTGTAGCAAACACAGACAGCTCAAAATTTCACTGGATGTGTTGAAGACCAAAACCCACAAATGTGATGTGAAATGGTTTTTCTCCCATGCTGCGTTTAAGAGAAAACTGCAAATGCAAGTTTTAGGCCAAAATGCATTGAAAGCAATGGAAATAACAAAAGCGCATACTTTGTGATATCTCCTCTTGTAGCAAACACAGACAGCTCAAAATTTCACTGGATGTGTTGAAGACCAAGACCCACAAATGTGATGTGAAATGGTTTTTCTCCCATGTTGCGTTTAAGAGAAAACAGCAAATGCTTGTTTTAGGCCAAAATGCATTGAAAGCAATGAAAACAACAAAAGCGCATACTTTGTGATATCTCCTCTTGTAGCAAACACAGACAGCTCAAAATTTCACTGGATGTGTTGAAGACCAAGACCCACAAATGTGATGTGAAATGGTTTTTCTCCCATGTTGCATTTAAGAGAAAACAGCAAATGCAAGTTATATGCCAAAATGCATTGAAAGCAATGGAAATAACAAAAGCGCATACTTTGTGATATCTCCTCTTGTAGCAAACACAGACAGCTCAAAATTTCACTGGATGTGTTGAAATCCAAGACCCACAACTGTGATGTGAAATGGTTTTTCTCCCATGTTGCGTTTAAGAGAAAACAGCAAATGCTTGTTTTATGCCAAAATGCATTGAAAGCAATGAAAACAACGAAAGCGCATACTTTGTGATATCTCCTCTTGTAGCAAACACAGACAGCTCAAAATTTCACTGGATGTGTTGAAGACCAAAACCCACAACTGTGATGTGAAATGGTTTTTCTCCCATGTTGCGTTTAAGAGAAAACAGCAAATGCACGTTTTAGGCCAAAATGCATTGAAAGCAATGGAAACACAAAAGCGCATACTTTGTGTTATCTCCTCTTGTAGCAAACACAGACAGCTCAAAATTTCACTGGATGTGTTGAAGACCAAAACCCACAAATGTGATGTGAAATGGTTTTTCTCCCATGCTGCGTTTAAGAGGAAACAGCAAATGCAAGTTATAGGCCAAAATGCATTGAAAGCAATGGAAATAACAAAAGCGCATACTTTGTGTTATCTCCACTTGTTGCAAACACAGACAGCTCAAAATTTCACTGGATGTGTTGAAGACCAAAACCCACAACTGTGATGTGAAATGGTTTTTCTCCCATGTTGCGTTTAAGAGAAAACAGCAAATGCACGTTTTAGGCCAAAATGCATTGAAAGCAATGGAAACAACAAAAGCGCATACTTTGTGTTATCTCCTCTTGTAGCAAACACAGACAGCTCAAAATTTCACTGGATGTGTTGAAGACCAAAACCCACAAATGTGATGTGAAATGGTTTTTCTCCCATGCTGCGTTTAAGAGAAAACAGCAAATGCAAGTTATAGGCCAAAATGCATTGAAAGCAATGGAAATAACAAAAGCGCATACTTTGTGTTATCTCCACTTGTTGCAAACACAGACAGCTCAAAATTTCACTGGATGTGTTGAAGACCAAAACCCACAAATGTGATGTGAAATGGTTTTTCTCCCATGTTGCATTTAAGAGAAAACAGCAAATGCACGTTTTAGGCCAAAATGCATTGAAAGCAATGGAAACACAAAAGCACATACTTTGTGTTATCTCCTCTTGTAGCAAACACAGACAGCTCAAAATTTCACTGGATGTGTTGAAGACCAAAACCCACAACTGTGATGTGAAATGGTTTTTCTCCCATGTTGCGTTTAAGAGAAAACAGCAAATGCATGTTTTAGGCCAAAATGCATTGAAAGCAATGGAAACACAAAAGCGCATACTTTGTGTTATCTCCTCTTGTAGCAAACACAGACAGCTCAAAATTTCACTGGATGTGTTGAAGACCAAAACCCACAAATGTGATGTGAAATGGTTTTTCTCCCATGCTGCGTTTAAGAGAAAACAGCAAATGCAAGTTTTAGGCCAAAATGCATTGAAAGCAATGGAAAGAACAAAAGCGCATACTTTGTGATATCTCCTCTTGTAGCAAACACAGACAGCTCAAAATTTCACTGGATGTGTTGAAGACCAAGACCCACAAATGTGATGTGAAATGGTTTTTCTCCCATGTTGCGTTTAAGAGAAAACAGCAAATGCAAGTTATATGCCAAAATGCATTGAAAGCAATGGAAATAACAAAAGCGCATACTTTGTGATATCTCCTCTTGTAGCAAACACAGACAGCTCAAAATTGCACTGGATGTGTTGAAGACCAAAACCCACAAATGTGATGTGAAATGGTTTTTCTCCCATGCTGCGTTTAAGAGAAAACTGCAAATGCAAGTTTTAGGCCAAAATGCATTGAAAGCAATGGAAATAACAAAAGCGCATACTTTGTGATATCTCCTCTTGTAGCAAACACAGACAGCTCAAAATTTCACTGGATGTGTTGAAGACCAAGACCCACAAATGTGATGTGAAATGGTTTTTCTCCCATGTTGCGTTTAAGAGAAAACAGCAAATGCTTGTTTTAGGCCAAAATGCATTGAAAGCAATGAAAACAACAAAAGCGCATACTTTGTGATATCTCCTCTTGTAGCAAACACAGACAGCTCAAAATTTCACTGGATGTGTTGAAGACCAAGACCCACAAATGTGATGTGAAATGGTTTTTCTCCCATGTTGCATTTAAGAGAAAACAGCAAATGCAAGTTATATGCCAAAATGCATTGAAAGCAATGGAAATAACAAAAGCGCATACTTTGTGATATCTCCTCTTGTAGCAAACACAGACAGCTCAAAATTTCACTGGATGTGTTGAAGACCAAGACCCACAAATGTGATGTGAAATGGTTTTTCTCCCATGTTGCGTTTAAGAGAAAACAGCAAATGCACGTTTTAGGCCAAAATGCATTGAAAGCAATGGAAACACAAAAGCGCATACTTTGTGTTATCTCCTCTTGTAGCAAACACAGACAGCTCAAAATTTCACTGGATGTGTTGAAGACCAAGACCCACAAATGTGATGTGAAATGGTTTTTCTCCCATGTTGCGTTTAAGAGAAAACAGCAAATGCACGTTTTAGGCCAAAATGCATTGAAAGCAATGGAAATAACAAAAGCGCATACTTTGTGATATCTCCTCTTGTAGCAAACACAGACAGCTCAAAATTTCACTGGATGTGTTGAAGACAAAGACCCACAAATGTGATGTGAAATGGTTTTTCTCCCATGTTGCGTTTAAGAGAAAACAGCAAATGCAAGTTATATGCCAAAATGCATTGAAAGCAATGGAAATAACAAAAGCGCATACTTTGTGATATCTCCTCTTGTAGCAAACACAGACAGCTCAAAATTTCACTGGATGTGTTGAAGACCAAAACCCACAAATGTGATGTGAAATGGTTTTTCTCCCATGCTGCGTTTAAGAGAAAACTGCAAATGCAAGTTTTAGGCCAAAATGCATTGAAAGCAATGGAAATAACAAAAGCGCATACTTTGTGATATCTCCTCTTGTAGCAAACACAGACAGCTCAAAATTTCACTGGATGTGTTGAAGACCAATCCCACAAATGTGATGTGAAATGGTTTTTCTCCCATGTTGCGTTTAAGAGAAAACAGCAAATGCTTGTTTTAGGCCAAAATGCATTGAAAGCAATGAAAACAACAAAAGCGCATACTTTGTGATATCTCCTCTTGTAGCAAACACAGACAGCTCAAAATTTCACTGGATGTGTTGAAGACCAAGACCCACAAATGTGATGTGAAATGGTTTTTCTCCCATGTTGCATTTAAGAGAAAACAGCAAATGCAAGTTATATGCCAAAATGCATTGAAAGCAATGGAAATAACAAAAGCGCATACTTTGTGATATCTCCTCTTGTAGCAAACACAGACAGCTCAAAATTTCACTGGATGTGTTGAAATCCAAGACCCACAACTGTGATGTGAAATGGTTTTTCTCCCATGTTGCGTTTAAGAGAAAACAGCAAATGCTTGTTTTATGCCAAAATGCATTGAAAGCAATGAAAACAATGAAAGCGCATACTTTGTGATATCTCCTCTTGTAGCAAACACAGACAGCTCAAAATTTCACTGGATGTGTTGAAGACCAAAACCCACAACTGTGATGTGAAATGGTTTTTCTCCCATGTTGCGTTTAAGAGAAAACAGCAAATGCACGTTTTAGGCCAAAATGCATTGAAAGCAATGGAAACACAAAAGCGCATACTTTGTGTTATCTCCTCTTGTAGCAAACACAGACAGCTCAAAATTTCACTGGATGTGTTGAAGACCAAAACCCACAAATGTGATGTGAAATGGTTTTTCTCCCATGCTGCGTTTAAGAGAAAACAGCAAATGCAAGTTATAGGCCAAAATGCATTGAAAGCAATGGAAATAACAAAAGCGCATACTTTGTGTTATCTCCACTTGTTGCAAACACAGACAGCTCAAAATTTCACTGGATGTGTTGAAGACCAAAACCCACAACTGTGATGTGAAATGGTTTTTCTCCCATGTTGCGTTTAAGAGAAAACAGCAAATGCACGTTTTAGGCCAAAATGCATTGAAAGCAATGGAAACAACAAAAGCGCATACTTTGTGTTATCTCCTCTTGTAGCAAACACAGACAGCTCAAAATTTCACTGGATGTGTTGAAGACCAAAACCCACAAATGTGATGTGAAATGGTTTTTCTCCCATGCTGCGTTTAAGAGAAAACAGCAAATGCAAGTTATAGGCCAAAATGCATTGAAAGCAATGGAAATAACAAAAGCGCATACTTTGTGTTATCTCCACTTGTTGCAAACACAGACAGCTCAAAATTTCACTGGATGTGTTGAAGACCAAAACCCACAAATGTGATGTGAAATGGTTTTTCTCCCATGTTGCATTTAAGAGAAAACAGCAAATGCACGTTTTAGGCCAATATGCATTGAAAGCAATGGAAACACAAAAGCACATACTTTGTGTTATCTCCTCTTGTAGCAAACACAGACAGCTCAAAATTTCACTGGATGTGTTGAAGACCAAAACCCACAACTGTGATGTGAAATGGTTTTTCTCCCATGTTGCGTTTAAGAGAAAACAGCAAATGCATGTTTTAGGCCAAAATGCATTGAAAGCAATGGAAACACAAAAGCGCATACTTTGTGTTATCTCCTCTTGTAGCAAACACAGACAGCTCAAAATTTCACTGGATGTGTTGAAGACCAAGACCCACAAATGTGATGTGAAATGGTTTTTCTCCCATGTTGCGTTTAAGAGAAAACAGCAAATGCACGTTTTAGGCCAAAATGCATTGAAAGCAATGGAAACAACAAAAGCGCATACTTTGTGTTATCTCCTCTTGTAGCAAACACAGACAGCTCAAAATTTCACTGGATGTGTTGAAGACCAAAACCCACAAATGTGATGTGAAATGGTTTTTCTCCCATGCTGCGTTTAAGAAAAAACAGCAAATGCAAGTTATAGGCCAAAATGCATTGAAAGCAATGGAAATAACAAAATCGCATACTTTGTGTTATCTCCTCTTGTAGCAAACACAGACAGCTCAAAATTTCACTGGATGTGTTGAAGACCAAAACCCACAAATGTGATGTGAAATGGTTTTTCTCCCATGCTGCGTTTAAGAGAAAACAGCAAATGCAAGTTTTAGGCCAAAATGCATTGAAAGCAATGGAAAGAACAAAAGCGCATACTTTGTGATATCTCCTCTTGTAGCAAACACAGACAGCTCAAAATTTCACTGGATGTGTTGAAGACCAAGACCCACAAATGTGATGTGAAATGGTTTTTCTCCCATGTTGCGTTTAAGAGAAAACAGCAAATGCAAGTTATATGCCAAAATGCATTGAAAGCAATGGAAATAACAAAAGCGCATACTTTGTGATATCTCCTCTTGTAGCAAACACAGACAGCTCAAAATTTCACTGGATGTGTTGAAGACCAAAACCCACAAATGTGATGTGAAATGGTTTTTCTCCCATGCTGCGTTTAAGAGAAAACTGCAAATGCAAGTTTTAGGCCAAAATGCATTGAAAGCAATGGAAATAACAAAAGCGCATACTTTGTGATATCTCCTCTTGTAGCAAACACAGACAGCTCAAAATTTCACTGGATGTGTTGAAGACCAAGACCCACAAATGTGATGTGAAATGGTTTTTCTCCCATGTTGCGTTTAAGAGAAAACAGCAAATGCTTGTTTTAGGCCAAAATGCATTGAAAGCAATGAAAACAACAAAAGCGCATACTTTGTGATATCTCCTCTTGTAGCAAACACAGACAGCTCAAAATTTCACTGGATGTGTTGAAGACCAAGACCCACAAATGTGATGTGAAATGGTTTTTCTCCCATGTTGCATTTAAGAGAAAACAGCAAATGCAAGTTATATGCCAAAATGCATTGAAAGCAATGGAAATAACAAAAGCGCATACTTTGTGATATCTCCTCTTGTAGCAAACACAGACAGCTCAAAATTTCACTGGATGTGTTGAAGACCAAGACCCACAACTGTGATGTGAAATGGTTTTTCTCCCATGTTGCATTTAAGAGAAAACAGCAAATGCTTGTTTTATGCCAAAATGCATTGAAAGCAATGAAAACAACGAAAGCGCATACTTTGTGATATCTCCTCTTGTAGCAAACACAGACAGCTCAAAATTTCACTGGATGTGTTGAAGACCAAAACCCACAACTGTGATGTGAAATGGTTTTTCTCCCATGTTGCGTTTAAGAGAAAACAGCAAATGCACGTTTTAGGCCAAAATGCATTGAAAGCAATGGAAACACAAAAGCGCATACTTTGTGTTATCTCCTCTTGTAGCAAACACAGACAGCTCAAAATTTCACTGGATGTATTGAAGACCAAGACCCACAAATGTGATGTGAAATGGTTTTTCTCCCATGTTGCGTTTAAGAGAAAACAGCAAATACACGTTTTAGGCCAAAATGCATTGAAAGCAATGGAAACACAAAAGCACATACTTTGTGTTATCTCCTCTTGTAGCAAACACAGACAGCTCAAAATTTCACTGGATGTGTTGAAGACCAAAACCCACAAATGTGATGTGAAATGGTTTTTCTCCCATGTTGCATTTAAGAGAAAACAGCAAATGCACGTTTTAGGCCAAAATGCATTGAAAGCAATGGAAAGAACAAAAGCGCATACTTTGTGATATCTCCTCTTGTAGCAAACACAGACAGCTCAAAATTTCACTGGATGTGTTGAAGACCAAGACCCACAAATGTGATGTGAAATGGTTTTTCTCCCATGTTGCATTTAACAGAAAACAGCAAATGCACGTTTTAGGCCAAAATGCATTGAAAGCAATGAAAACAACAAAAGCGCATACTTTGTGATATCTCCTCTTGTAGCAAACACAGACAGCTCAAAATTTCACTGGATGTGTTGAAGACCAAGACCCACAAATGTGATGTGAAATGGTTTTTCTCCCATGTTGCATTTAAGAGAAAACAGCAAATGCACGTTTTAGGCCAAAATGCAGTGAAAGCAATGGAAACAACAAAAGCGCATACTTTGTGATATCTCCTCTTGTAGCAAACACAGACAGCTCAAAATTTCACATTTCACATCACATTTGTGGGTTTTGGTCTTCAACACATCCAGTGAAATTTTGAGCTGTCTGTGTTTGCTACAAGAGGAGATAACACAAAGTATGTGCTTTTGTTGTTTCCATTGCTTTCAATGCATTTTGGCCTAAAACGTGCATTTGCTGTTTTCTCTTAAACGCAACATGGGAGAAAAACCATTTCACATCACATTTGTGGGTCTTGGTCTTCAACACATCCAGTGAAATTTTGAGCTGTCTGTGTTTGCTACAAGAGGAGATATCACAAAGTATGCGCTTTTGTTATTTCCATTGCTTTCAATGCATTTTGGCCTAAAACTTGCATTTGCTGTTTTCTCTTAAACGCAGCATGGGAGAAAAACCATTTCACATCACATTTGTGGGTTTTGGTCTTCAACACATCCAGTGAAATTTTGAGCAGTCTGTGTTTGCTACAAGAGGAGATAACACAAAGTATGTGCTTTTGTTGTTTCCATTGCTTTCAATGCATTTTGGCCTAAAACGTGCATTTGCTGTTTTCTCTTAAACGCAACATGGGAGAAAAACCATTTCACATCACATTTGTGGGTCTTGGTCTTCAACACATCCAGTGAAATTTTGAGCTGTCTGTGTTTGCTACAAGAGGAGATAACACAAAGTATGCGCTTTTGTTGTTTCCATTGCTTTCAATGCATTTTGGCCTAAAACGTGCATTTGCTGTTTTCTCTTAAACGCAACATGGGAGAAAAACCATTTCACATCACATTTGTGGGTTTTGGTCTTCAACACATCCAGTGAAATTTTGAGCTGTCTGTGTTTGCTACAAGAGGAGATATCACAAAGTATGCGCTTTTGTTGTTTTCATTGCTTTCAATGCATTTTGGCATAAAACAAGCATTTGCTGTTTTCTCTTAAACGCAACATGGGAGAAAAACCATTTCACATCACATTTGTGGGTCTTGGTCTTCAACACATCCAGTGAAATTTTGAGCTGTTTGTGTTTGCTACAAGAGGAGATATCACAAAGTATGCGCTTTTGTTGTTTTCATTGCTTTCAATGCATTTTGGCATAAAACAAGCATTTGCTGTTTTCTCTTAAACGCAACATGGGAGAAAAACCATTTCACATCACATTTGTGGGTCTTGGTCTTCAACACATCCAGTGAAATTTTGAGCTGTCTGTGTTTGCTACAAGAGGAGATATCACAAAGTATGCGCTTTTGTTGTTTTCATTGCTTTCAATGCATTTTGGCATAAAACGAGCATTTGCTGTTTTCTCTTAAACGCAACATGGGAGAAAAACCATTTCACATCACATTTGTGGGTCTTGGTCTTCAACACATCCAGTGAAATTTTGAGCTGTCTGTGTTTGCTACAAGAGGAGATATCACAAAGTATGCGCTTTTGTTGTTTTCATTGCTTTCAATGCATTTTGGCATAAAACAAGCATTTGCTGTTTTCTCTTAAACGCAACATGGGAGAAAAACCATTTCACATCACATTTGTGGGTCTTGGTCTTCAACACATCCAGTGAAATTTTGAGCTGTCTGTGTTTGCTACAAGAGGAGATATCACAAAGTATGCGCTTTTGTTGTTTTCATTGCTTTCAATGCATTTTGGCATATAACTTGCATTTGCTGTTTTCTCTTAAACGCAACATGGGAGAAAAACCATTTCACATCACATTTGTGGGTCTTGGTGTTCAACACATCCAGTGAAATTTTGAGCTGTCTGTGTTTGCTACAAGAGGAGAAAACACAAAGTATGTGCTTTTGTGTTTCCATTGCTTTCAATGCATTTTGGCCTAAAACGTGCATTTGCTGTTTTCTCTTAAACGCAACATGGGAGAAAAACCATTTCACATCACATTTGTGGGTCTTGGTCTTCAACACATCCAGTGAAATTTTGAGCTGTCTGTGTTTGCTACAAGAGGAGATATCACAAAGTATGCGCTTTTGTTATTTCCATTGCTTTCAATGCATTTTGGCCTAAAACGTGCATTTGCTGTTTTCTCTTAAATGCAACATGGGAGAAAAACCATTTCACATCACATTTGTGGGTCTTGGTCTTCAACACATCCAGTGAAATTTTGAGCTGTCTGTGTTTGCTACAAGAGGAGATAACACAAAGTATGCGCTTTTGTGTTTCCATTGCTTTCAATGCATTTTGGCCTAAAACGTGCATTTGCTGTTTTCTCTTAAACGCAACATGGGAGAAAAACCATTTCACATCACATTTGTGGGTCTTGGTCTTCAACACATCCAGTGAAATTTTGAGCTGTCTGTGTTTGCTACAAGAGGAGATAACACAAAGTATGCGCTTTTGTTATTTCCATTGCTTTCAATGCATTTTGGCCTAAAACTTGCATTTGCTGTTTTCTCTTAAACGCAGCATGGGAGAAAAACCATTTCACATCACATTTGTGGGTTTTGGTCTTCAACACATCCAGTGAAATTTTGAGCTGTCTGTGTTTGCTACAAGAGGAGATAACACAAAGTATGCGCTTTTGTGTTTCCATTGCTTTCAATGCATTTTGGCCTAAAACGTGCATTTGCTGTTTTCTCTTAAACGCAACATGGGAGAAAAACCATTTCACATCACATTTGTGGGTATTGGTCTTCAACACATCCAGTGAAATTTTGAGCTGTCTGTGTTTGCTACAAGAGGAGATAACACAAAGTATGCGCTTTTGTGTTTCCATTGCTTTCAATGCATTTTGGCCTAAAACGTACATTTGCTGTTTTCTCTTAAACGCAACATGGGAGAAAAACCATTTCACATCACATTTGTGGGATTGGTCTTCAACACATCCAGTGAAATTTTGAGCTGTCTGTGTTTGCTACAAGAGGAGATATCACAAAGTATGCGCTTTTGTTGTTTTCATTGCTTTCAATGCATTTTGGCCTAAAACAAGCATTTGCTGTTTTCTCTTAAACGCAACATGGGAGAAAAACCAATTCACATCACATTTGTGGGTCTTGGTCTTCAACACATCCAGTGAAATTTTGAGCTGTCTGTGTTTGCTACAAGAGGAGATATCACAAAGTATGCGCTTTTGTTATTTCCATTGCTTTCAATGCATTTTGGCCTAAAACTTGCATTTGCTGTTTTCTCTTAAACGCAGCATGGGAGAAAAACCATTTCACATCACATTTGTGGGTTTTGGTCTTCAACACATCCAGTGAAATTTTGAGCTGTCTGTGTTTGCTACAAGAGGAGATAACACAAAGTATGCGATTTTGTTATTTCCATTGCTTTCAATGCATTTTGGCCTATAACTTGCATTTGCTGTTTTCTCTTAAACGCAGCATGGGAGAAAAACCATTTCACATCACATTTGTGGGTTTTGGTCTTCAACACATCCAGTGAAATTTTGAGCTGTCTGTGTTTGCTACAAGAGGAGATAACACAAAGTATGCACTTTTGTTGTTTCCATTGCTTTCAATGCATTTTGGCCTAAAACGTGCATTTGCTGTTTTCTCTTAAACGCAACATGGGAGAAAAACCATTTCACATCACATTTGTGGGTCTTGGTCTTCAACACATCCAGTGAAATTTTGAGCTGTCTGTGTTTGCTACAAGAGGAGATAACACAAAGTATGCGCTTTTGTGTTTCCATTGCTTTCAATGCATTTTGGCCTAAAACGTGCATTTGCTGTTTTCTCTTAAACGCAACATGGGAGAAAAACGATTTCACATCACAGTTGTGGGTTTTGGTCTTCAACACATCCAGTGAAATTTTGAGCTGTCTGTGTTTGCTACAAGAGGAGATATCACAAAGTATGCGCTTTTGTTATTTCCATTGCTTTCAATGCATTTTGGCATATAACTTGCATTTGCTGTTTTCTCTTAAACGCAACATGGGAGAAAAACCATTTCACATCACATTTGTGGGTCTTGGTGTTCAACACATCCAGTGAAATTTTGAGCTGTCTGTGTTTGCTACAAGAGGAGAAAACACAAAGTATGTGCTTTTGTGTTTCCATTGCTTTCAATGCATTTTGGCCTAAAACGTGCATTTGCTGTTTTCTCTTAAACGCAACATGGGAGAAAAACCATTTCACATCACATTTGTGGGTCTTGGTCTTCAACACATCCAGTGAAATTTTGAGCTGTCTGTGTTTGCTACAAGAGGAGATATCACAAAGTATGCGCTTTTGTTATTTCCATTGCTTTCAATGCATTTTGGCCTAAAACGTGCATTTGCTGTTTTCTCTTAAATGCAACATGGGAGAAAAACCATTTCACATCACATTTGTGGGTCTTGGTCTTCAACACATCCAGTGAAATTTTGAGCTGTCTGTGTTTGCTACAAGAGGAGATAACACAAAGTATGCGCTTTTGTGTTTCCATTGCTTTCAATGCATTTTGGCCTAAAACGTGCATTTGCTGTTTTCTCTTAAACGCAACATGGGAGAAAAACCATTTCACATCACATTTGTGGGTCTTGGTCTTCAACACATCCAGTGAAATTTTGAGCTGTCTGTGTTTGCTACAAGAGGAGATAACACAAAGTATGCGCTTTTGTGTTTCCATTGCTTTCAATGCATTTTGGCCTAAAACGTACATTTGCTGTTTTCTCTTAAACGCAACATGGGAGAAAAACCATTTCACATCACATTTGTGGGATTGGTCTTCAACACATCCAGTGAAATTTTGAGCTGTCTGTGTTTGCTACAAGAGGAGATATCACAAAGTATGCGCTTTTGTTGTTTTCATTGCTTTCAATGCATTTTGGCCTAAAACAAGCATTTGCTGTTTTCTCTTAAACGCAACATGGGAGAAAAACCATTTCACATCACATTTGTGGGTCTTGGTCTTCAACACATCCAGTGAAATTTTGAGCTGTCTGTGTTTGCTACAAGAGGAGATATCACAAAGTATGCGCTTTTGTTATTTCCATTGCTTTCAATGCATTTTGGCCTAAAACTTGCATTTGCTGTTTTCTCTTAAACGCAGCATGGGAGAAAAACCATTTCACATCACATTTGTGGGTTTTGGTCTTCAACACATCCAGTGAAATTTTGAGCTGTCTGTGTTTGCTACAAGAGGAGATAACACAAAGTATGCGATTTTGTTATTTCCATTGCTTTCAATGCATTTTGGCCTATAACTTGCATTTGCTGTTTTCTCTTAAACGCAGCATGGGAGAAAAACCATTTCACATCACATTTGTGGGTTTTGGTCTTCAACACATCCAGTGAAATTTTGAGCTGTCTGTGTTTGCTACAAGAGGAGATAACACAAAGTATGCGCTTTTGTTGTTTCCATTGCTTTCAATGCATTTTGGCCTAAAACGTGCATTTGCTGTTTTCTCTTAAACGCAACATCGGAGAAAAACCATTTCACATCACATTTGTGGGTCTTGGTCTTCAACACATCCAGTGAAATTTTGAGCTGTCTGTGTTTGCTACAAGAGGAGATAACACAAAGTATGCGCTTTTGTGTTTCCATTGCTTTCAATGCATTTTGGCCTAAAACGTGCATTTGCTGTTTTCTCTTAAACGCAACATGGGAGAAAAACGATTTCACATCACAGTTGTGGGTTTTGGTTTTCAACACATCCAGTGAAATTTTGAGCTGTCTGTGTTTGCTACAAGAGGAGATAACACAAAGTATGCGCTTTTGTTGTTTTCATTGCTTTCAATGCATTTTGGCATAAAACAAGCATTTGCTGTTTTCTCTTAAACGCAACATGGGAGAAAAACCATTTCACATCACATTTGTGGGTCTTGGTCTTCAACACATCCAGTGAAATTTTGAGCTGTCTGTGTTTGCTACAAGAGGAGATATCACAAAGTATGCGCTTTTGTTGTTTTCATTGCTTTCAATGCATTTTGGCATAAAACAAGCATTTGCTGTTTTCTCTTAAACGCAACATGGGAGAAAAACCATTTCACATCACATTTGTGGGTCTTGGTCTTCAACACATCCAGTGAAATTTTGAGCTGTCTGTGTTTGCTACAAGAGGAGATATCACAAAGTATGCGCTTTTGTTATTTCCATTGCTTTCAATGCATTTTGGCATATAACTTGCATTTGCTGTTTTCTCTTAAACGCAACATGGGAGAAAAACCATTTCACATCACATTTGTGGGTCTTGGTGTTCAACACATCCAGTGAAATTTTGAGCTGTCTGTGTTTGCTACAAGAGGAGAAAACACAAAGTATGTGCTTTTGTGTTTCCATTGCTTTCAATGCATTTTGGCCTAAAACGTGCATTTGCTGTTTTCTCTTAAACACAACATGGGAGAAAAACCATTTCACATCACATTTGTGGGTCTTGGTCTTCAACACATCCAGTGAAATTTTGAGCTGTCTGTGTTTGCTACAAGAGGAGATATCACAAAGTATGCGCTTTTGTTATTTCCATTGCTTTCAATGCATTTTGGCCTAAAACAAGCATTTGCTGTTTTCTCTTAAACGCAACATGGGAGAAAAACCATTTCACATCACATTTGTGGGTTTTGGTCTTCAACACATCCAGTGAAATTTTAAGCTGTCTGTGTTTGCTACAAGAGGAGATATCACAAAGTATGCGCTTTTGTTCTTTCCATTGCTTTCAATGCATTTTGGCCTAAAACGTGCATTTGCTGTTTTCTCTTAAATGCAACATGGGAGAAAAACCATTTCACATCACATTTGTGGGTCTTGGTCTTCAACACATCCAGTGAAATTTTGAGCTGTCTGTGTTTGCTACAAGAGGAGATATCACAAAGTATGCGCTTTTGTTATTTCCATTGCTTTCAATGCATTTTGGCCTAAAACTTGCATTTGCTGTTTTCTCTTAAACGCAGCATGGGAGTAAAACCATTTCACATCACATTTGTGGGTTTTGGTCTTCAACACATCCAGTGAAATTTTGAGCTGTCTGTGTTTGCTACAAGAGGAGATAACACAAAGTATGCGCTTTTGTTATTTCCATTGCTTTCAATGCATTTTGGCCTAAAACTTGCATTTGCTGTTTTCTCTTAAACGCAGCATGGGAGAAAAACCATTTCACATCATATTTGTGGGTTTTGGTCTTCAACACATCCAGTGAAATTTTGAGCTGTCTGTGTTTGCTACAAGAGGAGATAACACAAAGTATGTGCTTTTGTGTTTCCATTGCTTTCAATGCATTTTGGCCTAAAACGTGCATTTGCTGTTTTCTCTTAAACGCAACATGGGAGAAAAACCATTTCACATCACATTTGTGGGTCTTGGTCTTCAACACATCCAGTGAAATTTTGAGCTGTCTGTGTTTGCTACAAGAGGAGATATCACAAAGTATGCGCTTTTGTTGTTTCCATTGCTTTCAATGCATTTTGGCCTAAAACGTGCATTTGCTGTTTTCTCTTAAATGCAACATGGGAGAAAAACCATTTCACATCACATTTGTGGGTCTTGGTCTTCAACACATCCAGTGAAATTTTGAGCTGTCTGTGTTTGCTACAAGAGGAGATATCACAAAGTATGCGCTTTTGTTATTTCCATTGCTTTCAATGCATTTTGGCCTAAAACTTGCATTTGCTGTTTTCTCTTAAACGCAACATGGGAGAAAAACCATTTCACATCACATTTGTGGGTCTTGGTCTTCAACACATCCAGTGAAATTTTGAGCTGTCTGTGTTTGCTACAAGAGGAGATATCACAAAGTATGCGCTTTTGTTCTTTCCATTGCTTTCAATGCATTTTGGCCTAAAACGTGCATTTGCAGTTTTCTCTTAAATGCAACATGGGAGAAAAACCATTTCACATCACATTTGTGGGTTTTGGTATTCAACACATCCAGTGAAATTTTGAGCTGTCTGTGTTTGCTACAAGAGGAGATAACACAAAGTATGTGCTTTTGTGTTTCCATTGCTTTCAATGCATTTTGGCCTAAAACTTGCATTTGCAGTTTTCTCTTAAACGCAGCATGGGAGAAAAACCATTTCACATCACATTTGTGGGTTTTGGTCTTCAACACATCCAGTGAAATTTTGAGCTGTCTGTGTTTGCTACAAGAGGAGATAACACAAAGTATGCGCTTTTGTTATTTCCATTGCTTTCAATGCATTTTGGCATATAACTTGCATTTGCTGTTTTCTCTTAAACGCAACATGGGAGAAAAACCATTTCACATCACATTTGTGGGTCTTGGTCTTCAACACATCCAGTGAAATTTTGAGCTGTCTGTGTTTGCTACAAGAGGAGATATCACAAAGTATGCGCTTTTGTTATTTCCATTGCTTTCAATGCATTTTGGCCTAAAACGTGCATTTGCTGTTTTCTCTTAAACGCAACATGGGAGAAAAACCATTTCACATCACATTTGTGGGTCTTGGTCTTCAACACATCCAGTGAAATTTTGAGCTGTCTGTGTTTGCTACAAGAGGAGATAAACACAAAGTATGCGCTTTTGTGTTTCCATTGCTTTCAATGCATTTTGGCATAAAACAAGCATTTGCTGTTTTCTCTTAAACGCAACATGGGAGAAAAACCATTTCACATCACATTTGTGGGTCTTGGTCTTCAACACATCCAGTGAAATTTTGAGCTGTCTGTGTTTGCTACAAGAGGAGATATCACAAAGTATGCGCTTTTGTTGTTTTCATTGCTTTCAATGCATTTTGGCATAAAACAAGCATTTGCTGTTTTCTCTTAAACGCAACATGGGAGAAAAACCATTTCACATCACATTTGTGGGTCTTGGTCTTCAACACATCCAGTGAAATTTTGAGCTGTCTGTTTGCTACAAGAGGAGAAAACACAAAGTATGTGCTTTTGTGTTAACATTGCTTTCAATGCATTTTGGCCTAAAACGTGCATTTGCTGTTTTCTCTTAAACGCAACATGGGAGAAAAAACCATTTCACATCACATTTGTGGGTCTTGGTTTTCAACACATCCAGTGAAATTTTGAGCTGTCTGTGTTTGCTACAAGAGGAGATATCACAAAGTATGCGCTTTTGTTATTTCCATTGCTTTCAATGCATTTTGGCCTAAAACAAGCATTTGCTGTTTTCTATTAAACGCAACATGGGAGAAAAACCATTTCACATCACATTTGTGGGTCTTGGTCTTCAACACATCCAGTGAAATTTTGAGCTGTCTGTGTTTGCTACAAGAGGAGATATCACAAAGTATGCGCTTTTGTTCTTTCCATTGCTTTCAATGCATTTTGGCCTAAAACGTGCATTTGCTGTTTTCTCTTAAATGCAACATGGGAGAAAAACCATTTCACATCACATTTGTGGGTCTTGGTCTTCAACACATCCAGTGAAATTTTGAGCTGTCTGTGTTTGCTACAAGAGGAGATATCACAAAGTATGCGCTTTTGTTATTTCCATTGCTTTCAATGCATTTTGGCCTAAAACAAGCATTTGCTGTTTTCTCTTAAACGCAACATGGGAGAAAAACCATTTCACATCACATTTGTGGGTCTTGGTCTTCAACACATCCAGTGAAATTTTGAGCTGTCTGTGTTTGCTACAAGAGGAGATATCACAAAGTATGCGCTTTTGTTATTTCCATTGCTTTCAATGCATTTTGGCCTAAAACTTGCATTTGCAGTTTTCTCTTAAACGCAGCATGGGAGAAAAACCATTTCACATCACATTTGTGGGTTTTGGTCTTCAACACATCCAGTGAAATTTTGAGCTGTCTGTGTTTGCTACAAGAGGAGATAACACAAAGTATGCGCTTTTGTTATTTCCATTGCTTTCAATGCATTTTGGCATATAACTTGCATTTGCTGTTTTCTCTTAAACGCAACATGGGAGAAAAACCATTTCACATCACATTTGTGGGTCTTGGTCTTCAACACATCCAGTGAAATTTTGAGCTGTCTGTGTTTGCTACAAGAGGAGATATCACAAAGTATGCGCTTTTGTTATTTCCATTGCTTTCAATGCATTTTGGCCTAAAACGTGCATTTGCTGTTTTCTCTTAAACGCAACATGGGAGAAAAACCATTTCACATCACATTTGTGGGTCTTGGTCTTCAACACATCCAGTGAAATTTTGAGCTGTCTGTGTTTGCTACAAGAGGAGATAACACAAAGTATGCGCTTTTGTGTTTCCATTGCTTTCAATGCATTTTGGCATAAAACAAGCATTTGCTGTTTTCTCTTAAACGCAACATGGGAGAAAAACCATTTCACATCACATTTGTGGGTCTTGGTCTTCAACACATCCAGTGAAATTTTGAGCTGTCTGTGTTTGCTACAAGAGGAGATATCACAAAGTATGCGCTTTTGTTGTTTTCATTGCTTTCAATGCATTTTGGCATAAAACAAGCATTTGCTGTTTTCTCTTAAACGCAACATGGGAGAAAAACCATTTCACATCACATTTGTGGGTCTTGGTCTTCAACACATCCAGTGAAATTTTGAGCTGTCTGTTTGCTACAAGAGGAGAAAACACAAAGTATGTGCTTTTGTGTTAACATTGCTTTCAATGCATTTTGGCCTAAAACGTGCATTTGCTGTTTTCTCTTAAACGCAACATGGGAGAAAAACCATTTCACATCACATTTGTGGGTCTTGGTTTTCAACACATCCAGTGAAATTTTGAGCTGTCTGTGTTTGCTACAAGAGGAGATATCACAAAGTATGCGCTTTTGTTATTTCCATTGCTTTCAATGCATTTTGGCCTAAAACAAGCATTTGCTGTTTTCTATTAAACGCAACATGGGAGAAAAACCATTTCACATCACATTTGTGGGTCTTGGTCTTCAACACATCCAGTGAAATTTTGAGCTGTCTGTGTTTGCTACAAGAGGAGATATCACAAAGTATGCGCTTTTGTTCTTTCCATTGCTTTCAATGCATTTTGGCCTAAAAACGTGCATTTGCTGTTTTCTCTTAAATGCAACATGGGAGAAAAACCATTTCACATCACATTTGTGGGTCTTGGTCTTCAACACATCCAGTGAAATTTTGAGCTGTCTGTGTTTGCTACAAGAGGAGATATCACAAAGTATGCGCTTTTGTTATTTCCATTGCTTTCAATGCATTTTGGCCTAAAACTTGCATTTGCTGTTTTCTCTTAAACGCAGCATGGGAGTAAAAACCATTTCACATCACATTTGTGGGTTTTGGTCTTCAACACATCCAGTGAAATTTTGAGCTGTCTGTGTTTGCTACAAGAGGAGATAACACAAAGTATGCGCTTTTGTTATTTCCATTGCTTTCAATGCATTTTGGCCTAAAACTTGCATTTGCTGTTTTCTCTTAAACGCAGCATGGGAGAAAAACCATTTCACATCATATTTGTGGGTTTTGGTCTTCAACACATCCAGTGAAATTTTGAGCTGTCTGTGTTTGCTACAAG
Source organism: Taudactylus pleione (assembly GCA_031769625.1). Lineage (NCBI taxonomy): Eukaryota > Metazoa > Chordata > Amphibia > Anura > Myobatrachidae > Taudactylus > Taudactylus pleione. The sequence goes on from JAUIMM010001460.1 coordinate 141,771, forward strand.
AGGAGATAACACAAAGTATGTGCTTTTGTGTTTCCATTGCTTTCAATGCATTTTGGCCTAAAAACGTGCATTTGCTGTTTTCTCTTAAACGCAACATGGGAGAAAAACCATTTCACATCACATTTGTGGGTCTTGGTCTTCAACACATCCAGTGAAATTTTGAGCTGTCTGTGTTTGCTACAAGAGGAGATATCACAAAGTATGCGCTTTTGTTGTTTCCATTGCTTTCAATGCATTTTGGCCTAAAACGTGCATTTGCTGTTTTCTCTTAAATGCAACATAGGAGAAAAAACCATTTCACATCACATTTGTGGGTCTTGGTCTTCAACACATCCAGTGAAATTTTGAGCTGTCTGTGTTTGCTACAAGAGGAGATATCACAAAGTATGCGCTTTTGTTGTTTTCATTGCTTTCAATGCATTTTGGCCTAAAACGTGCATTTGCTGTTTTCTGTTAAATGCAACATGGGAGAAAAACCATTTCACATCACATTTGTGGGTCTTGGTCTTCAACACATCCAGTGAAATTTTGAGCTGTCTGTGTTTGCTACAAGAGGAGATATCACAAAGTATGCGCTTTTGTTCTTTCCATTGCTTTCAATGCATTTTGGCCTAAAACGTGCATTTGCTGTTTTCTCTTAAATGCAACATGGGAGAAAAAACCATTTCACATCACATTTGTGGGTTTTGGTCTTCAACACATCCAGTGAAATTTTGAGCTGTCTGTGTTTGCTACAAGAGGAGATAACACAAAGTATGTGCTTTTGTGTTTCCATTGCTTTCAATGCATTTTGGCCTAAAACGTGTATTTGCTGTTTTCTCTTAAACGCAACATGGGAGAAAAACCATTTCACATCACATTTGTGGGTCTTGGTCTTCAATACATCCAGTGAAATTTTGAGCTGTCTGTGTTTGCTACAAGAGGAGATATCACAAAGTATGCGCTTTTGTTATTTCCATTGCTTTCAATACATTTTGGCCTAAAACGTGCATTTGCTGTTTTCTCTTAAATGCAACATGGGAGAAAAACCATTTCACATCACATTTGTGGGTCTTGGTCTTCAACACATCCAGTGAAATTTTGAGCTGTCTCTGTTTGCTACAAGAGGAGATATCACAAAGTTTGAACTTTTTGTTATTTCCATTGCTTTCAATGCATTTTGGCCTAAAACAAGCATTTGCTGTTTTCTCTTAAACGCAACATGGGAGAAAAACCATTTCACATCACATTTGTGGGTCTTGGTCTTCAACACATCCAGTGAAATTTTGAGCTGTCTGTGTTTGCTACAAGAGGAGATATCACAAAGTATGCGCTTTTGTTATTTCCATTGCTTTCAATGCATTTTGGCCTAAAACTTGCATTTGCTGTTTTCTCTTAAACGCAGCATGGGAGAAAAAACCATTTCACATCACATTTGTGGGTTTTGGTCTTCAACACATCCAGTGAAATTTTGAGCTGTCTGTGTTTGCAACAAGTGGAGATAACACAAAGTATGCGCTTTTGTTATTTCCATTGCTTTCAATGCATTTTGGCCTATAACTTGCATTTGCTGTTTTCTCTTAAACGCAGCATGGGAGAAAAAACCATTTCACATCACATTTGTGGGTTTTGGTCTTCAACACATCCAGTGAAATTTTGAGCTGTCTGTGTTTGCTACAAGAGGAGATATCACAAAGTATGCGCTTTTGTTATTTCCATTGCTTTCAATGCATTTTGGCATATAACTTGCATTTGCTGTTTTCTCTTAAACGCAACATGGGAGAAAAACCATTTCACATCACATTTGTGGGTCTTGGTCTTCAACACATCCAGTGAAATTTTGAGCTGTCTGTGTTTGCTACAAGAGGAGATATCACAAAGTATGCGCTTTTGTTATTTCCATTGCTTTCAATGCATTTTGGCCTAAAACTTGCATTTGCTGTTTTCTCTTAAACGCAGCATGGGAGAAAAAACCATTTCACATCACATTTGTGGGTTTTGGTCTTCAACACATCCAGTGAAATTTTGAGCTGTCTGTGTTTGCTACAAGAGGAGATAACACAAAGTATGCGATTTTGTTATTTCCATTGCTTTCAATGCATTTTGGCCTATAACTTGCATTTGCTGTTTTCTCTTAAACGCAGCATGGGAGAAAAAACCATTTCACATCACATTTGTGGGTTTTGGTCTTCAACACATCCAGTGAAATTTTGAGCTGTCTGTGTTTGCTACAAGAGGAGATAACACAAAGTATGCGTTTTTGTGTTTCCATTGCTTTCAATGCATTTTGGCCTAAAACGTGCATTTGCTGTTTTCTCTTAAACGCAACATGGGAGAAAAACCATTTCACATCACATTTGTGGGTTTTGGTCTTCAACACATCCAGTGAAATTTTGAGCTGTCTGTGTTTGCTACAAGAGGAGATAACACAAAGTATGCGCTTTTGTTGTTTCCATTGCTTTCAATGCATTTTGGCCTAAAACGTGCATTTGCTGTTTTCTCTTAAATGCAACATGGGAGAAAAACCATTTCACATCACATTTGTGGGTCTTGGTCTTCAACACATCCAGTGAAATTTTGAGCTGTCTGTGTTTGCTACAAGAGGAGATATCACAAAGTATGCGCTTTTGTTGTTTTCATTGCTTTCAATGCATTTTGGCCTAAAACGTGCATTTGCTGTTTTCTGTTAAATGCAACATGGGAGAAAAAACCATTTCACATCACATTTGTGGGTCTTGGTCTTCAACACATCCAGTGAAATTTTGAGCTGTCCTGTGTTTGCTACAAGAGGAGATATCACAAAGTATGCGCTTTTGTTCTTTCCATTGCTTTCAATGCATTTTGGCCTAAAACGTGCATTTGCTGTTTTCTCTTAAATGCAACATGGGAGAAAAACCATTTCACATCACATTTGTGGGTTTTGGTCTTCAACACATCCAGTGAAATTTTGAGCTGTCTGTGTTTGCTACAAGAGGAGATAACACAAAGTATGTGCTTTTGTGTTTCCATTGCTTTCAATGCATTTTGGCCTAAAACGTGCATTTGCTGTTTTCTCTTAAATGCAACATGGGAGAAAAACCATTTCACATCACATTTGTGGGTCTTGGTCTTCAATACATCCAGTGAAATTTTGAGCTGTCCTGTGTTTGCTACAAGAGGAGATATCACAAAGTATGCGCTTTTGTTCTTTCCATTGCTTTCAATGCATTTTGGCCTAAAACGTGCATTTGCTGTTTTCTCTTAAATGCAACATGGGATAAAAAACCATTTCACATCACATTTGTGGGTCTTGGTCTTCAACACATCCAGTGAAATTTTGAGCTGTCTGTGTTTGCTACAAGAGGAGATATCACAAAGTATGCGCTTTTGTTATTTCCATTGCTTTCAATGCATTTTGGCCTAAAACGTGCATTTGCTGTTTTCTCTTAAATGCAACATGGGAGAAAAACCATTTCACATCACATTTGTGGGTCTTGGTCTTCAACACATCCAGTGAAATTTTGAGCTGTCTCTGTTTGCTACAAGAGGAGATATCACAAAGTTTGAACTTTTGTTATTTCCATTGCTTTCAATGCATTTTGGCCTAAAACAAGCATTTGCTGTTTTCTCTTAAACGCAACATGGGAGAAAAACCATTTCACATCACATTTGTGGGTCTTGGTCTTCAACACATCCAGTGAAATTTTGAGCTGTCTGTGTTTGCTACAAGAGGAGATATCACAAAGTATGCGCTTTTGTTATTTTCCATTGCTTTCAATGCATTTTGGCCTGAAACTTGCATTTGCTGTTTTCTCTTAAACGCAGCATGGGAGAAAAACCATTTCACATCACATTTGTGGGTTTTGGTCTTCAACACATCCAGTGAAATTTTGAGCTGTCTGTGTTTGCAACAAGTGGAGATAACACAAAGTATGCGCTTTTGTTATTTCCATTGCTTTCAATGCATTTTGGCCTATAACTTGCATTTGCTGTTTTCTCTTAAACGCAGCATGGGAGAAAAACCATTTCACATCACATTTGTGGGTTTTTGGTCTTCAACACATCCAGTGAAATTTTGAGCTGTCTGTGTTTGCAACAAGTGGAGATAACACAAAGTATGCGCTTTTGTTATTTCCATTGCTTTCAATGCATTTTGGCCTATAACTTGCATTTGCTGTTTTCTCTTAAACGCAGCATGGGAGAAAAACCATTTCACATCACATTTGTGGGTTTTGGTCTTCAACACATCCAGTGAAATTTTGAGCTGTCTGTGTTTGCTACAAGAGGAGATATCACAAAGTATGCGCTTTTGTTATTTCCATTGCTTTCCAATGCATTTTGGCATATAACTTGCATTTGCTGTTTTCTCTTAAACGCAACATGGGAGAAAAACCATTTCACATCACATTTGTGGGTCTTGGTCTTCAACACATCCAGTGAAATTTTGAGCTGTCTGTGTTTGCTACAAGAGGAGATATCACAAAGTATGCGCTTTTGTTATTTCCATTGCTTTCAATGCATTTTTGGCCTAAAACTTGCATTTGCTGTTTTCTCTTAAACGCAGCATGGGAGAAAAACCATTTCACATCACATTTGTGGGTTTTGGTCTTCAACACATCCAGTGAAATTTTGAGCTGTCTGTGTTTGCTACAAGAGGAGATAACACAAAGTATGCGATTTTGTTATTTCCATTGCTTTCAATGCATTTTGGCCTATAACTTGCATTTGCTGTTTTCTCTTAAACGCAGCATGGGAGAAAAACCATTTCACATCACATTTGTGGGTTTTGGTCTTCAACACATCCAGTGAAATTTTGAGCTGTCTGTGTTTGCTACAAGAGGAGATAACACAAAGTATGCGTTTTTGTGTTTCCATTGCTTTCAATGCATTTTCGCCTAAAACGTGCATTTGCTGTTTTCTCTTAAACGCAACATGGGAGAAAAACCATTTCACATCACATTTGTGGGTTTTGGTCTTCAACACATCCAGTGAAATTTTGAGCTGTCTGTGTTTGCTACAAGAGGAGATAACACAAAGTATGCGCTTTTGTTGTTTCCATTGCTTTCAATGCATTTTGGCCTAAAACGTGCATTTGCTGTTTTCTCTTAAATGCAACATGGGAGAAAAACCATTTCACATCACATTTGTGGGTCTTGGTCTTCAACACATCCAGTGAAATTTTGAGCTGTCTGTGTTTGCTACAAGAGGAGATATCACAAAGTATGCGCTTTTGTTGTTTTCATTGCTTTCAATGCATTTTGGCCTAAAACGTGCATTTGCTGTTTTCTGTTAAATGCAACATGGGAGAAAAACCATTTCACATCACATTTGTGGGTCTTGGTCTTCAACACATCCAGTGAAATTTTGAGCTGTCTGTGTTTGCTACAAGAGGAGATATCACAAAGTATGCGCTTTTGTTCTTTCCATTGCTTTCAATGCATTTTGGCCTAAAACGTGCATTTGCTGTTTTCTCTTAAATGCAACATGGGAGAAAAACCATTTCACATCACATTTGTGGGTTTTGGTCTTCAACACATCCAGTGAAATTTTGAGCTGTCTGTGTTTGCTACAAGAGGAGATAACACAAAGTATGTGCTTTTGTGTTTCCATTGCTTTCAATGCATTTTGGCCTAAAACGTGCATTTGCTGTTTTCTCTTAAATGCAACATGGGAGAAAAACCATTTCACATCACATTTGTGGGTCTTGGTCTTCAATACATCCAGTGAAATTTTGAGCTGTCTGTGTTTGCTACAAGAGGAGATATCACAAAGTATGCGCTTTTGTTCTTTCCATTGCTTTCAATGCATTTTGGCCTAAAACGTGCATTTGCTGTTTTCTCTTAAATGCAACATGGGATAAAAACCATTTCACATCACATTTGTGGGTCTTGGTCTTCAACACATCCAGTGAAATTTTGAGCTGTCTGTGTTTGCTACAAGAGGAGATATCACAAAGTATGCGCTTTTGTTATTTCCATTGCTTTCAATGCATTTTGGCCTAAAACGTGCATTTGCTGTTTTCTCTTAAATGCAACATGGGAGAAAAACCATTTCACATCACATTTGTGGGTCTTGGTCTTCAACACATCCAGTGAAATTTTGAGCTGTCTCTGTTTGCTACAAGAGGAGATATCACAAAGTTTGAACTTTTGTTATTTCCATTGCTTTCAATGCATTTTGGCCTAAAACAAGCATTTGCTGTTTTCTCTTAAACGCAACATGGGAGAAAAACCATTTCACATCACATTTGTGGGTCTTGGTCTTCAACACATCCAGTGAAATTTTGAGCTGTCTGTGTTTGCTACAAGAGGAGATATCACAAAGTATGCGCTTTTGTTATTTCCATTGCTTTCAATGCATTTTGGCCTGAAACTTGCATTTGCTGTTTTCTCTTAAACGCAGCATGGGAGAAAAAACCATTTCACATCACATTTGTGGGTTTTGGTCTTCAACACATCCAGTGAAATTTTGAGCTGTCTGTGTTTGCTACAAGAGGAGATATCACAAAGTATGCGCTTTTGTTATTTCCATTGCTTTCAATGCATTTTGGCATATAACTTGCATTTGCTGTTTTCTCTTAAACGCAACATGGGAGAAAAACCATTTCACATCACATTTGTGGGTCTTGGTCTTCAACACATCCAGTGAAATTTTGAGCTGTCTGTGTTTGCTACAAGAGGAGATATCACAAAGTATGCGCTTTTGTTATTTCCATTGCTTTCAATGCATTTTGGCCTAAAACTTGCATTTGCTGTTTTCTCTTAAACGCAGCATGGGAGAAAAACCATTTCACATCACATTTGTGGGTTTTGGTCTTCAACACATCCAGTGAAATTTTGAGCTGTCTGTGTTTGCTACAAGAGGAGATAACACAAAGTATGCGATTTTGTTATTTCCATTGCTTTCAATGCATTTTGGCCTATAACTTGCATTTGCTGTTTTCTCTTAAACGCAGCATGGGAGAAAAACCATTTCACATCACATTTGTGGGTTTTGGTCTTCAACACATCCAGTGAAATTTTGAGCTGTCTGTGTTTGCTACAAGAGGAGATAACACAAAGTATGCGTTTTTGTGTTTCCATTGCTTTCAATGCATTTTGGCCTAAAACGTGCATTTGCTGTTTTCTCTTAAACGCAACATGGGAGAAAAACCATTTCACATCACATTTGTGGGTTTTGGTCTTCAACACATCCAGTGAAATTTTGAGCTGTCTGTGTTTGCTACAAGAGGAGATAACACAAAGTATGCGCTTTTGTTGTTTCCATTGCTTTCAATGCATTTTGGCCTAAAACGTGCATTTGCTGTTTTCTCTTAAATGCAACATGGGAGAAAAACCATTTCACATCACATTTGTGGGTCTTGGTCTTCAACACATCCAGTGAAATTTTGAGCTGTCTGTGTTTGCTACAAGAGGAGATATCACAAAGTATGCGCTTTTGTTGTTTTCATTGCTTTCAATGCATTTTGGCCTAAAACGTGCATTTGCTGTTTTCTGTTAAATGCAACATGGGAGAAAAACCATTTCACATCACATTTGTGGGTCTTGGTCTTCAACACATCCAGTGAAATTTTGAGCTGTCTGTGTTTGCTACAAGAGGAGATATCACAAAGTATGCGCTTTTGTTCTTTCCATTGCTTTCAATGCATTTTGGCCTAAAACGTGCATTTGCTGTTTTCTCTTAAATGCAACATGGGAGAAAAACCATTTCACATCACATTTGTGGGTTTTGGTCTTCAACACATCCAGTGAAATTTTGAGCTGTCTGTGTTTGCTACAAGAGGAGATAACACAAAGTATGTGCTTTTGTGTTTCCATTGCTTTCAATGCATTTTGGCCTAAAACGTGCATTTGCTGTTTTCTCTTAAATGCAACATGGGAGAAAAACCATTTCACATCACATTTGTGGGTCTTGGTCTTCAATACATCCAGTGAAATTTTGAGCTGTCTGTGTTTGCTACAAGAGGAGATATCACAAAGTATGCGCTTTTGTTCTTTCCATTGCTTTCAATGCATTTTGGCCTAAAACGTGCATTTGCTGTTTTCTCTTAAATGCAACATGGGATAAAAACCATTTCACATCACATTTGTGGGTCTTGGTCTTCAACACATCCAGTGAAATTTTGAGCTGTCTGTGTTTGCTACAAGAGGAGATATCACAAAGTATGCGCTTTTGTTATTTCCATTGCTTTCAATGCATTTTGGCCTAAAACGTGCATTTGCTGTTTTCTCTTAAATGCAACATGGGAGAAAAACCATTTCACATCACATTTGTGGGTCTTGGTCTTCAACACATCCAGTGAAATTTTGAGCTGTCTCTGTTTGCTACAAGAGGAGATATCACAAAGTTTGAACTTTTGTTATTTCCATTGCTTTCAATGCATTTTGGCCTAAAACAAGCATTTGCTGTTTTCTCTTAAACGCAACATGGGAGAAAAACCATTTCACATCACATTTGTGGGTCTTGGTCTTCAACACATCCAGTGAAATTTTGAGCTGTCTGTGTTTGCTACAAGAGGAGATATCACAAAGTATGCGCTTTTGTTATTTCCATTGCTTTCAATGCATTTTGGCCTGAAACTTGCATTTGCTGTTTTCTCTTAAACGCAGCATGGGAGAAAAACCATTTCACATCACATTTGTGGGTTTTGGTCTTCAACACATCCAGTGAAATTTTGAGCTGTCTGTGTTTGCAACAAGTGGAGATAACACAAAGTATGCGCTTTTGTTATTTCCATTGCTTTCAATGCATTTTGGCCTATAACTTGCATTTGCTGTTTTCTCTTAAACGCAGCATGGGAGAAAAACCATTTCACATCACATTTGTGGGTTTTGGTCTTCAACACATCCAGTGAAATTTTGAGCTGTCTGTGTTTGCAACAAGTGGAGATAACACAAAGTATGCGCTTTTGTTATTTCCATTGCTTTCAATGCATTTTGGCCTATAACTTGCATTTGCTGTTTTCTCTTAAACGCAGCATGGGAGAAAAACCATTTCACATCACATTTGTGGGTTTTGGTCTTCAACACATCCAGTGAAATTTTGAGCTGTCTGTGTTTGCTACAAGAGGAGATATCACAAAGTATGCGCTTTTGTTATTTCCATTGCTTTCAATGCATTTTGGCATATAACTTGCATTTGCTGTTTTCTCTTAAACGCAACATGGGAGAAAAACCATTTCACATCACATTTGTGGGTCTTGGTCTTCAACACATCCAGTGAAATTTTGAGCTGTCTGTGTTTGCTACAAGAGGAGATATCACAAAGTATGCGCTTTTGTTATTTCCATTGCTTTCAATGCATTTTGGCCTAAAACTTGCATTTGCTGTTTTCTCTTAAACGCAGCATGGGAGAAAAACCATTTCACATCACATTTGTGGGTTTTGGTCTTCAACACATCCAGTGAAATTTTGAGCTGTCTGTGTTTGCTACAAGAGGAGATAACACAAAGTATGCGATTTTGTTATTTCCATTGCTTTCAATGCATTTTGGCCTATAACTTGCATTTGCTGTTTTCTCTTAAACGCAGCATGGGAGAAAAACCATTTCACATCACATTTGTGGGTTTTGGTCTTCAACACATCCAGTGAAATTTTGAGCTGTCTGTGTTTGCTACAAGAGGAGATAACACAAAGTATGCGTTTTTGTGTTTCCATTGCTTTCAATGCATTTTGGCCTAAAACGTGCATTTGCTGTTTTCTCTTAAACGCAACATGGGAGAAAAACCATTTCACATCACATTTGTGGGTTTTGGTCTTCAACACATCCAGTGAAATTTTGAGCTGTCTGTGTTTGCTACAAGAGGAGATAACACAAAGTATGCGCTTTTGTTGTTTCCATTGCTTTCAATGCATTTTGGCCTAAAACGTGCATTTGCTGTTTTCTCTTAAATGCAACATGGGAGAAAAACCATTTCACATCACATTTGTGGGTCTTGGTCTTCAACACATCCAGTGAAATTTTGAGCTGTCTGTGTTTGCTACAAGAGGAGATATCACAAAGTATGCGCTTTTGTTGTTTTCATTGCTTTCAATGCATTTTGGCCTAAAACGTGCATTTGCTGTTTTCTGTTAAATGCAACATGGGAGAAAAACCATTTCACATCACATTTGTGGGTCTTGGTCTTCAACACATCCAGTGAAATTTTGAGCTGTCTGTGTTTGCTACAAGAGGAGATATCACAAAGTATGCGCTTTTGTTCTTTCCATTGCTTTCAATGCATTTTGGCCTAAAACGTGCATTTGCTGTTTTCTCTTAAATGCAACATGGGAGAAAAACCATTTCACATCACATTTGTGGGTTTTGGTCTTCAACACATCCAGTGAAATTTTGAGCTGTCTGTGTTTGCTACAAGAGGAGATAACACAAAGTATGTGCTTTTGTGTTTCCATTGCTTTCAATGCATTTTGGCCTAAAACGTGCATTTGCTGTTTTCTCTTAAATGCAACATGGGAGAAAAACCATTTCACATCACATTTGTGGGTCTTGGTCTTCAATACATCCAGTGAAATTTTGAGCTGTCTGTGTTTGCTACAAGAGGAGATATCACAAAGTATGCGCTTTTGTTCTTTCCATTGCTTTCAATGCATTTTGGCCTAAAACGTGCATTTGCTGTTTTCTCTTAAATGCAACATGGGATAAAAACCATTTCACATCACATTTGTGGGTCTTGGTCTTCAACACATCCAGTGAAATTTTGAGCTGTCTGTGTTTGCTACAAGAGGAGATATCACAAAGTATGCGCTTTTGTTATTTCCATTGCTTTCAATGCATTTTGGCCTAAAACGTGCATTTGCTGTTTTCTCTTAAATGCAACATGGGAGAAAAACCATTTCACATCACATTTGTGGGTCTTGGTCTTCAACACATCCAGTGAAATTTTGAGCTGTCTCTGTTTGCTACAAGAGGAGATATCACAAAGTTTGAACTTTTGTTATTTCCATTGCTTTCAATGCATTTTGGCCTAAAACAAGCATTTGCTGTTTTCTCTTAAACGCAACATGGGAGAAAAACCATTTCACATCACATTTGTGGGTCTTGGTCTTCAACACATCCAGTGAAATTTTGAGCTGTCTGTGTTTGCTACAAGAGGAGATATCACAAAGTATGCGCTTTTGTTATTTCCATTGCTTTCAATGCATTTTGGCCTGAAACTTGCATTTGCTGTTTTCTCTTAAACGCAGCATGGGAGAAAAACCATTTCACATCACATTTGTGGGTTTTGGTCTTCAACACATCCAGTGAAATTTTGAGCTGTCTGTGTTTGCAACAAGTGGAGATAACACAAAGTATGCGCTTTTGTTATTTCCATTGCTTTCAATGCATTTTGGCCTATAACTTGCATTTGCTGTTTTCTCTTAAACGCAGCATGGGAGAAAAACCATTTCACATCACATTTGTGGGTTTTGGTCTTCAACACATCCAGTGAAATTTTGAGCTGTCTGTGTTTGCTACAAGAGGAGATAACACAAAGTATGCGCTTTTGTTGTTTCCATTGCTTTCAATGCATTTTGGCCTAAAACGTGCATTTGCTGTTTTCTCTTAAACGCAACATGGGAGAAAAACCATTTCACATCACATTTGTGGGTCTTGGTCTTCAACACATCCAGTGAAATTTTGAGCTGTCTGTGTTTGCTACAAGAGGAGATAACACAAAGTATGCGCTTTTGTGTTTCCATTGCTTTCAATGCATTTTGGCCTAAAACGTGCATTTGCTGTTTTCTCTTAAACGCAACATGGGAGAAAAACCATTTCACATCACAGTTGTGGGTTTTGGTCTTCAACACATCCAGTGAAATTTTGAGCTGTCTGTGTTTGCTACAAGAGGAGATATCACAAAGTATGCGCTTTCGTTGTTTTCATTGCTTTCAATGCATTTTGGCATAAAACAAGCATTTGCTGTTTTCTCTTAAACGCAACATGGGAGAAAAACCATTTCACATCACAGTTGTGGGTCTTGGTCTTCAACACATCCAGTGAAATTTTGAGCTGTCTGTGTTTGCTACAAGAGGAGATATCACAAAGTATGCGCTTTTGTTATTTCCATTGCTTTCAATGCATTTTGGCATATAACTTGCATTTGCTGTTTTCTCTTAAATGCAACATGGGAGAAAAACCATTTCACATCACATTTGTGGGTCTTGGTCTTCAACACATCCAGTGAAATTTTGAGCTGTCTGTGTTTGCTACAAGAGGAGATATCACAAAGTATGCGCTTTTGTTGTTTTCATTGCTTTCAATGCATTTTGGCCTAAAACAAGCATTTGCTGTTTTCTCTTAAATGCAACATGGGAGAAAAACCATTTCACATCACATTTGTGGGTCTTGGTCTTCAACACATCCAGTGAAATTTTGAGCTGTCTGTGTTTGCTACAAGAGGAGATATCACAAAGTATGCGCTTTTGTTATTTCCATTGCTTTCAATGCATTTTGGCCTAAAACTTGCATTTGCAGTTTTCTCTTAAACGCAGCATGGGAGAAAAACCATTTCACATCACATTTGTGGGTTTTGGTCTTCAACACATCCAGTGAAATTTTGAGCTGTCTGTGTTTGCTACAAGAGGAGATATCACAAAGTATGCGCTTTTGTTATTTCCATTGCTTTCAATACATTTTGGCATATAACTTGCATTTGCTGTTTTCTCTTAAACGCAACATGGGAGAAAAACCATTTCACATCACATTTGTGGGTCTTGGTCTTCAACACATCCAGTGAAATTTTGAGCTGTCTGTGTTTGCTACAAGAGGAGATATCACAAAGTATGCGCTTTTGTTATTTCCATTGCTTTCAATGCATTTTGGCCTAAAACTTGCATTTGCTGTTTTCTCTTAAACGCAGCATGGGAGAAAAACCATTTCACATCACATTTGTGGGTTTTGGTCTTCAACACATCCAGTGAAATTTTGAGCTGTCTGTGTTTGCTACAAGAGGAGATAACACAAAGTATGCGATTTTGTTATTTCCATTGCTTTCAATGCATTTTGGCCTAAAACGTGCATTTGCTGTTTTCTCTTAAACGCAACATGGGAGAAAAACCATTTCACATCACATTTGTGGGTCTTGGTCTTCAACACATCCAGTGAAATTTTGAGCTGTCTGTGTTTGCTACAAGAGGAGATAACACAAAGTATGCGCTTTTGTGTTTCCATTGCTTTCAATGCATTTTGGCCTAAAACGTGCATTTGCTGTTTTCTCTTAAACGCAACATGGGAGAAAAACCATTTCACATCACAGTTGTGGGTTTTGGTCTTCAACACATCCAGTGAAATTTTGAGCTGTCTGTGTTTGCTACAAGAGGAGATATCACAAAGTATGCGCTTTTGTTGTTTTCATTGCTTTCAATGCATTTTGGCATAAAACAAGCATTTGCTGTTTTCTCTTAAACGCAACATGGGAGAAAAACCATTTCACATCACATTTGTGGGTCTTGGTCTTCAACACATCCAGTGAAATTTTGAGCTGTCTGTGTTTGCTACAAGAGGAGATATCACAAAGTATGCGCTTTTGTTGTTTTCATTGCTTTCAATGCATTTTGGCATAAAACAAGCATTTGCTGTTTTCTCTTAAACGCAACATGGGAGAAAAACCATTTCACATCACATTTGTGGGTCTTGGTCTTCAACACATCCAGTGAAATTTTGAGCTGTCTGTGTTTGCTACAAGAGGAGATATCACAAAGTATGTGCTTTTGTTATTTCCATTGCTTTCAATGCATTTTGGCATATAACTTGCATTTGCTGTTTTCTCTTAAACGCAACATGGGAGAAAAAACATTTCACATCACATTTGTGGGTCTTGGTGTTCAACACATCCAGTGAAATTTTGAGCTGTCTGTGTTTGCTACAAGAGGAGATAACACAAAGTATGCGCTTTTGTGTTTCCATTGCTTTCAATGCATTTTGGCCTAAAACGTGCATTTGCTGTTTTCTCTTAAACGCAACATGGGAGAAAAACCATTTCACATCACAGTTGTGGGTTTTGGTCTTCAACACATCCAGTGAAATTTTGAGCTGTCTGTGTTTGCTACAAGAGGAGATATCACAAAGTATGCGCTTTCGTTGTTTTCATTGCTTTCAATGCATTTTGGCATAAAACAAGCATTTGCTGTTTTCTCTTAAACGCAACATGGGAGAAAAACCATTTCACATCAAAGTTGTGGGTCTTGGTCTTCAACACATCCAGTGAAATTTTGAGCTGTCTGTGTTTGCTACAAGAGGAGATATCACAAAGTATGCGCTTTTGTTATTTCCATTGCTTTCAATGCATTTTGGCCTAAAACTTGCATTTGCAGTTTTCTCTTAAACGCAGCATGGGAGAAAAACCATTTCACATCACATTTGTGGGTTTTGGTCTTCAACACATCCAGTGAAATTTTGAGCTGTCTGTGTTTGCTACAAGAGGAGATATCACAAAGTATGCGCTTTTGTTATTTCCATTGCTTTCAATGCATTTTGGCATATAACTTGCATTTGCTGTTTTCTCTTAAACGCAACATGGGAGAAAAACCATTTCACATCACATTTGTGGGTCTTGGTCTTCAACACATCCAGTGAAATTTTGAGCTGTCTGTGTTTGCTACAAGAGGAGATATCACAAAGTATGCGCTTTTGTTATTTCCATTGCTTTCAATGCATTTTGGCCTAAAACTTGCATTTGCTGTTTTCTCTTAAACGCAGCATGGGAGAAAAACCATTTCACATCACATTTGTGGGTTTTGGTCTTCAACACATCCAGTGAAATTTTGAGCTGTCTGTGTTTGCTACAAGAGGAGATAACACAAAGTATGCGATTTTGTTATTTCCATTGCTTTCAATGCATTTTGGCCTATAACTTGCATTTGCTGTTTTCTCTTAAACGCAGCATGGGAGAAAAACCATTTCACATCACATTTGTGGGTTTTGGTCTTCAACACATCCAGTGAAATTTTGAGCTGTCTGTGTTTGCTACAAGAGGAGATAACACAAAGTATGCGCTTTTGTTGTTTCCATTGCTTTCAATGCATTTTGGCCTAAAACGTGCATTTGCTGTTTTCTCTTAAACGCAACATGGGAGAAAAACCATTTCACATCACATTTGTGGGTCTTGGTCTTCAACACATCCAGTGAAATTTTGAGCTGTCTGTGTTTGCTACAAGAGGAGATAACACAAAGTATGCGCTTTTGTGTTTCCATTGCTTTCAATGCATTTTGGCCTAAAACGTGCATTTGCTGTTTTCTCTTAAACGCAACATGGGAGAAAAACCATTTCACATCACAGTTGTGGGTTTTGGTCTTCAACACATCCAGTGAAATTTTGAGCTGTCTGTGTTTGCTACAAGAGGAGATATCACAAAGTATGCGCTTTTGTTGTTTTCATTGCTTTCAATGCATTTTGGCATAAAACAAGCATTTGCTGTTTTCTCTTAAACGCAACATGGGAGAAAAACCATTTCACATCACATTTGTGGGTCTTGGTCTTCAACACATCCAGTGAAATTTTGAGCTGTCTGTGTTTGCTACAAGAGGAGATATCACAAAGTATGCGCTTTTGTTGTTTTCATTGCTTTCAATGCATTTTGGCATAAAACAAGCATTTGCTGTTTTCTCTTAAACGCAACATGGGAGAAAAACCATTTCACATCACATTTGTGGGTCTTGGTCTTCAACACATCCAGTGAAATTTTGAGCTGTCTGTGTTTGCTACAAGAGGAGATATCACAAAGTATGCGCTTTTGTTATTTCCATTGCTTTCAATGCATTTTGGCATATAACTTGCATTTGCTGTTTTCTCTTAAACGCAACATGGGAGAAAAACCATTTCACATCACATTTGTGGGTCTTGGTGTTCAACACATCCAGTGAAATTTTGAGCTGTCTGTGTTTGCTACAAGAGGAGAAAACACAAAGTATGTGCTTTTGTGTTTCCATTGCTTTCAATGCATTTTGGCCTAAAACGTGCATTTGCTGTTTTCTCTTAAACGCAACATGGGAGAAAAACCATTTCACATCACATTTGTGGGTCTTGGTCTTCAACACATCCAGTGAAATTTTGAGCTGTCTGTGTTTGCTACAAGAGGAGATATCACAAAGTATGCGCTTTTGTTATTTCCATTGCTTTCAATGCATTTTGGCCTAAAACAAGCATTTGCTGTTTTCTCTTAAACGCAACATGGGAGAAAAACCATTTCACATCGCATTTGTGGGTCTTGGTCTTCAACACATCCAGTGAAATTTTGAGCTGTCTGTGTTTGCTACAAGAGGAGATATCACAAAGTATGCGCTTTTGTTCTTTCCATTGCTTTCAATGCATTTTGGCCTAAAACGTGCATTTGCTGTTTTCTCTTAAATGCAACATGGGAGAAAAACCATTTCACATCACATTTGTGGGTCTTGGTCTTCAACACATCCAGTGAAATTTTGAGCTGTCTGTGTTTGCTACAAGAGGAGATATCACAAAGTATGCGCTTTTGTTATTTCCATTGCTTTCAATGCATTTTGGCCTAAAACTTGCATTTGCTGTTTTCTCTTAAACGCAGCATGGGAGTAAAACCATTTCACATCACATTTGTGGGTCTTGGTCTTCAACACATCCAGTGAAATTTTGAGCTGTCTGTGTTTGCTACAAGAGGAGATATCACAAAGTATGCGCTTTTGTTATTTCCATTGCTTTCAATGCATTTTGGCCTAAAACTTGCATTTGCTGTTTTCTCTTAAACGCAGCATGGGAGTAAAACCATTTCACATCACATTTGTGGGTTTTGGTCTTCAACACATCCAGTGAAATTTTGAGCTGTCTGTGTTTGCTACAAGAGGAGATAACACAAAGTATGCGCTTTTGTTATTTCCATTGCTTTCAATGCATTTTGGCCTAAAACTTGCATTTGCTGTTTTCTCTTAAACGCAGCATGGGAGAAAAACCATTTCACATCACATTTGTGGGTTTTGGTCTTCAACACATCCAGTGAAATTTTGAGCTGTCTGTGTTTGCTACAAGAGGAGATAACACAAAGTATGTGCTTTTGTGTTTCCATTGCTTTCAATGCATTTTGGCCTAAAACGTGCATTTGCTGTTTTCTCTTAAACGCAACATGGGAGAAAAACCATTTCACATCACATTTGTGGGTCTTGGTCTTCAACACATCCAGTGAAATTTTGAGCTGTCTGTGTTTGCTACATGATTTGATATCACAAAGTATGCGCTTTTGTTGTTTCCATTGCTTTCAATGCATTTTGGCCTAAAACGTGCATTTGCTGTTTTCTCTTAAATGCAACATGGGAGAAAAACCATTTCACATCACATTTGTGGGTCTTGGTCTTCAACACATCCAGTGAAATTTTGAGCTGTCTGTGTTTGCTACAAGAGGAGATATCACAAAGTATGCGCTTTTGTTGTTTTCATTGCTTTCAATGCATTTTGGCCTAAAACGTGCATTTGCTGTTTTCTGTTAAATGCAACATGGGAGAAAAACCATTTCACATCACATTTGTGGGTCTTGGTCTTCAACACATCCAGTGAAATTTTGAGCTGTCTGTGTTTGCTACAAGAGGAGATATCACAAAGTATGCGCTTTTGTTCTTTCCATTGCTTTCAATGCATTTTGGCCTAAAACGTGCATTTGCTGTTTTCTCTTAAATGCAACATGGGAGAAAAACCATTTCACATCACATTTGTGGGTTTTGGTCTTCAACACATCCAGTGAAATTTTGAGCTGTCTGTGTTTGCTACAAGAGGAGATAACACAAAGTATGTGCTTTTGTGTTTCCATTGCTTTCAATGCATTTTGGCCTAAAACGTGTATTTGCTGTTTTCTCTTAAACGCAACATGGGAGAAAAACCATTTCACATCACATTTGTGGGTCTTGGTCTTCAATACATCCAGTGAAATTTTGAGCTGTCTGTGTTTGCTACAAGAGGAGATATCACAAAGTATGCGCTTTTGTTCTTTCCATTGCTTTCAATGCATTTTGGCCTAAAACGTGCATTTGCTGTTTTCTCTTAAATGCAACATGGGATAAAAACCATTTCACATCACATTTGTGGGTCTTGGTCTTCAACACATCCAGTGAAATTTTGAGCTGTCTGTGTTTGCTACAAGAGGAGATATCACAAAGTATGCGCTTTTGTTATTTCCATTGCTTTCAATGCATTTTGGCCTAAAACGTGCATTTGCTGTTTTCTCTTAAATGCAACATGGGAGAAAAACCATTTCACATCACATTTGTGGGTCTTGGTCTTCAACACATCCAGTGAAATTTTGAGCTGTCTCTGTTTGCTACAAGAGGAGATATCACAAAGTTTGAACTTTTGTTATTTCCATTGCTTTCAATGCATTTTGGCCTAAAACAAGCATTTGCTGTTTTCTCTTAAACGCAACATGGGAGAAAAACCATTTCACATCACATTTGTGGGTCTTGGTCTTCAACACATCCAGTGAAATTTTGAGCTGTCTGTGTTTACTACAAGAGGAGATATCACAAAGTATGCGCTTTTGTTATTTCCATTGCTTTCAATGCATTTTGGCCTGAAACTTGCATTTGCTGTTTTCTCTTAAACGCAGCATGGGAGAAAAACCATTTCACATCACATTTGTGGGTTTTGGTCTTCAACACATCCAGTGAAATTTTGAGCTGTCTGTGTTTGCAACAAGTGGAGATAACACAAAGTATGCGCTTTTGTTATTTCCATTGCTTTCAATGCATTTTGGCCTATAACTTGCATTTGCTGTTTTCTCTTAAACGCAACATGGGAGAAAAACCATTTCACATCACATTTGTGGGTCTTGGTCTTCAACACATCCAGTGAAATTTTGAGCTGTCTGTGTTTGCTACAAGAGGAGATATCACAAAGTATGCGCTTTTGTTATTTCCATTGCTTTCAATGCATTTTGGCCTAAAACTTGCATTTGCTGTTTTCTCTTAAACGCAGCATGGGAGAAAAACCATTTCACATCACATTTGTGGGTTTTGGTCTTCAACACATCCAGTGAAATTTTGAGCTGTCTGTGTTTGCTACAAGAGGAGATAACACAAAGTATGCGATTTTGTTATTTCCATTGCTTTCAATGCATTTTGGCCTATAACTTGCATTTGCTGTTTTCTCTTAAACGCAGCATGGGAGAAAAACCATTTCACATCACATTTGTGGGTTTTGGTCTTCAACACATCCAGTGAAATTTTGAGCTGTCTGTGTTTGCTACAAGAGGAGATAACACAAAGTATGCGCTTTTGTTGTTTCCATTGCTTTCAATGCATTTTGGCCTAAAACGTGCATTTGCTGTTTTCTCTTAAACGCAACATGGGAGAAAAACCATTTCACATCACATTTGTGGGTCTTGGTCTTCAACACATCCAGTGAAATTTTGAGCTGTCTGTGTTTGCTACAAGAGGAGATAACACAAAGTATGCGCTTTTGTGTTTCCATTGCTTTCAATGCATTTTGGCCTAAAACGTGCATTTGCTGTTTTCTCTTAAACGCAACATGGGAGAAAAACCATTTCACATCACATTTGTGGGTCTTGGTCTTCAACACATCCAGTGAAATTTTGAGCTGTCTGTGTTTGCTACAAGAGGAGATATCACAAAGTATGCGCTTTTGTTATTTCCATTGCTTTCAATGCATTTTGGCCTAAAACAAGCATTTGCTGTTTTCTCTTAAACGCAACATGGGAGAAAAACCATTTCACATCGCATTTGTGGGTCTTGGTCTTCAACACATCCAGTGAAATTTTGAGCTGTCTGTGTTTGCTACAAGAGGAGATATCACAAAGTATGCGCTTTTGTTCTTTCCATTGCTTTCAATGCATTTTGGCCTAAAACGTGCATTTGCTGTTTTCTCTTAAATGCAACATGGGAGAAAAACCATTTCACATCACATTTGTGGGTCTTGGTCTTCAACACATCCAGTGAAATTTTGAGCTGTCTGTGTTTGCTACAAGAGGAGATATCACAAAGTATGCGCTTTTGTTATTTCCATTGCTTTCAATGCATTTTGGCCTAAAACTTGCATTTGCTGTTTTCTCTTAAACGCAGCATGGGAGTAAAACCATTTCACATCACATTTGTGGGTTTTGGTCTTCAACACATCCAGTGAAATTTTGAGCTGTCTGTGTTTGCTACAAGAGGAGATAACACAAAGTATGCGCTTTTGTTATTTCCATTGCTTTCAATGCATTTTGGCCTAAAACTTGCATTTGCTGTTTTCTCTTAAACGCAGCATGGGAGAAAAACCATTTCACATCATATTTGTGGGTTTTGGTCTTCAACACATCCAGTGAAATTTTGAGCTGTCTGTGTTTGCTACAAGAGGAGATAACACAAAGTATGTGCTTTTGTGTTTCCATTGCTTTCAATGCATTTTGGCCTAAAACGTGCATTTGCTGTTTTCTCTTAAACGCAACATGGGAGAAAAACCATTTCACATCACATTTGTGGGTCTTGGTCTTCAACACATCCAGTGAAATTTTGAGCTGTCTGTGTTTGCTACAAGAGGAGATATCACAAAGTATGTGCTTTTGTTGTTTCCATTGCTTTCAATGCATTTTGGCCTAAAACGTGCATTTGCTGTTTTCTCTTAAATGCAACATGGGAGAAAAACCATTTCACATCACATTTGTGGGTCTTGGTCTTCAACACATCCAGTGAAATTTTGAGCTGTCTGTGTTTGCTACAAGAGGAGATATCACAAAGTATGCGCTTTTGTTGTTTTCATTGCTTTCAATGCATTTTGGCCTAAAACGTGCATTTGCTGTTTTCTGTTAAATGCAACATGGGAGAAAAACCATTTCACATCACATTTGTGGGTCTTGGTCTTCAACACATCCAGTGAAATTTTGAGCTGTCTGTGTTTGCTACAAGAGGAGATATCACAAAGTATGCGCTTTTGTTCTTTCCATTGCTTTCAATGCATTTTGGCCTAAAACGTGCATTTGCTGTTTTCTCTTAAATGCAACATGGGAGAAAAACCATTTCACATCACATTTGTGGGTTTTGGTCTTCAACACATCCAGTGAAATTTTGAGCTGTCTGTGTTTGCTACAAGAGGAGATAACACAAAGTATGTGCTTTTGTGTTTCCATTGCTTTCAATGCATTTTGGCCTAAAACGTGTATTTGCTGTTTTCTCTTAAACGCAACATGGGAGAAAAACCATTTCACATCACATTTGTGGGTCTTGGTCTTCAATACATCCAGTGAAATTTTGAGCTGTCTGTGTTTGCTACAAGAGGAGATAACACAAAGTATGCGCTTTTGTGTTTCCATTGCTTTCAATGCATTTTGGCCTAAAACGTGCATTTGCTGTTTTCTCTTAAACGCAACATGGGAGAAAAACCATTTCACATCACAGTTGTGGGTTTTGGTCTTCAACACATCCAGTGAAATTTTGAGCTGTCTGTGTTTGCTACAAGAGGAGATATCACAAAGTATGCGCTTTCGTTGTTTTCATTGCTTTCAATGCATTTTGGCATAAAACAAGCATTTGCTGTTTTCTCTTAAACGCAACATGGGAGAGAAACCATTTCACATCACAGTTGTGGGTCTTGGTCTTCAACACATCCAGTGAAATTTTGAGCTGTCTGTGTTTGCTACAAGAGAAGATATCACAAAGTATGCGCTTTTGTTATTTCCATTGCTTTCAATGCATTTTGGCATATAACTTGCATTTGCTGTTTTCTCTTAAATGCAACATGGGAGAAAAACCATTTCACATCATATTTGTGGGTCTTGGTCTTCAACACATCCAGTGAAATTTTGAGCTGTCTGTGTTTGCTACAAGAGGAGATATCACAAAGTATGCGCTTTTGTTGTTTTCATTGCTTTCAATGCATTTTGGCCTAAAACAAGCATTTGCTGTTTTCTCTTAAACGCAACATGGGAGAAAAACCATTTAACATCACATTTGTGGGTCTTGGTCTTCAACACATCCAGTGAAATTTTGAGCTGTCTGTGTTTGCTACAAGAGGAGATATCACAAAGTATGCGCTTTTGTTATTTCCATTGCTTTCAATGCATTTTGGCCTAAAACTTGCATTTGCAGTTTTCTCTTAAACGCAGCATGGGAGAAAAACCATTTCACATCACATTTGTGGGTCTTGGTCTTCAACACATCCAGTGAAATTTTGAGCTGTCTGTGTTTGCTACAAGAGGAGATATCACAAAGTATGCGCTTTTGTTATTTCCATTGCTTTCAATGCATTTTGGCCTAAAACTTGCATTTGCAGTTTTCTCTTAAACGCAGCATGGGAGAAAAACCATTTCACATCACATTTGTGGGTTTTGGTCTTCAACACATCCAGTGAAATTTTGAGCTGTCTGTGTTTGCTACAAGAGGAGATATCACAAAGTATGCGCTTTTGTTATTTCCATTGCTTTCAATGCATTTTGGCATATAACTTGCATTTGCTGTTTTCTCTTAAACGCAACATGGGAGAAAAACCATTTCACATCACATTTGTGGGTCTTGGTCTTCAACACATCCAGTGAAATTTTGAGCTGTCTGTGTTTGCTACAAGAGGAGATATCACAAAGTATGCGCTTTTGTTATTTCCATTGCTTTCAATGCATTTTGGCCTAAAACTTGCATTTGCTGTTTTCTCTTAAACGCAGCATGGGAGAAAAACCATTTCACATCACATTTGTGGGTTTTGGTCTTCAACACATCCAGTGAAATTTTGAGCTGTCTGTGTTTGCTACAAGAGGAGATAAAACAAAGTATGCGATTTTGTTATTTCCATTGCTTTCAATGCATTTTGGCCTATAACTTGCATTTGCTGTTTTCTCTTAAACGCAGCATGGGAGAAAAACCATTTCACATCACATTTGTGGGTTTTGGTCTTCAACACATCCAGTGAAATTTTGAGCTGTCTGTGTTTGCTACAAGAGGAGATAACACAAAGTATGCGCTTTTGTTGTTTCCATTGCTTTCAATGCATTTTGGCCTAAAACGTGCATTTGCTGTTTTCTCTTAAACGCAACATGGGAGAAAAACCATTTCACATCACATTTGTGGGTCTTGGTCTTCAACACATCCAGTGAAATTTTGAGCTGTCCTTGTTTGCTACAAGAGGAGATAACACAAAGTATGCGCTTTTGTGTTTCCATTGCTTTCAATGCATTTTGGCCTAAAACGTGCATTTGCTGTTTTCTCTTAAACGCAACATGGGAGAAAAACCATTTCACATCACAGTTGTGGGTTTTGGTCTTCAACACATCCAGTGAAATTTTGAGCTGTCTGTGTTTGCTACAAGAGGAGATATCACAAAGTATGCGCTTTTGTTGTTTTCATTGCTTTCAATGCATTTTGGCATAAAACAAGCATTTGCTGTTTTCTCTTAAACGCAACATGGGAGAAAAACCATTTCACATCACATTTGTGGGTCTTGGTCTTCAACACATCCAGTGAAATTTTGAGCTGTCTGTGTTTGCTACAAGAGGAGATATCACAAAGTATGCGCTTTTGTTGTTTTCATTGCTTTCAATGCATTTTGGCATAAAACAAGCATTTGCTGTTTTCTCTTAAACGCAACATGGGAGAAAAACCATTTCACATCACATTTGTGGGTTTTGGTCTTCAACACATCCAGTGAAATTTTGAGCTGTCTGTGTTTGCTACAAGAGGAGATAAAACAAAGTATGCGATTTTGTTATTTCCATTGCTTTCAATGCATTTTGGCCTATAACTTGCATTTGCTGTTTTCTCTTAAACGCAGCATGGGAGAAAAACCATTTCACATCACATTTGTGGGTTTTGGTCTTCAACACATCCAGTGAAATTTTGAGCTGTCTGTGTTTGCTACAAGAGGAGATAACACAAAGTATGCGCTTTTGTTGTTTCCATTGCTTTCAATGCATTTTGGCCTAAAACGTGCATTTGCTGTTTTCTCTTAAACACAACATGGGAGAAAAACCATTTCACATCACATTTGTGGGTCTTGGTCTTCAACACATCCAGTGAAATTTTGAGCTGTCTGTGTTTGCTACAAGAGGAGATAACACAAAGTATGCGCTTTTGTGTTTCCATTGCTTTCAATGCATTTTGGCCTAAAACGTGCATTTGCTGTTTTCTCTTAAACGCAACATGGGAGAAAAACCATTTCACATCACAGTTGTGGGTTTTGGTCTTCAACACATCCAGTGAAATTTTGAGCTGTCTGTGTTTGCTACAAGAGGAGATATCACAAAGTATGCGCTTTTGTTGTTTTCATTGCTTTCAATGCATTTTGGCATAAAACAAGCATTTGCTGTTTTCTCTTAAACGCAACATGGGAGAAAAACCATTTCACATCACATTTGTGGGTCTTGGTCTTCAACACATCCAGTGAAATTTTGAGCTGTCTGTGTTTGCTACAAGAGGAGATATCACAAAGTATGCGCTTTTGTTGTTTTCATTGCTTTCAATGCATTTTGGCATAAAACAAGCATTTGCTGTTTTCTCTTAAACGCAACATGGGAGAAAAACCATTTCACATCACATTTGTGGGTCTTGGTCTTCAACACATCCAGTGAAATTTTGAGCTGTCTGTGTTTGCTACAAGAGGAGATATCACAAAGTATGCGCTTTTGTTATTTCCATTGCTTTCAATGCATTTTGGCATATAACTTGCATTTGCTGTTTTCTCTTAAACGCAACATGGGAGAAAAACCATTTCACATCACATTTGTGGGTCTTGGTGTTCAACACATCCAGTGAAATTTTGAGCTGTCTGTGTTTGCTACAAGAGGAGAAAACACAAAATATGTGCTTTTGTGTTTCCATTGCTTTCAATGCATTTTGGCCTAAAACGTGCATTTGCTGTTTTCTCTTAAACGCAACATGGGAGAAAAACCATTTCACATCACATTTGTGGGTCTTGGTCTTCAACACATCCAGTGAAATTTTGAGCTGTCTGTGTTTGCTACAAGAGGAGATATCACAAAGTATGCGCTTTTGTTCTTTCCATTGCTTTCAATGCATTTTGGCCTAAAACGTGCATTTGCTGTTTTCTCTTAAATGCAACATGGGAGAAAAACCATTTCACATCACATTTGTGGGTCTTGGTCTTCAACACATCCAGTGAAATTTTGAGCTGTCTGTGTTTGCTACAAGAGGAGATATCACAAAGTATGCGCTTTTGTTATTTCCATTGCTTTCAATGCATTTTGGCCTAAAACTTGCATTTGCTGTTTTCTCTTAAACGCAGCATGGGAGTAAAACCATTTCACATCACATTTGTGGGTTTTGGTCTTCAACACATCCAGTGAAATTTTGAGCTGTCTGTGTTTGCTACAAGAGGAGATAACACAAAGTATGCGCTTTTGTTATTTCCATTGCTTTCAATGCATTTTGGCCTAAAACTTGCATTTGCTGTTTTCTCTTAAACGCAGCATGGGAGAAAAACCATTTCACATCATATTTGTGGGTTTTGGTCTTCAACACATCCAGTGAAATTTTGAGCTGTCTGTGTTTGCTACAAGAGGAGATAACACAAAGTATGTGCTTTTGTGTTTCCATTGCTTTCAATGCATTTTGGCCTAAAACGTGCATTTGCTGTTTTCTCTTAAACGCAACATGGGAGAAAAACCATTTCACATCACATTTGTGGGTCTTGGTCTTCAACACATCCAGTGAAATTTTGAGCTGTCTGTGTTTGCTACAAGAGGAGATATCACAAAGTATGTGCTTTTGTTGTTTCCATTGCTTTCAATGCATTTTGGCCTAAAACATGCATTTGCTGTTTTCTCTTAAATGCAACATGGGAGAAAAACCATTTCACATCACATTTGTGGGTCTTGGTCTTCAACACATCCAGTGAAATTTTGAGCTGTCTGTGTTTGCTACAAGAGGAGATATCACAAAGTATGCGCTTTTGTTCTTTCCATTGCTTTCAATGCATTTTGGCCTAAAACGTGCATTTGCTGTTTTCTGTTAAATGCAACATGGGAGAAAAACCATTTCACATCACATTTGTGGGTCTTGGTCTTCAACACATCCAGTGAAATTTTGAGCTGTCTGTGTTTGCTACAAGAGGAGATATCACAAAGTATGCGCTTTTGTTCTTTCCATTGCTTTCAATGCATTTTGGCCTAAAACGTGCATTTGCTGTTTTCTCTTAAATGCAACATGGGATAAAAACCATTTCACATCACATTTGTGGGTCTTGGTCTTCAACACATCCAGTGAAATTTTGAGCTGTCTGTGTTTGCTACAAGAGGAGATATCACAAAGTATGCGCTTTTGTTATTTCCATTGCTTTCAATGCATTTTGGCCTAAAACGTGCATTTGCTGTTTTCTCTTAAATGCAACATGGGAGAAAAACCATTTCACATCACATTTGTGGGTCTTGGTCTTCAACACATCCAGTGAAATTTTGAGCTGTCTCTGTTTGCTACAAGAGGAGATATCACAAAGTTTGAACTTTTGTTATTTCCATTGCTTTCAATGCATTTTGGCCTAAAACAAGCATTTGCTGTTTTCTCTTAAACGCAACATGGGAGAAAAACCATTTCACATCACATTTGTGGGTCTTGGTCTTCAACACATCCAGTGAAATTTTGAGCTGTCTGTGTTTGCTACAAGAGGAGATATCACAAAGTATGCGCTTTTGTTATTTCCATTGCTTTCAATGCATTTTGGCCTAAAACTTGCATTTGCTGTTTTCTCTTAAACGCAGCATGGGAGAAAAACCATTTCACATCACATTTGTGGGTTTTGGTCTTCAACACATCCAGTGAAATTTTGAGCTGTCTGTGTTTGCAACAAGTGGAGATAACACAAAGTATGCGCTTTTGTTATTTCCATTGCTTTCAATGCATTTTGGCCTATAACTTGCATTTGCTGTTTTCTCTTAAACGCAGCATGGGAGAAAAACCATTTCACATCACATTTGTGGGTTTTGGTCTTCAACACATCCAGTGAAATTTTGAGCTGTCTGTGTTTGCTACAAGAGGAGATAACACAAAGTATGCGCTTTTGTTGTTTCCATTGCTTTCAATGCATTTTGGCCTAAAACGTGCATTTGCTGTTTTCTCTTAAACGCAACATGGGAGAAAAACCATTTCACATCACATTTGTGGGTCTTGGTCTTCAACACATCCAGTGAAATTTTGAGCTGTCTGTGTTTGCTACAAGAGGAGATAACACAAAGTATGCGCTTTTGTGTTTCCATTGCTTTCAATGCATTTTGGCCTAAAACGTGCATTTGCTGTTTTCTCTTAAACGCAACATGGGAGAAAAACCATTTCACATCACAGTTGTGGGTTTTGGTCTTCAACACATCCAGTGAAATTTTGAGCTGTCTGTGTTTGCTACAAGAGGAGATATCACAAAGTATGCGCTTTCGTTGTTTTCATTGCTTTCAATGCATTTTGGCATAAAACAAGCATTTGCTGTTTTCTCTTAAACGCAACATGGGAGAAAAACCATTTCACATCACAGTTGTGGGTCTTGGTCTTCAACACATCCAGTGAAATTTTGAGCTGTCTGTGTTTGCTACAAGAGGAGATATCACAAAGTATGTGCTTTTGTTATTTCCATTGCTTTCAATGCATTTTGGCCTATAACTTGCATTTGCTGTTTTCTCTTAAATGCAATATGGGAGAAAAACCATTTCACATCACATTTGTGGGTCTTGTTCTTCAACACATCCAGTGAAATTTTGAGCTGTCTGTGTTTGCTACAAGAGGAGATATCACAAAGTATGCGCTTTTGTTGTTTTCATTGCTTTCAATGCATTTTGGCCTAAAACAAGCATTTGCTGTTTTCTCTTAAACGCAACATGGGAGAAAAACCATTTCACATCACATTTGTGGGTCTTGGTCTTCAACACATCCAGTGAAATTTTGAGCTGTCTGTGTTTGCTACAAGAGGAGATATCACAAAGTATGCGCTTTTGTTATTTCCATTGCTTTCAATGCATTTTGGCCTAAAACTTGCATTTGCAGTTTTCTCTTAAACGCAGCATGGGAGAAAAACCATTTCACATCACATTTGTGGGTTTTGGTCTTCAACACATCCAGTGAAATTTTGAGCTGTCTGTGTTTGCTACAAGAGGAGATAACACAAAGTATGCGCTTTTGTGTTTCCATTGCTTTCAATGCATTTTGGCCTAAAACGTGCATTTGCTGTTTTCTCTTAAACGCAACATGGGAGAAAAACCATTTCACATCACAGTTGTGGGTTTTGGTCTTCAACACATCCAGTGAAATTTTGAGCTGTCTGTGTTTGCTACAAGAGGAGATATCACAAAGTATGCGCTTTCGTTGTTTTCATTGCTTTCAATGCATTTTGGCATAAAACAAGCATTTGCTGTTTTCTCTTAAACGCAACATGGGAGAAAAACCATTTCACATCACAGTTGTGGGTCTTGGTCTTCAACACATCCAGTGAAATTTTGAGCTGTCTGTGTTTGCTACAAGAGGAGATATCACAAAGTATGCGCTTTTGTTATTTCCATTGCTTTCAATGCATTTTGGCATATAACTTGCATTTGCTGTTTTCTCTTAAATGCAATATGGGAGAAAAACCATTTCACATCACATTTGTGGGTCTTGTTCTTCAACACATCCAGTGAAATTTTGAGCTGTCTGTGTTTGCTACAAGAGGAGATATCACAAAGTATGCGCTTTTGTTGTTTTCATTGCTTTCAATGCATTTTGGCCTAAAACAAGCATTTGCTGTTTTCTCTTAAACGCAACATGGGAGAAAAACCATTTCACATCACATTTGTGGGTCTTGGTCTTCAACACATCCAGTGAAATTTTGAGCTGTCTGTGTTTGCTACAAGAGGAGATATCACAAAGTATGCGCTTTTGTTATTTCCATTGCTTTCAATGCATTTTGGCCTAAAACTTGCATTTGCAGTTTTCTCTTAAACGCAGCATGGGAGAAAAACCATTTCACATCACATTTGTGGGTTTTGGTCTTCAACACATCCAGTGAAATTTTGAGCTGTCTGTGTTTGCTACAAGAGGAGATAACACAAAGTATGCGCTTTTGTTGTTTCCATTGCTTTCAATGCATTTTGGCCTAAAACGTGCATTTGCTGTTTTCTCTTAAACGCAACATGGGAGAAAAACCATTTCACATCACATTTGTGGGTCTTGGTCTTCAACACATCCAGTGAAATTTTGAGCTGTCTGTGTTTGCTACAAGAGGAGATAACACAAAGTATGCGCTTTTGTGTTTCCATTGCTTTCAATGCATTTTGGCCTAAAACGTGCATTTGCTGTTTTCTCTTAAACGCAACATGGGAGAAAAACCATTTCACATCACAGTTGTGGGTTTTGGTCTTCAACACATCCAGTGAAATTTTGAGCTGTCTGTGTTTGCTACAAGAGGAGATATCACAAAGTATGCGCTTTCGTTGTTTTCATTGCTTTCAATGCATTTTGGCATAAAACAAGCATTTGCTGTTTTCTCTTAAACGCAACATGGGAGAAAAACCATTTCACATCACAGTTGTGGGTCTTGGTCTTCAACACATCCAGTGAAATTTTGAGCTGTCTGTGTTTGC
Source organism: Taudactylus pleione (assembly GCA_031769625.1). Taxonomy (NCBI): domain Eukaryota; kingdom Metazoa; phylum Chordata; class Amphibia; order Anura; family Myobatrachidae; genus Taudactylus; species Taudactylus pleione. Next base: position 171,194 of record JAUIMM010001460.1, read on the forward strand.
TACAAGAGGAGATATCACAAAGTATGCGCTTTTGTTATTTCCATTGCTTTCAATGCATTTTGGCATATAACTTGCATTTGCTGTTTTCTCTTAAATGCAACATGGGAGAAAAACCATTTCACATCACATTTGTGGGTCTTGGTCTTCAACACATCCAGTGAAATTTTGAGCTGTCTGTGTTTGCTACAAGAGGAGATATCACAAAGTATGCGCTTTTGTTGTTTTCATTGCTTTCAATGCATTTTGGCCTAAAACAAGCATTTGCTGTTTTCTCTTAAACGCAACATGGGAGAAAAACCATTTCACATCACATTTGTGGGTCTTGGTCTTCAACACATCCAGTGAAATTTTGAGCTGTCTGTGTTTGCTACAAGAGGAGATATCACAAAGTATGCGCTTTTGTTGTTTCCATTGCTTTCAATGCATTTTGGCCTAAAACGTGCATTTGCTGTTTTCTCTTAAATGCAACATGGGAGAAAAACCATTTCACATCACATTTGTGGGTCTTGGTCTTCAACACATCCAGTGAAATTTTGAGCTGTCTGTGTTTGCTACAAGAGGAGATAACACAAAGTATGCGCTTTTGTGTTTCCATTGCTTTCAATGCATTTTGGCCTAAAACGTGCATTTGCTGTTTTCTCTTAAACGCAACATGGGAGAAAAACCATTTCACATCACATTTGTGGGTCTTGGTCTTCAACACATCCAGTGAAATTTTGAGCTGTCTGTGTTTGCTACAAGAGGAGATAACACAAAGTATGCGCTTTTGTGTTTCCATTGCTTTCAATGCATTTTGGCCTAAAACGTGCATTTGCTGTTTTCTCTTAAACGCAACATGGGAGAAAAACCATTTCACATCACATTTGTGGGACTTGGTCTTCAACACATCCAGTGAAATTTTGAGCTGTCTGTGTTTGCTACAAGAGGAGATATCACAAAGTATGCGCTTTTGTTGTTTTCATTGCTTTCAATGCATTTTGGCCTAAAACAAGCATTTGCTGTTTTCTCTTAAACGCAACATGGGAGAAAAACCATTTCACATCACATTTGTGGGTCTTGGTCTTCAACACATCCAGTGAAATTTTGAGCTGTCTGTGTTTGCTACAAGAGGAGATATCACAAAGTATGCGCTTTTGTTATTTCCATTGCTTTCAATGCATTTTGGCCTAAAACTTGCATTTGCTGTTTTCTCTTAAACGCAGCATGGGAGAAAAACCATTTCACATCACATTTGTGGGTTTTGGTCTTCAACACATCCAGTGAAATTTTGAGCTGTCTGTGTTTGCTACAAGAGGAGATAACACAAAGTATGCGATTTTGTTATTTCCATTGCTTTCAATGCATTTTGGCCTATAACTTGCATTTGCTGTTTTCTCTTAAACGCAGCATGGGAGAAATACCATTTCACATCACATTTGTGGGTTTTGGTCTTCAACACATCCAGTGAAATTTTGAGCTGTCTGTGTTTGCTACAAGAGGAGATAACACAAAGTATGCGCTTTTGTTGTTTCCATTGCTTTCAATGCATTTTGGCCTAAAACGTGCATTTGCTGTTTTCTCTTAAACGCAACATGGGAGAAAAACCATTTCACATCACATTTGTGGGTCTTGGTCTTCAACACATCCAGTGAAATTTTGAGCTGTCTGTGTTTGCTACAAGAGGAGATAACACAAAGTATGTGCTTTTGTGTTTCCATTGCTTTCAATGCATTTTGGCCTAAAACGTGCATTTGCTGTTTTCTCTTAAACGCAACATGGGAGAAAAACCATTTCACATCACAGTTGTGGGTTATGGTCTTCAACACATCCAGTGAAATTTTGAGCTGTCTGTGTTTGCTACAAGAGGAGATATCACAAAGTATGCGCTTTTGTTGTTTTCATTGCTTTCAATGCATTTTGGCATAAAACAAGCATTTGCTGTTTTCTCTTAAACGCAACATGGGAGAAAAACCATTTTACATCACATTTGTGGGTCTTGGTCTTCAACACATCCAGTGAAATTTTGAGCTGTCTGTGTTTGCTACAAGAGGAGATATCACAAAGTATGCGCTTTTGTTGTTTTCATTGCTTTCAATGCATTTTGGCCTAAAACGTGCATTTGCTGTTTTCTCTTAAACGCAACATGGGAGAAAAACCATTTCACATCACATTTGTGGGTCTTGGTCTTCAACACATCCAGTGAAATTTTGAGCTCTCTGTGTTTGCTACAAGAGGAGATATCACAAAGTATGCGCTTTTGTTATTTCCATTGCTTTCAATGCATTTTGGCCTAAAACTTGCATTTGCTGTTTTCTCTTAAACGCAGCATGGGAGAAAAACCATTTCACATCACATTTGTGGGTTTTGGTCTTCAACACATCCAGTGAAATTTTGAGCTGTCTGTGTTTGCTACAAGTGGAGATAACACAAAGTATGCGCTTTTGTTATTTCCATTGCTTTCAATGCATTTTGGCCTAAAACGTGCATTTGCTGTTTTCTCTTAAACGCAACATGGGAGAAAAACCATTTCACATCACATTTGTGGGTCTTGGTCTTCAACACATCCAGTGAAATTTTGAGCTGTCTGTGTTTGCTACAAGAGGAGATAACACAAAGTATGCGCTTTTGTGTTTCCATTGCTTTCAATGCATTTTGGCCTAAAACGTGCATTTGCTGTTTTCTCTTAAACGCAGCATGGGAGTAAAACCATTTCACATCACATTTGTGGGTTTTGGTCTTCAACACATCCAGTGAAATTTTGAGCTGTCTGTGTTTGCTACAAGAGGAGATAACACAAAGTATGCGCTTTTGTTATTTCCATTGCTTTTAATGCATTTTGGCCTAAAACTTGCATTTGCTGTTTTCTCTTAAACGCAGCATGGGAGAAAAACCATTTCACATCACATTTGTGGGTTTTGGTCTTCAACACATCCAGTGAAATTTTGAGCTGTCTGTGTTTGCTACAAGAGGAGATAACACAAAGTATGTGCTTTTGTGTTTCCATTGCTTTCAATGCATTTTGGCCTAAAACGTGCATTTGCTGTTTTCTCTTAAACGCAACATGGGAGAAAAACCATTTCACATCACATTTGTGGGTCTTGGTCTTCAACACATCCAGTGAAATTTTGAGCTGTCTGTGTTTGCTACAAGAGGAGATATCACAAAGTATGCGCTTTTGTTCTTTCCATTGCTTTCAATGCATTTTGGCCTAAAACGTGCATTTGCTGTTTTCTCTTAAACGCAACATGGGAGAAAAACCAGTTCACATCACATTTGTGGGTCTTGGTCTTCAACACATCCAGTGAAATTTTGAGCTGTCTGTGTTTGCTACAAGAGGAGATATCACAAAGTATGCGCTTTTGTTCTTTCCATTGCTTTCAATGCATTTTGGCCTAAAACTTGCATTTGCTGTTTTCTCTTAAATGCAACATGGGGAGAAAAACCATTTCACATCACATTTGTGGGACTTGGTCTTCAACACATCCAGTGAAATTTTGAGCTGTCTGTGTTTGCTACAAGAGGAGATATCACAAAGTATGCGCTTTTGTTGTTTTCATTGCTTTCAATGCATTTTGGCCTAAAACAAGCATTTGCTGTTTTCTCTTAAACGCAACATGGGAGAAAAACCATTTCACATCACATTTGTGGGTCTTGGTCTTCAACACATCCAGTGAAAATTTGAGCTGTCTGTGTTTGCTACAAGAGGAGATATCACAAAGTATGCGCTTTTGTTATTTCCATTGCTTTCAATGCATTTTGGCCTAAAACTTGCATTTGCTGTTTTCTCTTAAACGCAGCATGGGAGAAAAACCATTTCACATCACATTTGTGGGTTTTGGTCTTCAACACATCCAGTGAAATTTTGAGCTGTCTGTGTTTGCTACAAGAGGAGATAACACAAAGTATGCGCTTTGTTATTTCCATTGCTTTCAATGCATTTTGGCCTATAACTTGCATTTTGCTGTTTTCTCTTAAACGCAGCATGGGAGAAAAACCATTTCACATCACATTTGTGGGTTTTGGTCTTCAACACATCCAGTGAAATTTTGAGCTGTCTGTGTATGCTAAAAGAGGAGATAACACAAAGTATGCGCTTTTGTTGTTTCCATTGCTTTCAATGCATTTTGGCCTAAAACGTGCATTTGCTGTTTTCTCTTAAACGCAACATGGGAGAAAAACCATTTCACATCACATTTGTGGGTCTTGGTCTTCAACACATCCAGTGAAATTTTGAGCTGTCTGTGTTTGCTACAAGAGGAGATAACACAAAGTATGCGCTTTTGTGTTTCCATTGCTTTCAATGCATTTTGGCCTAAAACGTGCATTTGCTGTTTTCTCTTAAACGCAACATGGGAGAAAAACCATTTCACATCACATTTGTGGGTCTTGGTCTTCAACACATCCAGTGAAATTTTGAGCTGTCTGTGTTTGCTACAAGAGGAGATAACACAAAGTATGTGCTTTTGTGTTTCCATTGCTTTCAATGCATTTTGGCCTAAAACGTGCATTTGCTGTTTTCTCTTAAACGCAGCATGGGAGTAAAACCATTTCACATCACATTTGTGGGTTTTGGTCTTCAACACATCCAGTGAAATTTTGAGCTGTCTGTGTTTGCTACAAGAGGAGATAACACAAAGTATGCGCTTTTGTTATTTCCATTGCTTTTAATGCATTTTGGCCTAAAACTTGCATTTGCTGTTTTCTCTTAAATGCAACATGGGAGAAAAACCATTTTTACATCACATTTGTGGGTTTTGGTCTTCAACACATCCAGTGAAATTTTGAGCTGTCTGTGTTTGCTACAAGAGGAGATAACACAAAGTATGTGCTTTTGTGTTTCCATTGCTTTCAATGCATTTTGGCCTAAAACGTGCATTTGCTGTTTTCTCTTAAACGCAACATGGGAGAAAAACCATTTCACATCACATTTGTGGGACTTGGTCTTCAACACATCCAGTGAAATTTTGAGCTGTCTGTGTTTGCTACAAGAGGAGATATCACAAAGTATGCGCTTTTGTTGTTTTTCATTGCTTTCAATGCATTTTGGCCTAAAACAAGCATTTGCTGTTTTCTCTTAAACGCAACATGGGAGAAAAACCATTTCACATCACATTTGTGGGTCTTGGTCTTCAACACATCCAGTGAAATTTTGAGCTGTCTGTGTTTGCTACAAGAGGAGATATCACAAAGTATGCGCTTTTGTTATTTCCATTGCTTTCAATGCATTTTGGCCTAAAACTTGCATTTGCTGTTTTCTCTTAAACGCAGCATGGGAGAAAAACCATTTCACATCACATTTGTGGGTTTTGGTCTTCAACACATCCAGTGAAATTTTGAGCTGTCTGTGTTTGCTACAAGAGGAGATAACACAAAGTATGTGCTTTTGTGTTTCCATTGCTTTCAATGCATTTTGGCCTAAAACGTGCATTTGCTGTTTTCTCTTAAACGCAACATGGGAGAAAAACCATTTCACATCACAGTTGTGGGTTTTGGTCTTCAACACATCCAGTGAAATTTTGAGCTGTCTGTGTTTGCTACAAGAGGAGATATCACAAAGTATGCGCTTTTGTTGTTTTCATTGCTTTCAATGCATTTGGCATAAAACAAGCATTTGCTGTTTTCTCTTAAACGCAACATGGGAGAAAAACCATTTCACATCACATTTGTGGGTCTTGGTCTTCAACACATCCAGTGAAATTTTGAGCTGTCTGTGTTTGCTACAAGAGGAGATATCACAAAGTATGCGCTTTTGTTGTTTTCATTGCTTTCAATGCATTTTGGCCTAAAACGTGCATTTGCTGTTTTCTCTTAAACGCAACATGGGAGAAAAACCATTTCACATCACATTTGTGGGTCTTGGTCTTCAACACATCCAGTGAAATTTTGAGCTGTCTGTGTTTGCTACAAGAGGAGATATCACAAAGTATGCGCTTTTGTTATTTCCATTGCTTTCAATGCATTTTGGCCTAAAACGTGCATTTGCTGTTTTCTCTTAAACGGCAGCATGGGAGAAAAACCATTTCACATCACATTTGTGGGTTTTGGTCTTCAACACATCCAGTGAAATTTTGAGCTGTCTGTGTTTGCTACAAGTGGAGATAACACAAAAGTATGCGCTTTTGTTATTTCCATTGCTTTCAATGCATTTTGGCCTAAAACGTGCATTTGCTGTTTTCTCTTAAACGCAACATGGGAGAAAAACCATTTCACATCACATTTGTGGGTCTTGGTCTTCAACACATCCAGTGAAATTTTGAGCTGTCTGTGTTTGCTACAAGAGGAGATAACACAAAGTATGCGCTTTTGTGTTTCCATTGCTTTCAATGCATTTTGGCCTAAAATGTGCATTTAGCTGTTTTCTCTTAAACGCAGCATGGGAGTAAAACCATTTCACATCACATTTGTGGGTTTTGGTCTTCAACACATCCAGTGAAATTTTGAGCTGTCTGTGTTTGCTACAAGAGGAGATAACACAAAGTATGCGCTTTTGTTTATTTCCATTGCTTTTAATGCATTTTGGCCTAAAACTTGCATTTGCTGTTTTCTCTTAAACGCAGCATGGGAGAAAAACCATTTCACATCACATTTGTGGGTTTTGGTCTTCAACACATCCAGTGAAATTTTGAGCTGTCTGTGTTTGCTACAAGAGGAGATAACACAAAGTATGTGCTTTTGTGTTTCCATTGCTTTCAATGCATTTTGGCCTAAAACGTGCATTTGCTGTTTTCTCTTAAACGCAACATGGGAGAAAAACCATTTCACATCACATTTGTGGGTCTTTGGTCTTCAACACATCCAGTGAAATTTTGAGCTGTCTGTGTTTGCTACAAGAGGAGATATCACAAAGTATGCACTTTTGTTCTTTCCATTGCTTTCAATGCATTTTGGCCTAAAACGTGCATTTGCTGTTTTCTCTTAAACGCAACATGGGAGAAAAACCATTTCACATCACATTTGTGGGTCTTGGTCTTCAACACATCCAGTGAAATTTTGAGCTGTCTGTGTTTGCTACAAGAGGAGATATCACAAAGTATGCGCTTTTGTTCTTTCCATTGCTTTCAATGCATTTTGGCCTAAAACTTGCATTTGCTGTTTTCTCTTAAACGCAACATGGGAGAAAAACCATTTCACATCACATTTGTGGGTCTTGGTCTTCAACACATCCAGTGAAATTTTGAGCTGTCTGTGTTTGCTACAAAGAGGAGATAACACAAAGTATGCGCTTTTGTGTTTCCATTGCTTTCAATGCATTTTGGCCTAAAACGTGCATTTGCTGTTTTCTCTTAAACGCAACATGGGAGAGAAAAACCATTTCACTTCACAGTTGTGGGTTTTGGTCTTCAACACATGCAGTGAAATTTTTGAGCTGTCTGTGTTTGCTACAAGAGGAGATATCACAAAGTATGCGCTTTTGTTGTTTTCATTGCTTTTCAATGCATTTTGGCATAAAACAAGCATTTGCTGTTTTCTCTTAAACGCAACATGGGGAGAAAAAACCATTTCACATCACATTTGTGGGTCTTGGTCTTCAACACATCCAGTGAAATTTTGAGCTGTCTGTGTTTGCTACAAGAGGAGATATCACAAAGTATGCGCTTTTGTTATTTCCATTGCTTTCAATGCATTTTGGCATATAACTTGCATTTGCTGTTTTCTCTTAAATGCAACATGGGAGAAAAACCATTTCACATCACATTTGTGGGTCTTGGTCTTCAACACATCCAGTGAAATTTTGAGCTGTCTGTGTTTGCTACAAGAGGAGATATCACAAAGTATGCGCTTTTGTTGTTTTCATTGCTTTCAATGCATTTTGGCCTAAAACGCGCATTTGCTGTTTTCTCTTAAACGCAGCATGGGGAGTAAAACCATTTCACATCACATTTGTGGGTTTTGGTCTTCAACACATCCAGTGAAATTTTGAGCTGTCTGTGTTTGCTACAAGAGGAGAATAACACAAAGTATGCGCTTTTGTATTTCCATTGCTTTCAATGCATTTTGGCCTAAAACTTGCATTTGCTGTTTTCTCTTAAACGCAGCATGGGAGAAAAACCATTTCACATCACATTTGTGGGTTTTGGTCTTCAACACATCCAGTGAAATTTTGAGCTGTCTGTGTTTGCTACAAGAGAGGAGATAACACAAAGTATGTGCTTTTGTGTTTCCATTGCTTTCAATGCATTTTGGCCTAAAACGTGCATTTGCTGTTTTCTCTTAAACGCAACATGGGGAGAAAAACCATTTCACATCACATTTGTGGGTCTTGGTCTTCAACACATCCAGTGAAATTTTGAGCTGTCTGTGTTTGCTACAAGAGGAGATATCACAAAGTATGCGCTTTTGTTATTTCCATTGCTTTCAATGCATTTTGGCCTAAAACGTGCATTTGCTGTTTTCTCTTAAATGCAACATGGGAGAAAATCCATTTCACATCACATTTGTGGGTCTTGGTCTTCAACACATCCAGTGAAATTTTGAGCTGTCTGTGTTTGCTACAAGAGGAGATATCACAAAGTATGCGCTTTTGTTCTTTCCATTGCTTTTCAATGCATTTTGGGCCTAAAACGTGCATTTGCTGTTTTCTCTTAAATGCAACATGGAGAAAAACCATTTCACATCACATTTGTGGGTCTTGGTCTTCAACACATCCAGTGAAATTTTGAGCTGTCTCTGTTTGCTACAAGAGGAGATATCACAAAGTTTGAACTTTTGTTATTTCCATTGCTTTCAATGCATTTTGGCCTAAAACTTGCATTTGCTGTTTTCTCTTAAACGCAACATGGGAGAAAAACCATTTCACATCACATTTGTGGGTTTTGGTCTTCAACACATCCAGTGAAATTTTGAGCTGTCTGTGTTTGCTACAAGAGGAGATATCACAAAGTATGCGCTTTTGTTGTTTTCATTGCTTTCAATGCATTTTGGCCTAAAACGTGCATTTGCTGTTTTCTCTTAAACGCAACATGGGAGAAAAACCATTTCACATCACATTTGTGGGTCTTGGTCTTCAACACATCCAGTGAAATTTTGAGCTGTCTGTGTTTGCTACAAGAGGAGATATCACAAAGTATGCGCTTTTGTTATTTCCATTGCTTTCAATGCATTTTGGCCTAAAACTTGCATTTGCTGTTTTCTCTTAAACGCAACATGGGAGAAAATCCATTTCACATCACATTTGTGGGTCTTGGTCTTCAACACATCCAGTGAAATTTTGAGCTGTCTGTGTTTGCTACAAGAGGAGATAACACAAAGTATGCGCTTTTGTGTTTCCATTGCTTTCAATGCATTTTGGCCTAAAACGTGCATTTGCTGTTTTCTCTTAAACGCAGCATGGGAGTAAAACCATTTCACATCACATTTGTGGGTTTTGGTCTTCAACACATCCAGTGAAATTTTGAGCTGTCTGTGTTTGCTACAAGAGGAGATAACACAAAGTATGCGCTTTTGTTATTTCCATTGCTTTTAATGCATTTTGGCCTAAAACTTGCATTTGCTGTTTTCTCTTAAACGCAGCATGGGAGAAAAACCATTTCACATCACATTTGTGGGTTTTGGTCTTCAACACATCCAGTGAAATTTTGAGCTGTCTGTGTTTGCTACAAGAGGAGATATCACAAAGTATGCGCTTTTGTTCTTTCCATTGCTTTCAATGCATTTTGGCCTAAAACTTGCATTTGCTGTTTTCTCTTAAATGCAACATGGGAGAAAAACCATTTCACATCACATTTGTGGGACTTGGTCTTCAACACATCCAGTGAAATTTTGAGCTGTCTGTGTTTGCTACAAGAGGAGATATCACAAAGTATGCGCTTTTGTTGTTTTCATTGCTTTCAATGCATTTTGGCCTAAAACAAGCATTTGCTGTTTTCTCTTAAACGCAACATGGGAGAAAAACCATTTCACATCACATTTGTGGGTCTTGGTCTTCAACACATCCAGTGAAATTTTGAGCTGTCTGTGTTTGCTACAAGAGGAGATATCACAAAGTATGCGCTTTTGTTATTTCCATTGCTTTCAATGCATTTTGGCCTAAAACTTGCATTTGCTGTTTTCTCTTAAACGCAGCATGGGAGAAAAACCATTTCACATCACATTTGTAGGTTTTGGTCTTCAACACATCCAGTGAAATTTTGAGCTGTCTGTGTTTGCTACAAGAGGAGATAACACAAAGTATGCGCTTTTGTTATTTCCATTGCTTTCAATGCATTTTGGCCTATAACTTGCATTTGCTGTTTTCTCTTAAACGCAGCATGGGAGAAAAACCATTTCACATCACATTTGTGGGTTTTGGTCTTCAACACATCCAGTGAAATTTTGAGCTGTCTGTGTATGCTAAAAGAGGAGATAACACAAAGTATGCGCTTTTGTTGTTTCCATTGCTTTCAATGCATTTTGGCCTAAAACGTGCATTTGCTGTTTTCTCTTAAACGCAACATGGGAGAAAAACCATTTCACATCACATTTGTGGGTCTTGGTCTTCAACACATCCAGTGAAATTTTGAGCTGTCTGTGTTTTCTACAAGAGGAGATAACACAAAGTATGCGCTTTTGTGTTTCCATTGCTTTCAATGCATTTTGGCCTAAAACGTGCATTTGCTGTTTTCTCTTAAACGCAACATGGGAGAAAAACCATTTCACATCACATTTGTGGGTCTTGGTCTTCAACACATCCAGTGAAATTTTGAGCTGTCTGTGTTTGCTACAAGAGGAGATAACACAAAGTATGTGCTTTTGTGTTTCCATTGCTTTCAATGCATTTTGGCCTAAAACGTGCATTTGCTGTTTTCTCTTAAACGCAACATGGGAGAAAAACCATTTCACATCACATTTGTGGGTCTTGGTCTTCAACACATCCAGTGAAATTTTGAGCTGTCTGTGTTTGCTACAAGAGGAGATATCACAAAGTATGCGCTTTTGTTCTTTCCATTGCTTTCAATGCATTTTGGCCTAAAACGTGCATTTGCTGTTTTCTCTTAAATGAAACATGGGAGAAAAACCATTTTACATCACATTTGTGGGTTTTGGTCTTCAACACATCCAGTGAAATTTTGAGCTGTCTGTGTTTGCTACAAGAGGAGATAACACAAAGTATGTGCTTTTGTGTTTCCATTGCTTTCAATGCATTTTGGCCTAAAACGTGCATTTGCTGTTTTCTCTTAAACGCAACATGGGAGAAAAACCATTTCACATCACATTTGTGGGTCTTGGTCTTCAATACATCCAGTGAAATTTTGAGCTGTCTGTGTTTGCTACAAGAGGAGATATCACAAAGTATGCGCTTTTGTTCTTTCCATTGCTTTCAATGCATTTTGGCCTAAAACGTGCATTTGCTGTTTTCTCTTAAATGCAACATGGGATAAAAACCATTTCACATCACATTTGTGGGTCTTGGTCTTCAACACATCCAGTGAAATTTTGAGCTGTCTCTGTTTGCTACAAGAGGAGATATCACAAAGTTTGAACTTTTGTTATTTCCATTACTTTCAATGCATTTTGGCCTAAAACTTGCATTTGCTGTTTTCTCTTAAACGCAAAATGGGAGAAAAACCATTTCACATCACATTTGTGGGTCTTGGTCTTCAACACATCCAGTGAAATTTTGAGCTGTCTGTGTTTGCTACAAGAGGAGATATCACAAAGTATGCGTTTTTGTTATTTCCATTGCTTTCAATGCATTTTGGCCTATAACTTGCATTTGCTGTTTTCTCTTAAACGCAGCATGGGAGAAAAACCATTTCACATCACATTTGTGGGTTTTGGTCTTCAACACATCCAGTGAAATTTTGAGCTGTCTGTGTTTGCTACAAGAGGAGATAACACATAGTATGCGCTTTTGTTGTTTCCATTGCTTTCAATGCATTTTGGCCTAAAACATGCATTTGCTGTTTTCTCTTAAACGCAACATGGGAGAAAAACCATTTCACATCACATTTGTGGGTCTTGGTCTTCAACACATCCAGTGAAATTTTGAGCTGTCTGTGTTTGCTACAAGAGGAGATAACACAAAGTATGCGCTTTTGTGTTTCCATTGCTTTCAATGCATTTTGGCCTAAAACATGCATTTGCTGTTTTCTCTTAAATGCAACATGGGAGAAAAACCATTTCACATCACATTTGTGGGTCTTGGTCTTCAACACATCCAGTGAAATTTTGAGCTGTCTGTGTTTGCTACAAGAGGAGATAACACAAAGTATGCGCTTTTGTGTTTCCATTGCTTTCAATGCATTTTGGCCTAAAACGTGCATTTGCTGTTTTCTCTTAAACGCAGCATGGGAGAAAAACCATTTCACATCACATTTGTGGGTTTTGGTCTTCAACACATCCAGTGAAATTTTGAGCTGTCTGTGTTTGCTACAAGAGGAGATAACACAAAGTATGCGCTTTTGTTGTTTCCATTGCTTTCAATGCATTTTGGCCTAAAACGTGCATTTGCTGTTTCTCTTAAACGCAACATGGGAGAAAAACCATTTCACATCACATTTGTGGGTCTTGGTCTTCAACACATCCAGTGAAATTTTGAGCTGTCTGTGTTTGCTACAAGAGGAGATAACACAAAGTATGCGCTTTTGTGTTTCCATTGCTTTCAATGCATTATGGCCTAAAACGTGCATTTGCTGTTTTCTCTTAAACGCAACATTGGAGAAAAACCATTTCACATCACAGTTGTGGGTTTTGGTCTTCAACACATCCAGTGAAATTTTGAGCTGTCTGTGTTTGCTACAAGAGGAGATATCACAAAGTATGCGCTTTTGTTGTTTTCATTGCTTTCAATGCATTTTGGCATAAAACAAGCATTTGCTGTTTTCTCTTAAACGCAACATGGGAGAAAAACCATTTCACATCACATTTGTGGGTCTTGGTCTTCAACACATCCAGTGAAATTTTGAGCTGTCTGTGTTTGCTACAAGAGGAGATATCACAAAGTATGCGCTTTTGTTGTTTTCATTGCTTTCAATGCATTTTGGCCTAAAACGTGCATTTGCTGTTTTCTCTTAAACGCAACATGGGAGAAAAACCATTTCACATCACATTTGTGGGTCTTGGTCTTCAACACATCCAGTGAAATTTTGAGCTGTCTGTGTTTGCTACAAGAGGAGATATCACAAAGTATGCGCTTTTGTTATTTCCATTGCTTTCAATGCATTTTGGCCTAAAACTTGCATTTGCTGTTTTCTCTTAAATGCAGCATGGGAGAAAAACCATTTCACATCACATTTGTGGGTTTTGGTCTTCAACACATCCAGTGAAATTTTGAGCTGTCTGTGTTTGCTACAAGTGGAGATAACACAAAGTATGCGCTTTTGTTATTTCCATTGCTTTCAATGCATTTTGGCCTATAACTTGCATTTGCTGTTTTCTCTTAAACGCAGCATGGGAGAAAAACCATTTCACATCACATTTGTGGGTTTTGGTCTTCAACACATCCAGTGAAATTTTGAGCTGTCTGTGTTTGCTACAAGAGGAGATAACACAAAGTATGCGCTTTTGTGTTTCCATTGCTTTCAATGCATTTTGGCCTAAAACGTGCATTTGCTGTTTTCTCTTAAACGCAACATGGGAGAAAAACCATTTCACTTCACAGTTGTGGGTTTTGGTCTTCAACACATGCAGTGAAATTTTGAGCTGTCTGTGTTTTCTACAAGAGGAGATATCACAAAGTATGCGCTTTTGTTGTTTTCATTGCTTTCAATGCATTTTGGCCTAAAACGTGCATTTGCTGTTTTCTCTTAAACGCAACATGGGAGAAAAACCATTTCACATCACATTTGTGGGTCTTGGTCTTCAACACATCCAGTGAAATTTTGAGCTGTCTGTGTTTGCTACAAGAGGAGATATCACAAAGTATGCGCTTTTGTTATTTCCATTGCTTTCAATGCATTTTGGCCTAAAACTTGCATTTGCTGTTTTCTCTTAAATGCAGCATGGGAGAAAAACCATTTCACATCACATTTGTGGGTTTTGGTCTTCAACACATCCAGTGAAATTTTGAGCTGTCTGTGTTTGCTACAAGTGGAGATAACACAAAGTATGCGCTTTTGTTATTTCCATTGCTTTCAATGCATTTTGGCCTATAACTTGCATTTGCTGTTTTCTCTTAAACGCAGCATGGGAGAAAAACCATTTCACATCACATTTGTGGGTTTTGGTCTTCAACACATCCAGTGAAATTTTGAGCTGTCTGTGTTTGCTACAAGAGGAGATAACACAAAGTATGCGCTTTTGTGTTTCCATTGCTTTCAATGCATTTTGGCCTAAAACGTGCATTTGCTGTTTTCTCTTAAACGCAACATGGGAGAAAAACCATTTCACTTCACAGTTGTGGGTTTTGGTCTTCAACACATGCAGTGAAATTTTGAGCTGTCTGTGTTTGCTACAAGAGGAGATAACACAAAGTATGCGCTTTTGTGTTTCCATTGCTTTCAATGCATTTTGGCCTAAAACGTGCATTTGCTGTTTTCTCTTAAACGCAACATGGGAGAAAAACCATTTCACTTCACAGTTGTGGGTTTTGGTCTTCAACACATGCAGTGAAATTTTGAGCTGTCTGTGTTTTCTACAAGAGGAGATATCACAAAGTATGCGCTTTTGTTGTTTTCATTGCTTTCAATGCATTTTGGCATAAAACAAGCATTTGCTGTTTTCTCTTAAACGCAACATGGGAGAAAAACCATTTCACATCACATTTGTGGGTCTTGGTCTTCAACACATCCAGTGAAATTTTGAGCTGTCTGTGTTTGCTACAAGAGGAGATATCACAAAGTATGCGCTTTTGTTATTTCCATTGCTTTCAATGCATTTTGGCATATAACTTGCATTTGCTGTTTTCTCTTAAATGCAACATGGGAGAAAAACCATTTCACATCACATTTGTGGGTCTTGGTCTTCAACACATCCAGTGAAATTTTGAGCTGTCTGTGTTTGCTACAAGAGGAGATATCACAAAGTATGCGCTTTTGTTGTTTTCATTGCTTTCAATGCATTTTGGCCTAAAACGCGCATTTGCTGTTTTCTCTTAAACGCAGCATGGGAGTAAAACCATTTCACATCACATTTGTGGGTTTTGGTCTTCAACACATCCAGTGAAATTTTGAGCTGTCTGTGTTTGCTACAAGAGGAGATAACACAAAGTATGCGCTTTTGTTATTTCCATTGCTTTCAATGCATTTTGGCCTAAAACTTGCATTTGCTGTTTTCTCTTAAACGCAGCATGGGAGAAAAACCATTTCACATCACATTTGTGGGTTTTGGTCTTCAACACATCCAGTGAAATTTTGAGCTGTCTGTGTTTGCTACAAGAGGAGATAACACAAAGTATGTGCTTTTGTGTTTCCATTGCTTTCAATGCATTTTGGCCTAAAACGTGCATTTGCTGTTTTCTCTTAAACGCAACATGGGAGAAAAACCATTTCACATCACTTTTGTGGGTCTTGGTCTTCAACACATCCAGTGAAATTTTGAGCTGTCTGTGTTTGCTACAAGAGGAGATATCACAAAGTATGCGCTTTTGTTATTTCCATTGCTTTCAATGCATTTTGGCCTAAAACGTGCATTTGCTGTTTTCTCTTAAATGCAACATGGGAGAAAATCCATTTCACATCACATTTGTGGGTCTTGGTCTTCAACACATCCAGTGAAATTTTGAGCTGTCTGTGTTTGCTACAAGAGGAGATATCACAAAGTATGCGCTTTTGTTCTTTCCATTGCTTTCAATGCATTTTGGCCTAAAACGTGCATTTGCTGTTTTCTCTTAAATGCAACATGGGAGAAAAACCATTTCACATCACATTTGTGGGTCTTGGTCTTCAACACATCCAGTGAAATTTTGAGCTGTCTCTGTTTGCTACAAGAGGAGATATCACAAAGTTTGAACTTTTGTTATTTCCATTGCTTTCAATGCATTTTGGCCTAAAACTTGCATTTGCTGTTTTCTCTTAAACGCAACATGGGAGAAAAACCATTTCACATCACATTTGTGGGTTTTGGTCTTCAACACATCCAGTGAAATTTTGAGCTGTCTGTGTTTGCTACAAGAGGAGATATCACAAAGTATGCGCTTTTGTTGTTTTCATTGCTTTCAATGCATTTTGGCCTAAAACGTGCATTTGCTGTTTTCTCTTAAACGCAACATGGGAGAAAAACCATTTCACATCACATTTGTGGGTCTTGGTCTTCAACACATCCAGTGAAATTTTGAGCTGTCTGTGTTTGCTACAAGAGGAGATATCACAAAGTATGCGCTTTTGTTATTTCCATTGCTTTCAATGCATTTTGGCCTAAAACTTGCATTTGCTGTTTTCTCTTAAACGCAGCATGGGAGAAAAACCATTTCACATCACATTTGTGGGTTTTGGTCTTCAACACATCCAGTGAAATTTTGAGCTGTCTGTGTTTGCTACAAGAGGAGATAACACAAAGTATGCGCTTTTGTTATTTCCATTGCTTTCAATGCATTTTGGCCTATAACTTGCATTTGCTGTTTTCTCTTAAACGCAGCATGGGAGAAAAACCATTTCACATCACATTTGTGGGTTTTGGTCTTCAACACATCCAGTGAAATTTTGAGCTGTCTGTGTTTGCTACAAGAGGAGATAACACAAAGTATGCGCTTTTGTTGTTTCCATTGCTTTCAATGCATTTTGGCCTAAAACGTGCATTTGCTGTTTTCTCTTAAACGCAACATGGGAGAAAAACCATTTCACATCACATTTGTGGGTCTTGGTCTTCAACACATCCAGTGAAATTTTGAGCTGTCTGTGTTTGCTACAAGAGGAGATAACACAAAGTATGCGCTTTTGTGTTTCCATTGATTTCAATGCATTTTGGCCTAAAACGTGCATTTGCTGTTTTCTCTTAAACGCAACATGGGAGAAAAACCATTTCACATCACATTTGTGGGTCTTGGTCTTCAACACATCCAGTGAAATTTTGAGCTGTCTGTGTTTGCTACAAGAGGAGATAACACAAAGTATGTGCTTTTGTGTTTCCATTGCTTTCAATGCATTTTGGCCTAAAACGTGCATTTGCTGTTTTCTCTTAAACGCAACATGGGAGAAAAACCATTTCACATCACATTTGTGGGTCTTGGTCTTCAACACATCCAGTGAAATTTTGAGCTGTCTGTGTTTGCTACAAGAGGAGATATCACAAAGTATGCGCTTTTGTTATTTCCATTGCTTTCAATGCATTTTGGCCTAAAACTTGCATTTGCTGTTTTCTCTTAAACGCAGCATGGGAGAAAAACCATTTCACATCACATTTGTGGGTTTTGGTCTTCAACACATCCAGTGAAATTTTGAGCTGTCTGTGTTTGCTACAAGTGGAGATAACACAAAGTATGCGCTTTTGTTATTTCCATTGCTTTCAATGCATTTTGGCCTATAACTTGCATTTGCTGTTTTCTCTTAAACGCAGCATGGGAGAAAAACCATTTCACATCACATTTGTGGGTTTTGGTCTTCAACACATCCAGTGAAATTTTGAGCTGTCTGTGTTTGCTACAAGAGGAGATAACACAAAGTATGCGCTTTTGTTGTTTCCATTGCTTTCAATGCATTTTGGCCTAAAACGTGCATTTGCTGTTTTCTCTTAAACGCAACATGGGAGAAAAACCATTTCACATCACATTTGTGGGTCTTGGTCTTCAACACATCCAGTGAAATTTTGAGCTGTCTGTGTTTGCTACAAGAGGAGATAACACAAAGTATGCGCTTTTGTGTTTCCATTGCTTTCAATGCATTTTGGCCTAAAACGTGCATTTGCTGTTTTCTCTTAAACGCAACATGGGAGAAAAACCATTTCACTTCACAGTTGTGGGTTTTGGTCTTCAACACATGCAGTAAAATTTTGAGCTGTCTGTGTTTGCTACAAGAGGAGATATCACAAAGTATGCGCTTTTGTTGTTTTCATTGCTTTCAATGCATTTTGGCATAAAACAAGCATTTGCTGTTTTCTCTTAAACGCAACATGGGAGAAAAACCATTTCACATCACATTTGTGGGTCTTGGTCTTCAACACATCCAGTGAAATTTTGAGCTGTCTGTGTTTGCTACAAGAGGAGATATCACAAAGTATGCGCTTTTGTTATTTCCATTGCTTTCAATGCATTTTGGCATATAACTTGCATTTGCTGTTTTCTCTTAAATGCAACATGGGAGAAAAACCATTTCACATCACATTTGTGGGTCTTGGTCTTCAACACATCCAGTGAAATTTTGAGCTGTCTGTGTTTGCTACAAGAGGAGATATCACAAAGTATGCGCTTTTGTTGTTTTCATTGCTTTCAATGCATTTTGGCCTAAAACGCGCATTTGCTGTTTTCTCTTAAACGCAGCATGGGAGTAAAACCATTTCACATCACATTTGTGGGTTTTGGTCTTCAACACATCCAGTGAAATTTTGAGCTGTCTGTGTTTGCTACAAGAGGAGATGACACAAAGTATGCGCTTTTGTTATTTCCATTGCTTTCAATGCATTTTGGCCTAAAACTTGCATTTGCTGTTTTCTCTTAAACGCAGCATGGGAGAAAAACCATTTCACATCACATTTGTGGGTTTTGGTCTTCAACACATCCAGTGAAATTTTGAGCTGTCTGTGTTTGCTACAAGAGGAGATAACACAAAGTATGTGCTTTTGTGTTTCCATTGCTTTCAATGCATTTTGGCCTAAAACGTGCATTTGCTGTTTTCTCTTAAATGCAACATGGGAGAAAATCCATTTCACATCACATTTGTGGGTCTTGGTCTTCAACACATCCAGTGAAATTTTGAGCTGTCTGTGTTTGCTACAAGAGGAGATATCACAAAGTATGTGCTTTTGTTCTTTCCATTGCTTTCAATGCATTTTGGCCTAAAACGTGCATTTGCTGTTTTCTCTTAAATGCAACATGGGAGAAAAACCATTTCACATCACATTTGTGGGTCTTGGTCTTCAACACATCCAGTGAAATTTTGAGCTGTCTCTGTTTGCTACAAGAGGAGATATCACAAAGTTTGAACTTTTGTTATTTCCATTGCTTTCAATGCATTTTGGCCTAAAACTTGCATTTGCTGTTTTCTCTTAAACGCAACATGGGAGAAAAACCATTTCACATCACATTTGTGGGTTTTGGTCTTCAACACATCCAGTGAAATTTTGAGCTGTCTGTGTTTGCTACAAGAGGAGATATCACAAAGTATGCGCTTTTGTTGTTTTCATTGCTTTCAATGCATTTTGGCCTAAAACGTGCATTTGCTGTTTTCTCTTAAACGCAACATGGGAGAAAAACCATTTCACATCACATTTGTGGGTCTTGGTCTTCAACACATCCAGTGAAATTTTGAGCTGTCTGTGTTTGCTACAAGAGGAGATATCACAAAGTATGCGCTTTTGTTATTTCCATTGCTTTCAATGCATTTTGGCCTAAAACTTGCATTTGCTGTTTTCTCTTAAACGCAGCATGGGAGAAAAACCATTTCACATCACATTTGTGGGTTTTGGTCTTCAACACATCCAGTGAAATTTTGAGCTGTCTGTGTTTGCTACAAGAGGAGATAACACAAAGTATGCGCTTTTGTTATTTCCATTGCTTTCAATGCATTTTGGCCTATAACTTGCATTTGCTGTTTTCTCTTAAACGCAGCATGGGAGAAAAACCATTTCACATCACATTTGTGGGTTTTGGTCTTCAACACATCCAGTGAAATTTTGAGCTGTCTGTGTTTGCTACAAGAGGAGATAACACAAAGTATGCGCTTTTGTGTTTCCATTGATTTCAATGCATTTTGGCCTAAAACGTGCATTTGCTGTTTTCTCTTAAACGCAACATGGGAGAAAAACCATTTCACATCACATTTGTGGGTCTTGGTCTTCAACACATCCAGTGAAATTTTGAGCTGTCTGTGTTTGCTACAAGAGGAGATAACACAAAGTATGTGCTTTTGTGTTTCCATTGCTTTCAATGCATTTTGGCCTAAAACGTGCATTTGCTGTTTTCTCTTAAACGCAACATGGGAGAAAAACCATTTCACTTCACAGTTGTGGGTTTTGGTCTTCAACACATGCAGTGAAATTTTGAGCTGTCTGTGTTTTCTACAAGAGGAGATATCACAAAGTATGCGCTTTTGTTGTTTTCATTGCTTTCAATGCATTTTGGCATAAAACAAGCATTTGCTGTTTTCTCTTAAACGCAACATGGGAGAAAAACCATTTCACATCACATTTGTGGGTCTTGGTCTTCAACACATCCAGTGAAATTTTGAGCTGTCTGTGTTTGCTACAAGAGGAGATATCACAAAGTATGCGCTTTTGTTATTTCCATTGCTTTCAATGCATTTTGGCATATAACTTGCATTTGCTGTTTTCTCTTAAATGCAACATGGGAGAAAAACCATTTCACATCACATTTGTGGGTCTTGGTCTTCAACACATCCAGTGAAATTTTGAGCTGTCTGTGTTTGCTACAAGAGGAGATATCACAAAGTATGCGCTTTTGTTGTTTTCATTGCTTTCAATGCATTTTGGCCTAAAACGCGCATTTGCTGTTTTCTCTTAAACGCAGCATGGGAGTAAAACCATTTCACATCACATTTGTGGGTTTTGGTCTTCAACACATCCAGTGAAATTTTGAGCTGTCTGTGTTTGCTACAAGAGGAGATAACACAAAGTATGCGCTTTTGTTATTTCCATTGCTTTCAATGCATTTTGGCCTAAAACTTGCATTTGCTGTTTTCTCTTAAACGCAGCATGGGAGAAAAACCATTTCACATCACATTTGTGGGTTTTGGTCTTCAACACATCCAGTGAAATTTTGAGCTGTCTGTGTTTGCTACAAGAGGAGATAACACAAAGTATGTGCTTTTGTGTTTCCATTGCTTTCAATGCATTTTGGCCTAAAACGTGCATTTGCTGTTTTCTCTTAAACGCAACATGGGAGAAAAACCATTTCACATCACTTTTGTGGGTCTTGGTCTTCAACACATCCAGTGAAATTTTGAGCTGTCTGTGTTTGCTACAAGAGGAGATATCACAAAGTATGCGCTTTTGTTATTTCCATTGCTTTCAATGCATTTTGGCCTAAAACGTGCATTTGCTGTTTTCTCTTAAATGCAACATGGGAGAAAATCCATTTCACATCACATTTGTGGGTCTTGGTCTTCAACACATCCAGTGAAATTTTGAGCTGTCTGTGTTTGCTACAAGAGGAGATATCACAAAGTATGCGCTTTTGTTCTTTCCATTGCTTTCAATGCATTTTGGCCTAAAACGTGCATTTGCTGTTTTCTCTTAAATGCAACATGGGAGAAAAACCATTTCACATCACATTTGTGGGTCTTGGTCTTCAACACATCCAGTGAAATTTTGAGCTGTCTCTGTTTGCTACAAGAGGAGATATCACAAAGTTTGAACTTTTGTTATTTCCATTGCTTTCAATGCATTTTGGCCTAAAACTTGCATTTGCTGTTTTCTCTTAAACGCAACATGGGAGAAAAACCATTTCACATCACATTTGTGGGTTTTGGTCTTCAACACATCCAGTGAAATTTTGAGCTGTCTGTGTTTGCTACAAGAGGAGATATCACAAAGTATGCGCTTTTGTTGTTTTCATTGCTTTCAATGCATTTTGGCCTAAAACGTGCATTTGCTGTTTTCTCTTAAACGCAACATGGGAGAAAAACCATTTCACATCACATTTGTGGGTCTTGGTCTTCAACACATCCAGTGAAATTTTGAGCTGTCTGTGTTTGCTACAAGAGGAGATATCACAAAGTATGCGCTTTTGTTATTTCCATTGCTTTCAATGCATTTTGGCCTAAAACTTGCATTTGCTGTTTTCTCTTAAACGCAGCATGGGAGAAAAACCATTTCACATCACATTTGTGGGTTTTGGTCTTCAACACATCCAGTGAAATTTTGAGCTGTCTGTGTTTGCTACAAGAGGAGATAACACAAAGTATGCGCTTTTGTTATTTCCATTGCTTTCAATGCATTTTGGCCTATAACTTGCATTTGCTGTTTTCTCTTAAACGCAGCATGGGAGAAAAACCATTTCACATCACATTTGTGGGTTTTGGTCTTCAACACATCCAGTGAAATTTTGAGCTGTCTGTGTTTGCTACAAGAGGAGATAACACAAAGTATGCGCTTTTGTTGTTTCCATTGCTTTCAATGCATTTTGGCCTAAAACGTGCATTTGCTGTTTTCTCTTAAACGCAACATGGGAGAAAAACCATTTCACATCACATTTGTGGGTCTTGGTCTTCAACACATCCAGTGAAATTTTGAGCTGTCTGTGTTTGCTACAAGAGGAGATAACACAAAGTATGCGCTTTTGTGTTTCCATTGATTTCAATGCATTTTGGCCTAAAACGTGCATTTGCTGTTTTCTCTTAAACGCAACATGGGAGAAAAACCATTTCACATCACATTTGTGGGTCTTGGTCTTCAACACATCCAGTGAAATTTTGAGCTGTCTGTGTTTGCTACAAGAGGAGATAACACAAAGTATGTGCTTTTGTGTTTCCATTGCTTTCAATGCATTTTGGCCTAAAACGTGCATTTGCTGTTTTCTCTTAAACGCAACATGGGAGAAAAACCATTTCACATCACATTTGTGGGTCTTGGTCTTCAACACATCCAGTGAAATTTTGAGCTGTCTGTGTTTGCTACAAGAGGAGATATCACAAAGTATGCGCTTTTGTTATTTCCATTGCTTTCAATGCATTTTGGCCTAAAACTTGCATTTGCTGTTTTCTCTTAAACGCAGCATGGGAGAAAAACCATTTCACATCACATTTGTGGGTTTTGGTCTTCAACACATCCAGTGAAATTTTGAGCTGTCTGTGTTTGCTACAAGTGGAGATAACACAAAGTATGCGCTTTTGTTATTTCCATTGCTTTCAATGCATTTTGGCCTATAACTTGCATTTGCTGTTTTCTCTTAAACGCAGCATGGGAGAAAAACCATTTCACATCACATTTGTGGGTTTTGGTCTTCAACACATCCAGTGAAATTTTGAGCTGTCTGTGTTTGCTACAAGAGGAGATAACACAAAGTATGCGCTTTTGTTGTTTCCATTGCTTTCAATGCATTTTGGCCTAAAACGTGCATTTGCTGTTTTCTCTTAAACGCAACATGGGAGAAAAACCATTTCACATCACATTTGTGGGTCTTGGTCTTCAACACATCCAGTGAAATTTTGAGCTGTCTGTGTTTGCTACAAGAGGAGATAACACAAAGTATGCGCTTTTGTGTTTCCATTGCTTTCAATGCATTTTGGCCTAAAACGTGCATTTGCTGTTTTCTCTTAAACGCAACATGGGAGAAAAACCATTTCACTTCACAGTTGTGGGTTTTGGTCTTCAACACATGCAGTAAAATTTTGAGCTGTCTGTGTTTGCTACAAGAGGAGATATCACAAAGTATGCGCTTTTGTTGTTTTCATTGCTTTCAATGCATTTTGGCATAAAACAAGCATTTGCTGTTTTCTCTTAAACGCAACATGGGAGAAAAACCATTTCACATCACATTTGTGGGTCTTGGTCTTCAACACATCCAGTGAAATTTTGAGCTGTCTGTGTTTGCTACAAGAGGAGATATCACAAAGTATGCGCTTTTGTTATTTCCATTGCTTTCAATGCATTTTGGCATATAACTTGCATTTGCTGTTTTCTCTTAAATGCAACATGGGAGAAAAACCATTTCACATCACATTTGTGGGTCTTGGTCTTCAACACATCCAGTGAAATTTTGAGCTGTCTGTGTTTGCTACAAGAGGAGATATCACAAAGTATGCGCTTTTGTTGTTTTCATTGCTTTCAATGCATTTTGGCCTAAAACGCGCATTTGCTGTTTTCTCTTAAACGCAGCATGGGAGTAAAACCATTTCACATCACATTTGTGGGTTTTGGTCTTCAACACATCCAGTGAAATTTTGAGCTGTCTGTGTTTGCTACAAGAGGAGATGACACAAAGTATGCGCTTTTGTTATTTCCATTGCTTTCAATGCATTTTGGCCTAAAACTTGCATTTGCTGTTTTCTCTTAAACGCAGCATGGGAGAAAAACCATTTCACATCACATTTGTGGGTTTTGGTCTTCAACACATCCAGTGAAATTTTGAGCTGTCTGTGTTTGCTACAAGAGGAGATAACACAAAGTATGTGCTTTTGTGTTTCCATTGCTTTCAATGCATTTTGGCCTAAAACGTGCATTTGCTGTTTTCTCTTAAATGCAACATGGGAGAAAATCCATTTCACATCACATTTGTGGGTCTTGGTCTTCAACACATCCAGTGAAATTTTGAGCTGTCTGTGTTTGCTACAAGAGGAGATATCACAAAGTATGTGCTTTTGTTCTTTCCATTGCTTTCAATGCATTTTGGCCTAAAACGTGCATTTGCTGTTTTCTCTTAAATGCAACATGGGAGAAAAACCATTTCACATCACATTTGTGGGTCTTGGTCTTCAACACATCCAGTGAAATTTTGAGCTGTCTCTGTTTGCTACAAGAGGAGATATCACAAAGTTTGAACTTTTGTTATTTCCATTGCTTTCAATGCATTTTGGCCTAAAACTTGCATTTGCTGTTTTCTCTTAAACGCAACATGGGAGAAAAACCATTTCACATCACATTTGTGGGTTTTGGTCTTCAACACATCCAGTGAAATTTTGAGCTGTCTGTGTTTGCTACAAGAGGAGATATCACAAAGTATGCGCTTTTGTTGTTTTCATTGCTTTCAATGCATTTTGGCCTAAAACGTGCATTTGCTGTTTTCTCTTAAACGCAACATGGGAGAAAAACCATTTCACATCACATTTGTGGGTCTTGGTCTTCAACACATCCAGTGAAATTTTGAGCTGTCTGTGTTTGCTACAAGAGGAGATATCACAAAGTATGCGCTTTTGTTATTTCCATTGCTTTCAATGCATTTTGGCCTAAAACTTGCATTTGCTGTTTTCTCTTAAACGCAGCATGGGAGAAAAACCATTTCACATCACATTTGTGGGTTTTGGTCTTCAACACATCCAGTGAAATTTTGAGCTGTCTGTGTTTGCTACAAGAGGAGATAACACAAAGTATGCGCTTTTGTTATTTCCATTGCTTTCAATGCATTTTGGCCTATAACTTGCATTTGCTGTTTTCTCTTAAACGCAGCATGGAAGAAAAACCATTTCACATCACATTTGTGGGTTTTGGTCTTCAACACATCCAGTGAAATTTTGAGCTGTCTGTGTTTGCTACAAGAGGAGATAACACAAAGTATGCGCTTTTGTGTTTCCATTGATTTCAATGCATTTTGGCCTAAAACGTGCATTTGCTGTTTTCTCTTAAACGCAACATGGGAGAAAAACCATTTCACATCACATTTGTGGGTCTTGGTCTTCAACACATCCAGTGAAATTTTGAGCTGTCTGTGTTTGCTACAAGAGGAGATAACACAAAGTATGTGCTTTTGTGTTTCCATTGCTTTCAATGCATTTTGGCCTAAAACGTGCATTTGCTGTTTTCTCTTAAACGCAACATGGGAGAAAAACCATTTCACATCACATTTGTGGGTCTTGGTCTTCAACACATCCAGTGAAATTTTGAGCTGTCTGTGTTTGCTACAAGAGGAGATATCACAAAGTATGCGCTTTTGTTATTTCCATTGCTTTCAATGCATTTTGGCCTAAAACTTGCATTTGCTGTTTTCTCTTAAACGCAGCATGGGAGAAAAACCATTTCACATCACATTTGTGGGTTTTGGTCTTCAACACATCCAGTGAAATTTTGAGCTGTCTGTGTTTGCTACAAGTGGAGATAACACAAAGTATGCGCTTTTGTTATTTCCATTGCTTTCAATGCATTTTGGCCTATAACTTGCATTTGCTGTTTTCTCTTAAACGCAGCATGGGAGAAAAACCATTTCACATCACATTTGTGGGTTTTGGTCTTCAACACATCCAGTGAAATTTTGAGCTGTCTGTGTTTGCTACAAGAGGAGATAACACAAAGTATGCGCTTTTGTTGTTTCCATTGCTTTCAATGCATTTTGGCCTAAAACGTGCATTTGCTGTTTTCTCTTAAACGCAACATGGGAGAAAAACCATTTCACATCACATTTGTGGGTCTTGGTCTTCAACACATCCAGTGAAATTTTGAGCTGTCTGTGTTTGCTACAAGAGGAGATAACACAAAGTATGCGCTTTTGTGTTTCCATTGCTTTCAATGCATTTTGGCCTAAAACGTGCATTTGCTGTTTTCTCTTAAACGCAACATGGGAGAAAAACCATTTCACTTCACAGTTGTGGGTTTTGGTCTTCAACACATGCAGTAAAATTTTGAGCTGTCTGTGTTTGCTACAAGAGGAGATATCACAAAGTATGCGCTTTTGTTGTTTTCATTGCTTTCAATGCATTTTGGCATAAAACAAGCATTTGCTGTTTTCTCTTAAACGCAACATGGGAGAAAAACCATTTCACATCACATTTGTGGGTCTTGGTCTTCAACACATCCAGTGAAATTTTGAGCTGTCTGTGTTTGCTACAAGAGGAGATATCACAAAGTATGCGCTTTTGTTATTTCCATTGCTTTCAATGCATTTTGGCATATAACTTGCATTTGCTGTTTTCTCTTAAATGCAACATGGGAGAAAAACCATTTCACATCACATTTGTGGGTCTTGGTCTTCAACACATCCAGTGAAATTTTGAGCTGTCTGTGTTTGCTACAAGAGGAGATATCACAAAGTATGCGCTTTTGTTGTTTTCATTGCTTTCAATGCATTTTGGCCTAAAACGCGCATTTGCTGTTTTCTCTTAAACGCAGCATGGGAGTAAAACCATTTCACATCACATTTGTGGGTTTTGGTCTTCAACACATCCAGTGAAATTTTGAGCTGTCTGTGTTTGCTACAAGAGGAGATGACACAAAGTATGCGCTTTTGTTATTTCCATTGCTTTCAATGCATTTTGGCCTAAAACTTGCATTTGCTGTTTTCTCTTAAACGCAGCATGGGAGAAAAACCATTTCACATCACATTTGTGGGTTTTGGTCTTCAACACATCCAGTGAAATTTTGAGCTGTCTGTGTTTGCTACAAGAGGAGATAACACAAAGTATGTGCTTTTGTGTTTCCATTGCTTTCAATGCATTTTGGCCTAAAACGTGCATTTGCTGTTTTCTCTTAAACGCAACATGGGAGAAAAACCATTTCACATCACATTTGTGGGTCTTGGTCTTCAACACATCCAGTGAAATTTTGAGCTGTCTGTGTTTGCTACAAGAGGAGATATCACAAAGTATGCGCTTTTGTTATTTCCATTGCTTTCAATGCATTTTGGCCTAAAACGTGCATTTGCTGTTTTCTCTTAAATGCAACATGGGAGAAAATCCATTTCACATCACATTTGTGGGTCTTGGTCTTCAACACATCCAGTGAAATTTTGAGCTGTCTGTGTTTGCTACAAGAGGAGATATCACAAAGTATGTGCTTTTGTTCTTTCCATTGCTTTCAATGCATTTTGGCCTAAAACGTGCATTTGCTGTTTTCTCTTAAATGCAACATGGGAGAAAAACCATTTCACATCACATTTGTGGGTCTTGGTCTTCAACACATCCAGTGAAATTTTGAGCTGTCTCTGTTTGCTACAAGAGGAGATATCACAAAGTTTGAACTTTTGTTATTTCCATTGCTTTCAATGCATTTTGGCCTAAAACTTGCATTTGCTGTTTTCTCTTAAACGCAACATGGGAGAAAAACCATTTCACATCACATTTGTGGGTTTTGGTCTTCAACACATCCAGTGAAATTTTGAGCTGTCTGTGTTTGCTACAAGAGGAGATATCACAAAGTATGCGCTTTTGTTGTTTTCATTGCTTTCAATGCATTTTGGCCTAAAACGTGCATTTGCTGTTTTCTCTTAAACGCAACATGGGAGAAAAACCATTTCACATCACATTTGTGGGTCTTGGTCTTCAACA
This sequence comes from Taudactylus pleione, assembly GCA_031769625.1. Lineage (NCBI taxonomy): Eukaryota > Metazoa > Chordata > Amphibia > Anura > Myobatrachidae > Taudactylus > Taudactylus pleione. The sequence goes on from JAUIMM010001460.1 coordinate 199,108, forward strand.
CATCCAGTGAAATTTTGAGCTGTCTGTGTTTGCTACAAGAGGAGATATCACAAAGTATGCGCTTTTGTTATTTCCATTGCTTTCAATGCATTTTGGCCTAAAACTTGCATTTGCTGTTTTCTCTTAAACGCAGCATGGGAGAAAAACCATTTCACATCACATTTGTGGGTTTTGGTCTTCAACACATCCAGTGAAATTTTGAGCTGTCTGTGTTTGCTACAAGAGGAGATAACACAAAGTATGCGCTTTTGTTATTTCCATTGCTTTCAATGCATTTTGGCCTATAACTTGCATTTGCTGTTTTCTCTTAAACGCAGCATGGGAGAAAAACCATTTCACATCACATTTGTGGGTTTTGGTCTTCAACACATCCAGTGAAATTTTGAGCTGTCTGTGTTTGCTACAAGAGGAGATAACACAAAGTATGCGCTTTTGTTGTTTCCATTGCTTTCAATGCATTTTGGCCTAAAACGTGCATTTGCTGTTTTCTCTTAAACGCAACATGGGAGAAAAACCATTTCACATCACATTTGTGGATCTTGGTCTTCAACACATCCAGTGAAATTTTGAGCTGTCTGTGTTTGCTACAAGAGGAGATAACACAAAGTATGCGCTTTTGTGTTTCCATTGATTTCAATGCATTTTGGCCTAAAACGTGCATTTGCTGTTTTCTCTTAAACGCAACATGGGAGAAAAACCATTTCACATCACATTTGTGGGTCTTGGTCTTCAACACATCCAGTGAAATTTTGAGCTGTCTGTGTTTGCTACAAGAGGAGATAACACAAAGTATGTGCTTTTGTGTTTCCATTGCTTTCAATGCATTTTGGCCTAAAACGTGCATTTGCTGTTTTCTCTTAAACGCAACATGGGAGAAAAACCATTTCACATCACATTTGTGGGTCTTGGTCTTCAACACATCCAGTGAAATTTTGAGCTGTCTGTGTTTGCTACAAGAGGAGATATCACAAAGTATGCACTTTTGTTATTTCCATTGCTTTCAATGCATTTTGGCCTAAAACTTGCATTTGCTGTTTTCTCTTAAACGCAGCATGGGAGAAAAACCATTTCACATCACATTTGTGGGTTTTGGTCTTCAACACATCAAGTGAAATTTTGAGCTGTCTGTGTTTGCTACAAGAGGAGATAACACAAAGTATGCGCTTTTGTTATTTCCATTGCTTTCAATGCATTTTGGCCTATAACTTGCATTTGCTGTTTTCTCTTAAACGCAGCATGGGAGAAAAACCATTTCACATCACATTTGTGGGTTTTGGTCTTCAACACATCCAGTGAAATTTTGAGCTGTCTGTGTTTGCTACAAGAGGAGATAACACAAAGTATGCGCTTTTGTGTTTCCATTGCTTTCAATGCATTTTGGCCTAAAACGTGCATTTGCTGTTTTCTCTTAAACGCAAAATGGGAGAAAAACCATTTCACATCACATTTGTGGGTCTTGGTCTTCAACACATCCAGTGAAATTTTGAGCTGTCTGTGTTTGCTACAAGAGGAGATATCACAAAGTATGCGCTTTTGTTATTTCCATTGCTTTCAATGCATTTTGGCATATAACTTGCATTTGCTGTTTTCTCTTAAATGCAACATGGGAGAAAAACCATTTCACATCACATTTGTGGGTCTTGGTCTTCAACACATCCAGTGAAATTTTGAGCTGTCTGTGTTTGCTACAAGAGGAGATATCACAAAGTATGCGCTTTTGTTGTTTTCATTGCTTTCAATGCATTTTGGCCTAAAACGCGCATTTGCTGTTTTCTCTTAAACGCAGCATGGGAGTAAAACCATTTCACATCACATTTGTGGGTTTTGGTCTTCAACACATCCAGTGAAATTTTGAGCTGTCTGTGTTTGCTACAAGAGGAGATGACACAAAGTATGCGCTTTTGTTATTTCCATTGCTTTCAATGCATTTTGGCCTAAAACTTGCATTTGCTGTTTTCTCTTAAACGCAGCATGGGAGAAAAACCATTTCACATCACATTTGTGGGTTTTGGTCTTCAACACATCCAGTGAAATTTTGAGCTGTCTGTGTTTGCTACAAGAGGAGATAACACAAAGTATGTGCTTTTGTGTTTCCATTGCTTTCAATGCATTTTGGCCTAAAACGTGCATTTGCTGTTTTCTCTTAAACGCAACATGGGAGAAAAACCATTTCACATCACATTTGTGGGTCTTGGTCTTCAACACATCCAGTGAAATTTTGAGCTGTCTGTGTTTGCTACAAGAGGAGATATCACAAAGTATGCGCTTTTGTTATTTCCATTGCTTTCAATGCATTTTGGCCTAAAACGTGCATTTGCTGTTTTCTCTTAAATGCAACATGGGAGAAAATCCATTTCACATCACATTTGTGGGTCTTGGTCTTCAACACATCCAGTGAAATTTGGAGCTGTCTGTGTTTGCTACAAGAGGAGATATCACAAAGTATGTGCTTTTGTTCTTTCCATTGCTTTCAATGCATTTTGGCCTAAAACGTGCATTTGCTGTTTTCTCTTAAATGCAACATGGGAGAAAAACCATTTCACATCACATTTGTGGGTCTTGGTCTTCAACACATCCAGTGAAATTTTGAGCTGTCTCTGTTTGCTACAAGAGGAGATATCACAAAGTTTGAACTTTTGTTATTTCCATTGCTTTCAATGCATTTTGGCCTAAAACTTGCATTTGCTGTTTTCTCTTAAACGCAACATGGGAGAAAAACCATTTCACATCACATTTGTGGGTTTTGGTCTTCAACACATCCAGTGAAATTTTGAGCTGTCTGTGTTTGCTACAAGAGGAGATATCACAAAGTATGCGCTTTTGTTGTTTTCATTGCTTTCAATGCATTTTGGCCTAAAACGTGCATTTGCTGTTTTCTCTTAAACGCAACATGGGAGAAAAACCATTTCACATCACATTTGTGGGTCTTGGTCTTCAACACATCCAGTGAAATTTTGAGCTGTCTGTGTTTGCTACAAGAGGAGATATCACAAAGTATGCGCTTTTGTTATTTCCATTGCTTTCAATGCATTTTGGCCTAAAACTTGCATTTGCTGTTTTCTCTTAAACGCAGCATGGGAGAAAAACCATTTCACATCACATTTGTGGGTTTTGGTCTTCAACACATCCAGTGAAATTTTGAGCTGTCTGTGTTTGCTACAAGAGGAGATAACACAAAGTATGCACTTTTGTTATTTCCATTGCTTTCAATGCATTTTGGCCTATAACTTGCATTTGCTGTTTTCTCTTAAACGCAGCATGGGAGAAAAACCATTTCACATCACATTTGTGGGTTTTGGTCTTCAACACATCCAGTGAAATTTTGAGCTGTCTGTGTTTGCTACAAGAGGAGATAACACAAAGTATGCGCTTTTGTTGTTTCCATTGCTTTCAATGCATTTTGGCCTAAAACGTGCATTTGCTGTTTTCTCTTAAACGCAACATGGGAGAAAAACCATTTCACATCACATTTGTGGATCTTGGTCTTCAACACATCCAGTGAAATTTTGAGCTGTCTGTGTTTGCTACAAGAGGAGATAACACAAAGTATGCGCTTTTGTGTTTCCATTGATTTCAATGCATTTTGGCCTAAAACGTGCATTTGCTGTTTTCTCTTAAACGCAACATGGGAGAAAAACCATTTCACATCACATTTGTGGGTCTTGGTCTTCAACACATCCAGTGAAATTTTGAGCTGTCTGTGTTTGCTACAAGAGGAGATAACACAAAGTATGTGCTTTTGTGTTTCCATTGCTTTCAATGCATTTTGGCCTAAAACGTGCATTTGCTGTTTTCTCTTAAACGCAACATGGGAGAAAAACCATTTCACATCACATTTGTGGGTCTTGGTCTTCAACACATCCAGTGAAATTTTGAGCTGTCTGTGTTTGCTACAAGAGGAGATATCACAAAGTATGCACTTTTGTTATTTCCATTGCTTTCAATGCATTTTGGCCTAAAACTTGCATTTGCTGTTTTCTCTTAAACGCAGCATGGGAGAAAAACCATTTCACATCACATTTGTGGGTTTTGGTCTTCAACACATCAAGTGAAATTTTGAGCTGTCTGTGTTTGCTACAAGAGGAGATAACACAAAGTATGCGCTTTTGTTATTTCCATTGCTTTCAATGCATTTTGGCCTATAACTTGCATTTGCTGTTTTCTCTTAAACGCAGCATGGGAGAAAAACCATTTCACATCACATTTGTGGGTTTTGGTCTTCAACACATCCAGTGAAATTTTGAGCTGTCTGTGTTTGCTACAAGAGGAGATAACACAAAGTATGCGCTTTTGTGTTTCCATTGCTTTCAATGCATTTTGGCCTAAAACGTGCATTTGCTGTTTTCTCTTAAACGCAAAATGGGAGAAAAACCATTTCACATCACAGTTGTGGGTTTTGGTCTTCAACACATCCAGTGAAATTTTGAGCTGTCTGTGTTTGCTACAAGAGGAGATATCACAAAGTATGCGCTTTTGTTGTTTTCATTGCTTTCAATGCATTTTGGCATAAAACAAGCATTTGCTGTTTTCTCTTAAACGCAACATGGGAGAAAAACCATTTCACATCACATTTGTGAGTCTTGGTCTTCAACACATCCAGTGAAATTTTGAGCTGTCTGTGTTTGCTACAAGAGGAGATATCACAAAGTATGCGCTTTTGTTGTTTTCATTGCTTTCAATGCATTTTGGACTAAAACGTGCATTTGCTGTTTTCTCTTAAACGCAACATGGGAGAAAAACCATTTCACATCACATTTGTGGGTCTTGGTCTTCAACACATCCAGTGAAATTTTGAGCTGTCTGTGTTTGCTACAAGAGGAGATATCACAAAGTATGCGCTTTTGTTATTTCCATTGCTTTCAATGCATTTTGGCCTAAAACTTGCATTTGCTGTTTTCTCTTAAACGCAGCATGGGAGTAAAACCATTTCACATCACATTTGTGGGTTTTGGTCTTCAACACATCCAGTGAAATTTTGAGCTGTCTGTGTTTGCTACAAGAGGAGATAACACAAAGTATGCGCTTTTGTTATTTCCATTGCTTTCAATGCATTTTGGCCTAAAACTTGCATTTGCTGTTTTCTCTTAAACGCAGCATGGGAGAAAAACCATTTCACATCACATTTGTGGGTTTTGGTCTTCAACACATCCAGTGAAATTTTGAGCTGTCTGTGTTTGCTACAAGAGGAGATAACACAAAGTATGTGCTTTTGTGTTTCCATTGCTTTCAATGCATTTTGGCCGAAAACGTGCATTTGCTGTTTTCTCTTAAACGCAACATGGGAGAAAAACCATTTCACATCACATTTGTGGGTCTTGGTCTTCAACACATCCAGTGAAATTTTGAGCTGTCTGTGTTTGCTACAAGAGGAGATAACACAAAGTATGCGCTTTTGTGTTTCCATTGCTTTCAATGCATTTTGGCCTAAAACGTGCATTTGCTGTTTTCTCTTCAATGCAACATGGGAGAAAAACCATTTCACATCACATTTGTGGGTCTTGGTCTTCAACACATCCAGTGAAATTTTGAGCTGTCTGTGTTTGCTACAAGAGGAGATAACACAAAGTATGCGCTTTTGTGTTTCCATTGCTTTCAATGCATTTTGGCCTAAAACGTGCATTTGCTGTTTTCTCTTAAACGCAACATGGGAGAAAAACCATTTCACATCACATTTGTGGGTCTTGGTCTTCAACACATCCAGTGAAATTTTGAGCTGTCTGTGTTTGCTACAAGAGGAGATAACACAAAGTATGTGCTTTTGTGTTTCCATTGCTTTCAATGCATTTTGGCCTAAAACGTGCATTTGCTGTTTTCTCTTAAACGCAACATGGGAGAAAAACCATTTCACATCACATTTGTGGGTCTTGGTCTTCAACACATCCAGTGAAATTTTGAGCTGTCTGTGTTTACTACAAGAGGAGATATCACAAAGTATGCGCTTTTGTTCTTTCCATTGCTTTCAATGCATTTTGGCCTAAAACGTGCATTTGCTGTTTTCTCTTAAATGCAACATGGGAGAAAAACCATTTTACATCACATTTGTGGGTTTTGGTCTTCAACACATCCAGTGAAATTTTGAGCTGTCTGTGTTTGCTACAAGAGGAGATAACACAAAGTATGTGCTTTTGTGTTTCCATTGCTTTCAATGCATTTTGGCCTAAAACGTGCATTTGCTGTTTTCTCTTAAACGCAACATGGGAGAAAAACCATTTCACATCACATTTGTGGGACTTGGTCTTCAACACATCCAGTGAAATTTTGAGCTGTCTGTGTTTGCTACAAGAGGAGATATCACAAAGTATGCGCTTTTGTTGTTTTCATTGCTTTCAATGCATTTTGGCCTAAAACAAGCATTTGCTGTTTTCTCTTAAACGCAACATGGGAGAAAAACCATTTCACATCACATTTGTGGGTCTTGGTCTTCAACACATCCAGTGAAATTTTGAGCTGTCTGTGTTTGCTACAAGAGGAGATATCACAAAGTATGCGCTTTTGTTATTTCCATTGCTTTCAATGCATTTTGGCCTAAAACTTGCATTTGCTGTTTTCTCTTAAACGCAGCATGGGAGAAAAACCATTTCACATCACATTTGTGGGTTTTGGTCTTCAACACATCCAGTGAAATTTTGAGCTGTCTGTGTTTGCTACAAGAGGAGATAACACAAAGTATGCGATTTTGTTATTTCCATTGCTTTCAATGCATTTTGGCCTATAACTTGCATTTGCTGTTTTCTCTTAAACGCAGCATGGGAGAAAAACCATTTCACATCACATTTGTGGGTTTTGGTCTTCAACACATCCAGTGAAATTTTGAGCTGTCTGTGTTTGCTACAAGAGGAGATAACACAAAGTATGCGCTTTTGTTGTTTCCATTGCTTTCAATGCATTTTGGCCTAAAACGTGCATTTGCTGTTTTCTCTTAAACGCAACATGGGAGAAAAACCATTTCACATCACATTTGTGTGTCTTGGTCTTCAACACATCCAGTGAAATTTTGAGCTGTCTGTGTTTGCTACAAGAGGAGATAACACAAAGTATGTGCTTTTGTGTTTCCATTGCTTTCAATGCATTTTGGCCTAAAACGTGCATTTGCTGTTTTCTCTTAAACGCAACATGGGAGAAAAACCATTTCACATCACAGTTGTGGGTTTTGGTCTTCAACACATCCAGTGAAATTTTGAGCTGTCTGTGTTTGCTACAAGAGGAGATATCACAAAGTATGCGCTTTTGTTGTTTTCATTGCTTTCAATGCATTTTGGCATAAAACAAGCATTTGCTGTTTTCTCTTAAACGCAACATGGGAGAAAAACCATTTCACATCACATTTGTGGGTCTTGGTCTTCAACACATCCAGTGAAATTTTGAGCTGTCTGTGTTTGCTACAAGAGGAGATATCACAAAGTATGCGCTTTTGTTGTTTTCATTGCTTTCAATGCATTTTGGCCTAAAACGTGCATTTGCTGTTTTCTCTTAAACGCAACATGGGAGAAAAACCATTTCACATCACATTTGTGGGTCTTGGTCTTCAACACATCCAGTGAAATTTTGAGCTGTCTGTGTTTGCTACAAGAGGAGATATCACAAAGTATGCGCTTTTGTTATTTCCATTGCTTTCAATGCATTTTGGCCTAAAACTTGCATTTGCTGTTTTCTCTTAAACGCAGCATGGGAGAAAAACCATTTCACATCACATTTGTGGGTTTTGGTCTTCAACACATCCAGTGAAATTTTGAGCTGTCTGTGTTTGCTACAAGTGGAGATAACACAAAGTATGCGCTTTTGTTATTTCCATTGCTTTCAATGCATTTTGGCCTAAAACGTGCATTTGCTGTTTTCTCTTAAACGCAACATGGGCGAAAAACCATTTCACATCACATTTGTGGGTCTTGGTCTTCAACACATCCAGTGAAATTTTGAGCTGTCTGTGTTTGCTACAAGAGGAGATAACACAAAGTATGCGCTTTTGTGTTTCCATTGCTTTCAATGCATTTTGGCCTAAAACGTGCATTTGCTGTTTTCTCTTAAACGCAGCATGGGAGTAAAACCATTTCACATCACATTTGTGGGTTTTGGTCTTCAACACATCCAGTGAAATTTTGAGCTGTCTGTGTTTGCTACAAGAGGAGATAACACAAAGTATGCGCTTTTGTTATTTCCATTGCTTTTAATGCATTTTGGCCTAAAACTTGCATTTGCTGTTTTCTCTTAAACGCAGCATGGGAGAAAAACCATTTCACATCACATTTGTGGGTTTTGGTCTTCAACACATCCAGTGAAATTTTGAGCTGTCTGTGTTTGCTACAAGAGGAGATAACACAAAGTATGTGCTTTTGTGTTTCCATTGCTTTCAATGCATTTTGGCCTAAAACGTGCATTTGCTGTTTTCTCTTAAACGCAACATGGGAGAAAAACCATTTCACATCACATTTGTGGGTCTTGGTCTTCAACACATCCAGTGAAATTTTGAGCTGTCTGTGTTTGCTACAAGAGGAGATATCACAAAGTATGCACTTTTGTTCTTTCCATTGCTTTCAATGCATTTTGGCCTAAAACGTGCATTTGCTGTTTTCTCTTAAACGCAACATGGGAGAAAAACCATTTCACATCACATTTGTGGGTCTTGGTCTTCAACACATCCAGTGAAATTTTGAGCTGTCTGTGTTTGCTACAAGAGGAGATATCACAAAGTATGCGCTTTTGTTCTTTCCATTGCTTTCAATGCATTTTGGCCTAAAACTTGCATTTGCTGTTTTCTCTTAAACGCAACATGGGAGAAAAACCATTTCACATCACATTTGTGGGTCTTGGTCTTCAACACATCCAGTGAAATTTTGAGCTGTCTGTGTTTGCTACAAGAGGAGATAACACAAAGTATGCGCTTTTGTGTTTCCATTGCTTTCAATGCATTTTGGCCTAAAACGTGCATTTGCTGTTTTCTCTTAAACGCAACATGGGAGAAAAACCATTTCACTTCACAGTTGTGGGTTTTGGTCTTCAACACATGCAGTGAAATTTTGAGCTGTCTGTGTTTGCTACAAGAGGAGATATCACAAAGTATGCGCTTTTGTTGTTTTCATTGCTTTCAATGCATTTTGGCATAAAACAAGCATTTGCTGTTTTCTCTTAAACGCAACATGGGAGAAAAACCATTTCACATCACATTTGTGGGTCTTGGTCTTCAACACATCCAGTGAAATTTTGAGCTGTCTGTGTTTGCTACAAGAGGAGATATCACAAAGTATGCGCTTTTGTTATTTCCATTGCTTTCAATGCATTTTGGCATATAACTTGCATTTGCTGTTTTCTCTTAAATGCAACATGGGAGAAAAACCATTTCACATCACATTTGTGGGTCTTGGTCTTCAACACATCCAGTGAAATTTTGAGCTGTCTGTGTTTGCTACAAGAGGAGATATCACAAAGTATGCGCTTTTGTTGTTTTCATTGCTTTCAATGCATTTTGGCCTAAAACGCGCATTTGCTGTTTTCTCTTAAACGCAGCATGGGAGTAAAACCATTTCACATCACATTTGTGGGTTTTGGTCTTCAACACATCCAGTGAAATTTTGAGCTGTCTGTGTTTGCTACAAGAGGAGATAACACAAAGTATGCGCTTTTGTTATTTCCATTGCTTTCAATGCATTTTGGCCTAAAACTTGCATTTGCTGTTTTCTCTTAAACGCAGCATGGGAGAAAAACCATTTCACATCACATTTGTGGGTTTTGGTCTTCAACACATCCAGTGAAATTTTGAGCTGTCTGTGTTTGCTACAAGAGGAGATAACACAAAGTATGTGCTTTTGTGTTTCCATTGCTTTCAATGCATTTTGGCCTAAAACGTGCATTTGCTGTTTTCTCTTAAACGCAACATGGGAGAAAAACCATTTCACATCACATTTGTGGGTCTTGGTCTTCAACACATCCAGTGAAATTTTGAGCTGTCTGTGTTTGCTACAAGAGGAGATATCACAAAGTATGCGCTTTTGTTATTTCCATTGCTTTCAATGCATTTTGGCCTAAAACTTGCATTTGCTGTTTTCTCTTAAACGCAGCATGGGAGAAAAACCATTTCACATCACATTTGTGGGTTTTGGTCTTCAACACATCCAGTGAAATTTTGAGCTGTCTGTGTTTGCTACAAGAGGAGATAACACAAAGTATGCGCTTTTGTTATTTCCATTGCTTTCAATGCATTTTGGCCTATAACTTGCATTTGCTGTTTTCTCTTAAACGCAGCATGGGAGAAAAACCATTTCACATCACATTTGTGGGTTTTGGTCTTCAACACATCCAGTGAAATTTTGAGCTGTCTGTGTTTGCTACAAGAGGAGATAACACAAAGTATGCGCTTTTGTTGTTTCCATTGCTTTCAATGCATTTTGGCCTAAAACGTGCATTTGCTGTTTTCTCTTAAACGCAACATGGGAGAAAAACCATTTCACATCACATTTGTGGATCTTGGTCTTCAACACATCCAGTGAAATTTTGAGCTGTCTGTGTTTGCTACAAGAGGAGATAACACAAAGTATGCGCTTTTGTGTTTCCATTGATTTCAATGCATTTTGGCCTAAAACGTGCATTTGCTGTTTTCTCTTAAACGCAACATGGGAGAAAAACCATTTCACATCACATTTGTGGGTCTTGGTCTTCAACACATCCAGTGAAATTTTGAGCTGTCTGTGTTTGCTACAAGAGGAGATAACACAAAGTATGTGCTTTTGTGTTTCCATTGCTTTCAATGCATTTTGGCCTAAAACGTGCATTTGCTGTTTTCTCTTAAACGCAACATGGGAGAAAAACCATTTCACATCACATTTGTGGGTCTTGGTCTTCAACACATCCAGTGAAATTTTGAGCTGTCTTTGTTTGCTACAAGAGGAGATATCACAAAGTATGCACTTTTGTTATTTCCATTGCTTTCAATGCATTTTGGCCTAAAACTTGCATTTGCTGTTTTCTCTTAAACGCAGCATGGGAGAAAAACCATTTCACATCACATTTGTGGGTTTTGGTCTTCAACACATCAAGTGAAATTTTGAGCTGTCTGTGTTTGCTACAAGAGGAGATAACACAAAGTATGCGCTTTTGTTATTTCCATTGCTTTCAATGCATTTTGGCCTATAACTTGCATTTGCTGTTTTCTCTTAAACGCAGCATGGGAGAAAAACCATTTCACATCACATTTGTGGGTTTTGGTCTTCAACACATCCAGTGAAATTTTGAGCTGTCTGTGTTTGCTACAAGAGGAGATAACACAAAGTATGCGCTTTTGTGTTTCCATTGCTTTCAATGCATTTTGGCCTAAAACGTGCATTTGCTGTTTTCTCTTAAACGCAAAATGGGAGAAAAACCATTTCACATCACAGTTGTGGGTTTTGGTCTTCAACACATCCAGTGAAATTTTGAGCTGTCTGTGTTTGCTACAAGAGGAGATATCACAAAGTATGCGCTTTTGTTGTTTTCATTGCTTTCAATGCATTTTGGCATAAAACAAGCATTTGCTGTTTTCTCTTAAACGCAACATGGGAGAAAAACCATTTCACATCACATTTGTGAGTCTTGGTCTTCAACACATCCAGTGAAATTTTGAGCTGTCTGTGTTTGCTACAAGAGGAGATATCACAAAGTATGCGCTTTTGTTGTTTTCATTGCTTTCAATGCATTTTGGACTAAAACGTGCATTTGCTGTTTTCTCTTAAACGCAACATGGGAGAAAAACCATTTCACATCACATTTGTGGGTCTTGGTCTTCAACACATCCAGTGAAATTTTGAGCTGTCTGTGTTTGCTACAAGAGGAGATATCACAAAGTATGCGCTTTTGTTATTTCCATTGCTTTCAATGCATTTTGGCCTAAAACTTGCATTTGCTGTTTTCTCTTAAACGCAGCATGGGAGTAAAACCATTTCACATCACATTTGTGGGTTTTGGTCTTCAACACATCCAGTGAAATTTTGAGCTGTCTGTGTTTGCTACAAGAGGAGATAACACAAAGTATGCGCTTTTGTTATTTCCATTGCTTTCAATGCATTTTGGCCTAAAACTTGCATTTGCTGTTTTCTCTTAAACGCAGCATGGGAGAAAAACCATTTCACATCACATTTGTGGGTTTTGGTCTTCAACACATCCAGTGAAATTTTGAGCTGTCTGTGTTTGCTACAAGAGGAGATAACACAAAGTATGTGCTTTTGTGTTTCCATTGCTTTCAATGCATTTTGGCCGAAAACGTGCATTTGCTGTTTTCTCTTAAACGCAACATGGGAGAAAAACCATTTCACATCACATTTGTGGGTCTTGGTCTTCAACACATCCAGTGAAATTTTGAGCTGTCTGTGTTTGCTACAAGAGGAGATAACACAAAGTATGCGCTTTTGTGTTTCCATTGCTTTCAATGCATTTTGGCCTAAAACGTGCATTTGCTGTTTTCTCTTCAATGCAACATGGGAGAAAAACCATTTCACATCACATTTGTGGGTCTTGGTCTTCAACACATCCAGTGAAATTTTGAGCTGTCTGTGTTTGCTACAAGAGGAGATAACACAAAGTATGCGCTTTTGTGTTTCCATTGCTTTCAATGCATTTTGGCCTAAAACGTGCATTTGCTGTTTTCTCTTAAACGCAACATGGGAGAAAAACCATTTCACATCACATTTGTGGGTCTTGGTCTTCAACACATCCAGTGAAATTTTGAGCTGTCTGTGTTTGCTACAAGAGGAGATAACACAAAGTATGTGCTTTTGTGTTTCCATTGCTTTCAATGCATTTTGGCCTAAAACGTGCATTTGCTGTTTTCTCTTAAACGCAACATGGGAGAAAAACCATTTCACATCACATTTGTGGGTCTTGGTCTTCAACACATCCAGTGAAATTTTGAGCTGTCTGTGTTTACTACAAGAGGAGATATCACAAAGTATGCGCTTTTGTTCTTTCCATTGCTTTCAATGCATTTTGGCCTAAAACGTGCATTTGCTGTTTTCTCTTAAATGCAACATGGGAGAAAAACCATTTTACATCACATTTGTGGGTTTTGGTCTTCAACACATCCAGTGAAATTTTGAGCTGTCTGTGTTTGCTACAAGAGGAGATAACACAAAGTATGTGCTTTTGTGTTTCCATTGCTTTCAATGCATTTTGGCCTAAAACGTGCATTTGCTGTTTTCTCTTAAACGCAACATGGGAGAAAAACCATTTCACATCACATTTGTGGGACTTGGTCTTCAACACATCCAGTGAAATTTTGAGCTGTCTGTGTTTGCTACAAGAGGAGATATCACAAAGTATGCGCTTTTGTTGTTTTCATTGCTTTCAATGCATTTTGGCCTAAAACAAGCATTTGCTGTTTTCTCTTAAACGCAACATGGGAGAAAAACCATTTCACATCACATTTGTGGGTCTTGGTCTTCAACACATCCAGTGAAATTTTGAGCTGTCTGTGTTTGCTACAAGAGGAGATATCACAAAGTATGCGCTTTTGTTATTTCCATTGCTTTCAATGCATTTTGGCCTAAAACTTGCATTTGCTGTTTTCTCTTAAACGCAGCATGGGAGAAAAACCATTTCACATCACATTTGTGGGTTTTGGTCTTCAACACATCCAGTGAAATTTTGAGCTGTCTGTGTTTGCTACAAGAGGAGATAACACAAAGTATGCGATTTTGTTATTTCCATTGCTTTCAATGCATTTTGGCCTATAACTTGCATTTGCTGTTTTCTCTTAAACGCAGCATGGGAGAAAAACCATTTCACATCACATTTGTGGGTTTTGGTCTTCAACACATCCAGTGAAATTTTGAGCTGTCTGTGTTTGCTACAAGAGGAGATAACACAAAGTATGCGCTTTTGTTGTTTCCATTGCTTTCAATGCATTTTGGCCTAAAACGTGCATTTGCTGTTTTCTCTTAAACGCAACATGGGAGAAAAACCATTTCACATCACATTTGTGGGTCTTGGTCTTCAACACATCCAGTGAAATTTTGAGCTGTCTGTGTTTGCTACAAGAGGAGATAACACAAAGTATGTGCTTTTGTGTTTCCATTGCTTTCAATGCATTTTGGCCTAAAACGTGCATTTGCTGTTTTCTCTTAAACGCAACATGGGAGAAAAACCATTTCACATCACAGTTGTGGGTTTTGGTCTTCAACACATCCAGTGAAATTTTGAGCTGTCTGTGTTTGCTACAAGAGGAGATATCACAAAGTATGCGCTTTTGTTGTTTTCATTGCTTTCAATGCATTTTGGCATAAAACAAGCATTTGCTGTTTTCTCTTAAACGCAACATGGGAGAAAAACCATTTCACATCACATTTGTGGGTCTTGGTCTTCAACACATCCAGTGAAATTTTGAGCTGTCTGTGTTTGCTACAAGAGGAGATATCACAAAGTATGCGCTTTTGTTGTTTTCATTGCTTTCAATGCATTTTGGCCTAAAACGTGCATTTGCTGTTTTCTCTTAAACGCAACATGGGAGAAAAACCATTTCACATCACATTTGTGGGTCTTGGTCTTCAACACATCCAGTGAAATTTTGAGCTGTCTGTGTTTGCTACAAGAGGAGATATCACAAAGTATGCGCTTTTGTTATTTCCATTGCTTTCAATGCATTTTGGCCTAAAACTTGCATTTGCTGTTTTCTCTTAAACGCAGCATGGGAGAAAAACCATTTCACATCACATTTGTGGGTTTTGGTCTTCAACACATCCAGTGAAATTTTGAGCTGTCTGTGTTTGCTACAAGTGGAGATAACACAAAGTATGCGCTTTTGTTATTTCCATTGCTTTCAATGCATTTTGGCCTAAAACGTGCATTTGCTGTTTTCTCTTAAACGCAACATGGGCGAAAAACCATTTCACATCACATTTGTGGGTCTTGGTCTTCAACACATCCAGTGAAATTTTGAGCTGTCTGTGTTTGCTACAAGAGGAGATAACACAAAGTATGCGCTTTTGTGTTTCCATTGCTTTCAATGCATTTTGGCCTAAAACGTGCATTTGCTGTTTTCTCTTAAACGCAGCATGGGAGTAAAACCATTTCACATCACATTTGTGGGTTTTGGTCTTCAACACATCCAGTGAAATTTTGAGCTGTCTGTGTTTGCTACAAGAGGAGATAACACAAAGTATGCGCTTTTGTTATTTCCATTGCTTTTAATGCATTTTGGCCTAAAACTTGCATTTGCTGTTTTCTCTTAAACGCAGCATGGGAGAAAAACCATTTCACATCACATTTGTGGGTTTTGGTCTTCAACACATCCAGTGAAATTTTGAGCTGTCTGTGTTTGCTACAAGAGGAGATAACACAAAGTATGTGCTTTTGTGTTTCCATTGCTTTCAATGCATTTTGGCCTAAAACGTGCATTTGCTGTTTTCTCTTAAACGCAACATGGGAGAAAAACCATTTCACATCACATTTGTGGGTCTTGGTCTTCAACACATCCAGTGAAATTTTGAGCTGTCTGTGTTTGCTACAAGAGGAGATATCACAAAGTATGCACTTTTGTTCTTTCCATTGCTTTCAATGCATTTTGGCCTAAAACGTGCATTTGCTGTTTTCTCTTAAACGCAACATGGGAGAAAAACCATTTCACATCACATTTGTGGGTCTTGGTCTTCAACACATCCAGTGAAATTTTGAGCTGTCTGTGTTTGCTACAAGAGGAGATATCACAAAGTATGCGCTTTTGTTCTTTCCATTGCTTTCAATGCATTTTGGCCTAAAACTTGCATTTGCTGTTTTCTCTTAAACGCAACATGGGAGAAAAACCATTTCACATCACATTTGTGGGTCTTGGTCTTCAACACATCCAGTGAAATTTTGAGCTGTCTGTGTTTGCTACAAGAGGAGATAACACAAAGTATGCGCTTTTGTGTTTCCATTGCTTTCAATGCATTTTGGCCTAAAACGTGCATTTGCTGTTTTCTCTTAAACGCAACATGGGAGAAAAACCATTTCACTTCACAGTTGTGGGTTTTGGTCTTCAACACATGCAGTGAAATTTTGAGCTGTCTGTGTTTGCTACAAGAGGAGATATCACAAAGTATGCGCTTTTGTTGTTTTCATTGCTTTCAATGCATTTTGGCATAAAACAAGCATTTGCTGTTTTCTCTTAAACGCAACATGGGAGAAAAACCATTTCACATCACATTTGTGGGTCTTGGTCTTCAACACATCCAGTGAAATTTTGAGCTGTCTGTGTTTGCTACAAGAGGAGATATCACAAAGTATGCGCTTTTGTTATTTCCATTGCTTTCAATGCATTTTGGCATATAACTTGCATTTGCTGTTTTCTCTTAAATGCAACATGGGAGAAAAACCATTTCACATCACATTTGTGGGTCTTGGTCTTCAACACATCCAGTGAAATTTTGAGCTGTCTGTGTTTGCTACAAGAGGAGATATCACA
Organism: Taudactylus pleione; assembly: GCA_031769625.1. Lineage (NCBI taxonomy): Eukaryota > Metazoa > Chordata > Amphibia > Anura > Myobatrachidae > Taudactylus > Taudactylus pleione. Next base: position 215,507 of record JAUIMM010001460.1, read on the forward strand.
AAGTATGCGCTTTTGTTGTTTTCATTGCTTTCAATGCATTTTGGCCTAAAACGCGCATTTGCTGTTTTCTCTTAAACGCAGCATGGGAGTAAAACCATTTCACATCACATTTGTGGGTTTTGGTCTTCAACACATCCAGTGAAATTTTGAGCTGTCTGTGTTTGCTACAAGAGGAGATAACACAAAGTATGCGCTTTTGTTATTTCCATTGCTTTCAATGCATTTTGGCCTAAAACTTGCATTTGCTGTTTTCTCTTAAACGCAGCATGGGAGAAAAACCATTTCACATCACATTTGTGGGTTTTGGTCTTCAACACATCCAGTGAAATTTTGAGCTGTCTGTGTTTGCTACAAGAGGAGATAACACAAAGTATGTGCTTTTGTGTTTCCATTGCTTTCAATGCATTTTGGCCTAAAACGTGCATTTGCTGTTTTCTCTTAAACGCAACATGGGAGAAAAACCATTTCACATCACATTTGTGGGTCTTGGTCTTCAACACATCCAGTGAAATTTTGAGCTGTCTGTGTTTGCTACAAGAGGAGATATCACAAAGTATGCGCTTTTGTTATTTCCATTGCTTTCAATGCATTTTGGCCTAAAACGTGCATTTGCTGTTTTCTCTTAAATGCAACATGGGAGAAAATCCATTTCACATCACATTTGTGGGTCTTGGTCTTCAACACATCCAGTGAAATTTTGAGCTGTCTGTGTTTGCTACAAGAGGAGATATCACAAAGTATGCGCTTTTGTTCTTTCCATTGCTTTCAATGCATTTTGGCCTAAAACGTGCATTTGCTGTTTTCTCTTAAATGCAACATGGGAGAAAAACCATTTCACATCACATTTGTGGGTCTTGGTCTTCAACACATCCAGTGAAATTTTGAGCTGTCTGTGTTTGCTACAAGAGGAGATAACACAAAGTATGCGCTTTTGTGTTTCCATTGCTTTCAATGCATTTTGGCCTAAAACGTGCATTTGCTGTTTTCTCTTAAACGCAACATGGGAGAAAAACCATTTCACTTCACAGTTGTGGGTTTTGGTCTTCAACACATGCAGTGAAATTTTGAGCTGTCTGTGTTTGCTACAAGAGGAGATATCACAAAGTATGCGCTTTTGTTGTTTTCATTGCTTTCAATGCATTTTGGCATAAAACAAGCATTTGCTGTTTTCTCTTAAACGCAACATGGGAGAAAAACCATTTCACATCACATTTGTGGGTCTTGGTCTTCAACACATCCAGTGAAATTTTGAGCTGTCTGTGTTTGCTACAAGAGGAGATATCACAAAGTATGCGCTTTTGTTATTTCCATTGCTTTCAATGCATTTTGGCATATAACTTGCATTTGCTGTTTTCTCTTAAATGCAACATGGGAGAAAAACCATTTCACATCACATTTGTGGGTCTTGGTCTTCAACACATCCAGTGAAATTTTGAGCTGTCTGTGTTTGCTACAAGAGGAGATATCACAAAGTATGCGCTTTTGTTGTTTTCATTGCTTTCAATGCATTTTGGCCTAAAACGCGCATTTGCTGTTTTCGCTTAAACGCAGCATGGGAGTAAAACCATTTCACATCACATTTGTGGGTTTTGGTCTTCAACACATCCAGTGAAATTTTGAGCTGTCTGTGTTTGCTACAAGAGGAGATAACACAAAGTATGCGCTTTTGTTATTTCCATTGCTTTCAATGCATTTTGGCCTAAAACTTGCATTTGCTGTTTTCTCTTAAACGCAGCATGGGAGAAAAACCATTTCACATCACATTTGTGGGTTTTGGTCTTCAACACATCCAGTGAAATTTTGAGCTGTCTGTGTTTGCTACAAGAGGAGATAACACAAAGTATGTGCTTTTGTGTTTCCATTGCTTTCAATGCATTTTGGCCTAAAACGTGCATTTGCTGTTTTCTCTTAAACGCAACATGGGAGAAAAACCATTTCACATCACATTTGTGGGTCTTGGTCTTCAACACATCCAGTGAAATTTTGAGCTGTCTGTGTTTGCTACAAGAGGAGATATCACAAAGTATGCGCTTTTGTTATTTCCATTGCTTTCAATGCATTTTGGCCTAAAACGTGCATTTGCTGTTTTCTCTTAAATGCAACATGGGAGAAAATCCATTTCACATCACATTTGTGGGTCTTGGTCTTCAACACATCCAGTGAAATTTTGAGCTGTCTGTGTTTGCTACAAGAGGAGATATCACAAAGTATGCGCTTTTGTTCTTTCCATTGCTTTCAATGCATTTTGGCCTAAAACGTGCATTTGCTGTTTTCTCTTAAATGCAACATGGGAGAAAAACCATTTCACATCACATTTGTGGGTCTTGGTCTTCAACACATCCAGTGAAATTTTGAGCTGTCTCTGTTTGCTACAAGAGGAGATATCACAAAGTTTGAACTTTTGTTATTTCCATTGCTTTCAATGCATTTTGGCCTAAAACTTGCATTTGCTGTTTTCTCTTAAACGCAACATGGGAGAAAAACCATTTCACATCACATTTGTGGGTTTTGGTCTTCAAAACATCCAGTGAAATTTTGAGCTGTCTGTGTTTGCTACAAGAGGAGATATCACAAAGTATGCGCTTTTGTTGTTTTCATTGCTTTCAATGCATTTTGGCCTAAAACGTGCATTTGCTGTTTTCTCTTAAACGCAACATGGGAGAAAAACCATTTCACATCACATTTGTGGGTCTTGGTCTTCAACACATCCAGTGAAATTTTGAGCTGTCTGTGTTTGCTACAAGAGGAGATATCACAAAGTATGCGCTTTTGTTATTTCCATTGCTTTCAATGCATTTTGGCCTAAAACTTGCATTTGCTGTTTTCTCTTAAACGCAGCATGGGAGAAAAACCATTTCACATCACATTTGTGGGTTTTGGTCTTCAACACATCCAGTGAAATTTTGAGCTGTCTGTGTTTGCTACAAGAGGAGATATCACAAAGTATGCGCTTTTGTTATTTCCATTGCTTTCAATGCATTTTGGCCTAAAACTTGCATTTGCTGTTTTCTCTTAAACGCAACATGGGAGAAAAACCATTTCACATCACATTTGTGGGTCTTGGTCTTCAACACATCCAGTGAAATTTTGAGCTGTCTGTGTTTGCTACAAGAGGAGATAACACAAAGTATGCGCTTTTGTGTTTCCATTGCTTTCAATGCATTTTGGCCTAAAACGTGCATTTGCTGTTTTCTCTTAAACGCAGCATGGGAGTAAAACCATTTCACATCACATTTGTGGGTTTTGGTCTTCAACACATCCAGTGAAATTTTGAGCTGTCTGTGTTTGCTACAAGAGGAGATAACACAAAGTATGCGCTTTTGTTATTTCCATTGCTTTTAATGCATTTTGGCCTAAAACTTGCATTTGCTGTTTTCTCTTAAACGCAGCATGGGAGAAAAACCATTTCACATCACATTTGTGGGTTTTGGTCTTCAACACATCCAGTGAAATTTTGAGCTGTCTGTGTTTGCTACAAGAGGAGATAACACAAAGTATGTGCTTTTGTGTTTCCATTGCTTTCAATGCATTTTGGCCTAAAACGTGCATTTGCTGTTTTCTCTTAAACGCAACATGGGAGAAAAACCATTTCACATCACATTTGTGGGTCTTGGTCTTCAACACATCCAGTGAAATTTTGAGCTGTCTGTGTTTGCTACAAGAGGAGATATCACAAAGTATGCGCTTTTGTTCTTTCCATTGCTTTCAATGCATTTTGGCCTAAAACGTGCATTTGCTGTTTTCTCTTAAACGCAACATGGGAGAAAAACCATTTCACATCACATTTGTGGGTCTTGGTCTTCAACACATCCAGTGAAATTTTGAGCTGTCTGTGTTTGCTACAAGAGGAGATATCACAAAGTATGCGCTTTTGTTCTTTCCATTGCTTTCAATGCATTTTGGCCTAAAACTTGCATTTGCTGTTTTCTCTTAAATGCAACATGGGAGAAAAACCATTTCACATCACATTTGTGGGACTTGGTCTTCAACACATCCAGTGAAATTTTGAGCTGTCTGTGTTTGCTACAAGAGGAGATATCACAAAGTATGCGCTTTTGTTGTTTCCATTGCTTTCAATGCATTTTGGCCTAAAACAAGCATTTGCTGTTTTCTCTTAAACGCAACATGGGAGAAAAACCATTTCACATCACATTTGTGGGTCTTGGTCTTCAACACATCCAGTGAAATTTTGAGCTGTCTGTGTTTGCTACAAGAGGAGATAACACAAAGTATGCGCTTTTGTGTTTCCATTGATTTCAATGCATTTTGGCCTAAAACGTGCATTTGCTGTTTTCTCTTAAACGCAACATGGGAGAAAAACCATTTCACATCACATTTGTGGGTCTTGGTCTTCAACACATCCAGTGAAATTTTGAGCTGTCTGTGTTTGCTACAAGAGGAGATAACACAAAGTATGTGCTTTTGTGTTTCCATTGCTTTCAATGCATTTTGGCCTAAAACGTGCATTTGCTGTTTTCTCTTAAACGCAACATGGGAGAAGAACCATTTCACATCACATTTGTGGGTCTTGGTCTTCAACACATCCAGTGAAATTTTGAGCTGTCTGTGTTTGCTACAAGAGGAGATATCACAAAGTATGCGCTTTTGTTATTTCCATTGCTTTCAATGCATTTTGGCCTAAAACTTGCATTTGCTGTTTTCTCTTAAACGCAGCATGGGAGAAAAACCATTTCACATCACATTTGTGGGTTTTGGTCTTCAACACATCCAGTGAAATTTTGAGCTGTCTGTGTTTGCTACAAGTGGAGATAACACAAAGTATGCGCTTTTGTTATTTCCATTGCTTTCAATGCATTTTGGCCTATAACTTGCATTTGCTGTTTTCTCTTAAACGCAGCATGGGAGAAAAACCATTTCACATCACATTTGTGGGTTTTGGTCTTCAACACATCCAGTGAAATTTTGAGCTGTCTGTGTTTGCTACAAGAGGAGATAACACAAAGTATGCGCTTTTGTTGTTTCCATTGCTTTCAATGCATTTTGGCCTAAAACGTGCATTTGCTGTTTTCTCTTAAACGCAACATGGGAGAAAAACCATTTCACATCACATTTGTGGGTCTTGGTCTTCAACACATCCAGTGAAATTTTGAGCTGTCTGTGTTTGCTACAAGATGAGATAACACAAAGTATGCGCTTTTGTGTTTCCATTGATTTCAATGCATTTTGGCCTAAAACGTGCATTTGCTGTTTTCTCTTAAACGCAACATGGGAGAAAAACCATTTCACATCACATTTGTGGGTCTTGGTCTTCAACACATCCAGTGAAATTTTGAGCTGTTTGTGTTTGCTACAAGAGGAGATAACACAAAGTATGCGCTTTTGTGTTTCCATTGCTTTCAATGCATTTTGGCCTAAAACGTGCATTTGCTGTTTTCTCTTAAACGCAACATGGGAGAAAAACCATTTCACTTCACAGTTGTGGGTTTTGGTCTTCAACACATGCAGTGAAATTTTGAGCTGTCTGTGTTTGCTACAAGAGGAGATATCACAAAGTATGCGCTTTTGTTGTTTTCATTGCTTTCAATGCATTTTGGCATAAAACGTGCATTTGCTGTTTTCTCTTAAACGCAACATGGGAGAAAAACCATTTCACATCACATTTGTGGGTCTTGGTCTTCAACACATCCAGTGAAATTTTGAGCTGTCTGTGTTTGCTACAAGAGGAGATATCACAAAGTATGCGCTTTTGTTATTTCCATTGCTTTCAATGCATTTTGGCATATAACTTGCATTTGCTGTTTTCTCTTAAATGCAACATGGGAGAAAAACCATTTCACATCACATTTGTGGGTCTTGGTCTTCAACACATCCAGTGAAATTTTGAGCTGTCTGTGTTTGCTACAAGAGGAGATATCACAAAGTATGCGCTTTTGTTGTTTTCATTGCTTTCAATGCATTTTGGCCTAAAACGCGCATTTGCTGTTTTCTCTTAAACGCAGCATGGGAGTAAAACCATTTCACATCACATTTGTGGGTTTTGGTCTTCAACACATCCAGTGAAATTTTGAGCTGTCTGTGTTTGCTACAAGAGGAGATAACACAAAGTATGCGATTTTGTTATTTCCATTGCTTTCAATGCATTTTGGCCTAAAACTTGCATTTGCTGTTTTCTCTTAAACGCAGCATGGGAGAAAAACCATTTCACATCACATTTGTGGGTTTTGGTCTTCAACACATCCAGTGAAATTTTGAGCTGTCTGTGTTTGCTACAAGAGGAGATAACACAAAGTATGTGCTTTTGTGTTTCCATTGCTTTCAATGCATTTTGGCCTAAAACGTGCATTTGCTGTTTTCTCTTAAACGCAACATGGGAGAAAAACCATTTCACATCACATTTGTGGGTCTTGGTCTTCAACACATCCAGTGAAATTTTGAGCTGTCTGTGTTTGCTACAAGAGGAGATATCACAAAGTATGCGCTTTTGTTATTTCCATTGCTTTCAATGCATTTTGGCCTAAAACGTGCATTTGCTGTTTTCTCTTAAATGCAACATGGGAGAAAATCCATTTCACATCACATTTGTGGGTCTTGGTCTTCAACACATCCAGTGAAATTTTGAGCTGTCTGTGTTTGCTACAAGAGGAGATATCACAAAGTATGCGCTTTTGTTCTTTCCATTGCTTTCAATGCATTTTGGCCTAAAACGTGCATTTGCTGTTTTCTCTTAAATGCAACATGGGAGAAAAACCATTTCACATCACATTTGTGGGTCTTGGTCTTCAACACATCCAGTGAAATTTTGAGCTGTCTCTGTTTGCTACAAGAGGAGATATCACAAAGTTTGAACTTTTGTTATTTCCATTGCTTTCAATGCATTTTGGCCTAAAACTTGCATTTGCTGTTTTCTCTTAAACGCAACATGGGAGAAAAACCATTTCACATCACATTTGTGGGTTTTGGTCTTCAACACATCCAGTGAAATTTTGAGCTGTCTGTGTTTGCTACAAGAGGAGATATCACAAAGTATGCGCTTTTGTTGTTTTCATTGCTTTCAATGCATTTTGGCCTAAAACGTGCATTTGCTGTTTTCTCTTAAACGCAACATGGGAGAAAAACCATTTCACATCACATTTGTGGGTCTTGGTCTTCAACACATCCAGTGAAATTTTGAGCTGTCTGTGTTTGCTACAAGAGGAGATATCACAAAGTATGCGCTTTTGTTATTTCCATTGCTTTCAATGCATTTTGGCCTAAAACTTGCATTTGCTGTTTTCTCTTAAACGCAGCATGGGAGAAAAACCATTTCACATCACATTTGTGGGTTTTGGTCTTCAACACATCCAGTGAAATTTTGAGCTGTCTGTGTTTGCTACAAGAGGAGATAACACAAAGTATGCGCTTTTGTTATTTCCATTGCTTTCAATGCATTTTGGCCTATAACTTGCATTTGCTGTTTTCTCTTAAACGCAGCATGGGAGAAAAACCATTTCACATCACATTTGTGGGTTTTGGTCTTCAACACATCCAGTGAAATTTTGAGCTGTCTGTGTTTGCTACAAGAGGAGATAACACAAAGTATGCGCTTTTGTTGTTTCCATTGCTTTCAATGCATTTTGGCCTAAAACGTGCATTTGCTGTTTTCTCTTAAACGCAACATGGGAGAAAAACCATTTCACATCACATTTGTGGGTCTTGGTCTTCAACACATCCAGTGAAATTTTGAGCTGTCTGTGTTTGCTACAAGAGGAGATAACACAAAGTATGTGCTTTTGTGTTTCCATTGCTTTCAATGCATTTTGGCCTAAAACGTGCATTTGCTGTTTTCTCTTAAACGCAACATGGGAGAAAAACCATTTCACATCACATTTGTGGGTCTTGGTCTTCAACACATCCAGTGAAATTTTGAGCTGTCTGTGTTTGCTACAAGAGGAGATATCACAAAGTATGCGCTTTTGTTATTTCCATTGCTTTCAATGCATTTTGGCCTAAAACTTGCATTTGCTGTTTTCTCTTAAACGCAGCATGGGAGAAAAACCATTTCACATCACATTTGTGGGTTTTGGTCTTCAACACATCAAGTGAAATTTTGAGCTGTCTGTGTTTGCTACAAGAGGAGATAACACAAAGTATGCGCTTTTGTTATTTCCATTGCTTTCAATGCATTTTGGCCTATAACTTGCATTTGCTGTTTTCTCTTAAACGCAGCATGGGAGAAAAACCATTTCACATCACATTTGTGGGTTTTGGTCTTCAACACATCCAGTGAAATTTTGAGCTGTCTGTGTTTGCTACAAGAGGAGATAACACAAAGTATGCGCTTTTGTTGTTTCCATTGCTTTCAATGCATTTTGGCCTAAAACGTGCATTTGCTGTTTTCTCTTAAACGCAACATGGGAGAAAAACCATTTTACATCACATTTGTGGGTCTTGGTCTTCAACACATCCAGTGAAATTTTGAGCTGTCTGTGTTTGCTACAAGAGGAGATAACACAAAGTATGCGCTTTTGTGTTTCCATTGCTTTCAATGCATTTTGGCCTAAAACGTGCATTTGCTGTTTTCTCTTAAACGCAAAATGGGAGAAAAACCATTTCACATCACAGTTGTGGGTTTTGGTCTTCAACACATCCAGTGAAATTTTGAGCTGTCTGTGTTTGCTACAAGAGGAGATATCACAAAGTATGCGCTTTTGTTGTTTTCATTGCTTTCAATGCATTTTGGCATAAAACAAGCATTTGCTGTTTTCTCTTAAACGCAACATGGGAGAAAAACCATTTCACATCACATTTGTGGGTCTTGGTCTTCAACACATCCAGTGAAATTTTGAGCTGTCTGTGTTTGCTACAAGAGGAGATATCACAAAGTATGCGCTTTTGTTGTTTTCATTGCTTTCAATGCATTTTGGCCTAAAACGTGCATTTGCTGTTTTCTCTTAAACGCAACATGGGAGAAAAACCATTTCACATCACATTTGTGGGTCTTGGTCTTCAACACATCCAGTGAAATTTTGAGCTGTCTGTGTTTGCTACAAGAGGAGATATCACAAAGTATGCGCTTTTGTTATTTCCATTGCTTTCAATGCATTTTGGCCTAAAACTTGCATTTGCTGTTTTCTCTTAAACGCAGCATGGGAGTAAAACCATTTCACATCACATTTGTGGGTTTTGGTCTTCAACACATCCAGTGAAATTTTGAGCTGTCTGTGTTTGCTACAAGAGGAGATAACACAAAGTATGCGCTTTTGTTATTTCCATTGCTTTCAATGCATTTTGGCCTAAAACTTGCATTTGCTGTTTTCTCTTAAACGCAGCATGGGAGAAAAACCATTTCACATCACATTTGTGGGTTTTGGTCTTCAACACATCCAGTGAAATTTTGAGCTGTCTGTGTTTGCTACAAGAGGAGATAACACAAAGTATGTGCTTTTGTGTTTCCATTGCTTTCAATGCATTTTGGCCGAAAACGTGCATTTGCTGTTTTCTCTTAAACGCAACATGGGAGAAAAACCATTTCACATCACATTTGTGGGTCTTGGTCTTCAACACATCCAGTGAAATTTTGAGCTGTCTGTGTTTGCTACAAGAGGAGATAACACAAAGTATGCGCTTTTGTGTTTCCATTGCTTTCAATGCATTTTGGCCTAAAACGTGCATTTGCTGTTTTCTCTTAAATGCAACATGGGAGAAAAACCATTTCACATCACATTTGTGGGTCTTGGTCTTCAACACATCCAGTGAAATTTTGAGCTGTCTGTGTTTGCTACAAGAGGAGATATCACAAAGTATGCGCTTTTGTTCTTTCCATTGCTTTCAATGCATTTTGGCCTAAAACGTGCATTTGCTGTTTTCTCTTAAATGCAACATGGGAGAAAAACCATTTCACATCACATTTGTGGGTCTTGGTCTTCAACACATCCAGTGAAATTTTGAGCTGTCTGTGTTTGCTACAAGAGGAGATAACACAAAGTATGTGCTTTTGTGTTTCCATTGCTTTCAATGCATTTTGGCCTAAAACGTGCATTTGCTGTTTTCTCTTAAAAGCAACATGGGAGAAAAACCATTTCACATCACATTTGTGGGTCTTGGTCTTCAACACATCCAGTGAAATTTTGAGCTGTCTGTGTTTGCTACAAGAGGAGATAACACAAAGTATGCGCTTTTGTGTTTCCATTGCTTTCAATGCATTTTGGCCTAAAACGTGCATTTGCTGTTTTCTCTTAAACGCAACATGGGAGAAAAACCATTTCACATCACAGTTGTGGGTTTTGGTCTTCAACACATCCAGTGAAATTTTGAGCTGTCTGTGTTTGCTACAAGAGGAGATATCACAAAGTATGCGCTTTTGTTGTTTTCATTGCTTTCAATGCATTTTGGCCTAAAACGTGCATTTGCTGTTTTCTCTTAAACGCAGCATGGGAGTAAAACCATTTCACATCACATTTGTGGGTTTTGGTCTTCAACACATCCAGTGAAATTTTGAGCTGTCTGTGTTTGCTACAAGAGGAGAAAACACAAAGTATGCGCTTTTGTTATTTCCATTGCTTTCAATGCATTTTGGCCTAAAACTTGCATTTGCTGTTTTCTCTTAAACGCAGCATGGGAGAAAAACCATTTCACATCACATTTGTGGGTTTTGGTCTTCAACACATCCAGTGAAATTTTGAGCTGTCTGTGTTTGCTACAAGAGGAGATAACACAAAGTATGTGCTTTTGTGTTTCCATTGCTTTCAATGCATTTTGGCCTAAAACGTGCATTTGCTGTTTCTCTTAAACGCAACATGGGAGAAAAACCATTTCACATCACATTTGTGGGTCTTGGTCTTCAACACATCCAGTGAAATTTTGAGCTGTCTGTGTTTGCTACAAGAGGAGATATCACAAAGTATGCGCTTTTGTTCTTTCCATTGCTTTCAATGCATTTTGGCCTAAAACAAGCATTTGCTGTTTTCTCTTAAATGCAACTTGGGAGAAAAACCATTTCACATCACATTTGTGGGTCTTGGTCTTCAACACATCCAGTGAAATTTTGAGCTGTCTGTGTTTGCTACAAGAGGAGATATCACAAAGTATGCGCTTTTGTTATTTCCATTGCTTTCAATGCATTTTGGCCTAAAACTTGCATTTGCTGTTTTCTCTTAAACGCAGCATGGGAGTAAAACCATTTCACATCACATTTGTGGGTTTTGGTCTTCAACACATCCAGTGAAATTTTGAGCTGTCTGTGTTTGCTACAAGAGGAGATAACACAAAGTATGCGCTTTTGTTATTTCCATTGCTTTCAATGCATTTTGGCCTAAAACTTGCATTTGCTGTTTTCTCTTAAACGCAGCATGGGAGAAAAACCATTTCACATCACATTTGTGGGTTTTGGTCTTCAACACATCCAGTGAAATTTTGAGCTGTCTGTGTTTGCTACAAGAGGAGATAACACAAAGTATGTGCTTTTGTGTTTCCATTGCTTTCAATGCATTTTGGCCGAAAACGTGCATTTGCTGTTTTCTCTTAAACGCAACATGGGAGAAAAACCATTTCACATCACATTTGTGGGTCTTGGTCTTCAACACATCCAGTGAAAATTTGAGCTGTCTGTGTTTGCTACAAGAGGAGATAACACAAAGTATGCGCTTTTGTGTTTCCATTGCTTTCAATGCATTTTGGCCTAAAACGTGCATTTGCTGTTTTCTCTTAAATGCAACATGGGAGAAAAACCATTTCACATCACATTTGTGGGTCTTGGTCTTCAACACATCCAGTGAAATTTTGAGCTGTCTGTGTTTGCTACAAGAGGAGATATCACAAAGTATGCGCTTTTGTTCTTTCCATTGCTTTCAATGCATTTTGGCCTAAAACGTGCATTTGCTGTTTTCTCTTAAATGCAACATGGGAGAAAAACCATTTCACATCACATTTGTGGGTCTTGGTCTTCAACACATCCAGTGAAATTTTGAGCTGTCTGTGTTTGCTACAAGAGGAGATAACACAAAGTATGTGCTTTTGTGTTTCCATTGCTTTCAATGCATTTTGGCCTAAAACGTGCATTTGCTGTTTTCTCTTAAAAGCAACATGGGAGAAAAACCATTTCACATCACATTTGTGGGTCTTGGTCTTCAACACATCCAGTGAAATTTTGAGCTGTCTGTGTTTGCTACAAGAGGAGATAACACAAAGTATGCGCTTTTGTGTTTCCATTGCTTTCAATGCATTTTGGCCTAAAACGTGCATTTGCTGTTTTCTCTTAAACGCAACATGGGAGAAAAACCATTTCACATCACAGTTGTGGGTTTTGGTCTTCAACACATCCAGTGAAATTTTGAGCTGTCTGTGTTTGCTACAAGAGGAGATATCACAAAGTATGCGCTTTTGTTGTTTTCATTGCTTTCAATGCATTTTGGCCTAAAACGTGCATTTGCTGTTTTCTCTTAAACGCAGCATGGGAGTAAAACCATTTCACATCACATTTGTGGGTTTTGGTCTTCAACACATCCAGTGAAATTTTGAGCTGTCTGTGTTTGCTACAAGAGGAGAGAACACAAAGTATGCGCTTTTGTTATTTCCATTGCTTTCAATGCATTTTGGCCTAAAACTTGCATTTGCTGTTTTCTCTTAAACGCAGCATGGGAGAAAAACCATTTCACATCACATTTGTGGGTTTTGGTCTTCAACACATCCAGTGAAATTTTGAGCTGTCTGTGTTTGCTACAAGAGGAGATAACACAAAGTATGTGCTTTTGTGTTTCCATTGCTTTCAATGCATTTTGGCCTAAAACGTGCATTTGCTGTTTCTCTTAAACGCAACATGGGAGAAAAACCATTTCACATCACATTTGTGGGTCTTGGTCTTCAACACATCCAGTGAAATTTTGAGCTGTCTGTGTTTGCTACAAGAGGAGATATCACAAAGTATGCGCTTTTGTTCTTTCCATTGCTTTCAATGCATTTTGGCCTAAAACAAGCATTTGCTGTTTTCTCTTAAATGCAACTTGGGAGAAAAACCATTTCACATCACATTTGTGGGTCTTGGTCTTCAACACATCCAGTGAAATTTTGAGCTGTCTGTGTTTGCTACAAGAGGAGATATCACAAAGTATGCGCTTTTGTTCTTTCCATTGCTTTCAATGCATTTTGACCTAAAACGTGCATTTGCTGTTTTCTCTTAAATGCAACATGGGAGAAAAACCATTTCACATCACATTTGTGGGTCTTGGTCTTCAACACATCCAGTGAAATTTTGAGCTGTCTCTGTTTGCTACAAGAGGAGATATCACAAAGTTTGAACTTTTGTTATTTCCATTGCTTTCAATGCATTTTGGCCTAAAACTTGCATTTGCTGTTTTCTCTTAAACGCAACATGGGAGAAAAACCATTTCACATCACATTTGTGGGACTTGGTCTTCAACACATCCAGTGAAATTTTGAGCTGTCTGTGTTTGCTACAAGAGGAGATATCACAAAGTATGCGCTTTTGTTGTTTTCATTGCTTTCAATGCATTTTGGCCTAAAACAAGCATTTGCTGTTTTCTCTTAAACGCAACATGGGAGAAAAACCATTTCACATCACATTTGTGGGTCTTGGTCTTCAACACATCCAGTGAAATTTTGAGCTGTCTGTGTTTGCTACAAGAGGAGATAACACAAAGTATGCGCTTTTGTTATTTCCATTGCTTTCAATGCATTTTGGCCTATAACTTGCATTTGCTGTTTTCTCTTAAACGCAGCATGGGAGAAAAACCATTTCACATCACATTTGTGGGTTTTGGTCTTCAACACATCCAGTGAAATTTTGAGCTGTCAGTGTTTGCTACAAGAGGAGATAACACAAAGTATGCGCTTTTGTTGTTTCCATTGCTTTCAATGCATTATGGCCTAAAACGTGCATTTGCTGTTTTCTCTTAAACGCAACATGGGAGAAAAACCATTTCACATCACATTTGTGGGTCTTGGTCTTCAACACATCCAGTGAAATTTTGAGCTGTCTGTGTTTGCTACAAGAGGAGATAACACAAAGTATGCGCTTTTGTGTTTCCATTGCTTTCAATGCATTTTGGCCTAAAACGTGCATTTGCTGTTTTCTCTTAAACGCAACATGGGAGAAAAACCATTTCACATCACATTTGTGGGTCTTGGTCTTCAACACATCCAGTGAAATTTTGAGCTGTCTGTGTTTGCTACAAGAGGAGATAACACAAAGTATGTGCTTTTGTGTTTCCATTGCTTTCAATGCATTTTGGCCTAAAACGTGCATTTGCTGTTTTCTCTTAAACGCAACATGGGAGAAAAACCATTTCACATCACATTTGTGGGTCTTGGTCTTCAACACATCCAGTGAAATTTTGAGCTGTCTGTGTTTGCTACAAGAGGAGATATCACAAAGTATGCGCTTTTGTTCTTTCCATTGCTTTCAATGCATTTTGGCCTAAAACGTGCATTTGCTGTTTTCTCTTAAATGCAACATGGGAGAAAAACCATTTCACATCACATTTGTGGGTTTTGGTCTTCAACACATCCAGTGAAATTTTGAGCTGTCTGTGTTTGCTACAAGAGGAGATAACACAAAGTATGTGCTTTTGTGTTTCCATTGCTTTCAATGCATTTTGGCCTAAAACGTGCATTTGCTGTTTTCTCTTAAACGCAACATGGGAGAAAAACCATTTCACATCACATTTGTGGGTCTTGGTCTTCAATACATCCAGTGAAATTTTGAGCTGTCTGTGTTTGCTACAAGAGGAGATATCACAAAGTATGCGCTTTTGTTCTTTCCATTGCTTTCAATGCATTTTGGCCTAAAACGTGCATTTGCTGTTTTCTCTTAAATGCAACATGGGATAAAAACCATTTCACATCACATTTGTGGGTCTTGGTCTTCAACACATCCAGTGAAATTTTGAGCTGTCTGTGTTTGCTACAAGAGGAGATATCACAAAGTATGCGCTTTTGTTCTTTCCATTGCTTTCAATGCATTTTGGCCTAAAACGTGCATTTGCTGTCTTCTCTTAAATGCAACATGGGAGAAAAACCATTTCACATCACATTTGTGGGTCTTGGTCTTCAACACATCCAGTGAAATTTTGAGCTGTCTCTGTTTGCTACACAAGGAGATATCACAAAGTTTGAACTTTTGTTATTTCCATTGCTTTCAATGCATTTTGGCCTAAAACTTGCATTTGCTGTTTTCTCTTAAACGCAACATGGGAGAAAAACCATTTCACATCACATTTGTGGGTCTTGGTCTTCAACACATCCAGTGAAATTTTGAGCTGTCTGTGTTTGCTACAAGAGGAGATATCACAAAGTATGCGCTTTTGTTGTTTTCATTGCTTTCAATGCATTTTGGCCTAAAACAAGCATTTGCTGTTTTCTCTTAAACGCAACATGGGAGAAAAACCATTTCACATCACATTTGTGGGTCTTGGTCTTCAACACATCCAGTGAAATTTTGAGCTGTCTGTGTTTGCTACAAGAGGAGATATCACAAAGTATGCGCTTTTGTTATTTCCATTGCTTTCAATGCATTTTGGCCTAAAACTTGCATTTGCTGTTTTCTCTTAAACGCAGCATGGGAGAAAAACCATTTCACATCACATTTGTGGGTTTTGGTCTTCAACACATCCAGTGAAATTTTGAGCTGTCTGTGTTTGCTACAAGAGGAGATAACACACAGTATGTGCTTTTGTGTTTCCATTGCTTTCAATGCATTTTGGCCTAAAACATGCATTTGCTGTTTTCTCTTAAACGCAACATGGGAGAAAAACCATTTCACATCACAGTTGTGGGTTTTGGTCTTCAACACATCCAGTGAAATTTTGAGCTGTCTGTGTTTGCTACAAGAGGAGATATCACAAAGTATGCGCTTTTGTTGTTTTCATTGCTTTCAATGCATTTTGGCCTATAACTTGCATTTGCTGTTTTCTCTTAAACGCAGCATGGGAGAAAAACCATTTCACATCACATTTGTGGGTTTTGGTCTTCAACACATCCAGCGAAATTTTGAGCTGTCTGTGTTTGCTACAAGAGGAGATAACACAAAGTATGCGCTTTTGTTGTTTCCATTGCTTTCAATGCATTTTGGCCTAAAACATGCATTTGCTGTTTTCTCTTAAATGCAACATGGGAGAAAAACCATTTCACATCACATTTGTGGGTCTTGGTCTTCAACACATCCAGTGAAATTTTGAGCTGTCTGTGTTTGCTACAAGAGGAGATAACACAAAGTATGTGCTTTTGTGTTTCCATTGCTTTCAATGCATTTTGGCCTAAAACGTGCATTTGCTGTTTTCTCTTAAACGCAACATGGGAGAAAAACCATTTCACATCACATTTGTGGGTCTTGGTCTTCAACACATCCAGTGAAATTTTGAGCTGTCTGTGTTTGCTACAAGAGGAGATAACACAAAGTATGCGCTTTTGTGTTTCCATTGCTTTCAATGCATTTTGGCCTAAAACGTGCATTTGCTGTTTTCTCTTAAACGCAACATGGGAGAAAAACCATTTCACATCACATTTGTGGGACTTGGTCTTCAACACATCCAGTGAAATTTTGAGCTTTCTGTGTTTGCTACTAGAGGAGATATCACAAAGTATGCGCTTTTGTTGTTTTCATTGCTTTCAATGCATTTTGGCCTAAAACAAGCATTTGCTGTTTTCTCTTAAACGCAACATGGGAGAAAAACCATTTCACATCACATTTGTGGGTTTAGTCTTCAACACATCCAGTGAAATTTTGAGCTGTCTGTGTTTGCTACAAGAGGAGATAACACAAAGTATGCGCTTTTGTGTTTCCATTGCTTTCAATGCATTTTGGCCTAAAACTTGCATTTGCTGTTTTCTCTTAAACGCAACATGCGAGAAAAACCATTTCACATCACATTTGTGGGTCTTGGTCTTCAACACATCCAGTGAAATTTTGAGCTGTCTGTGTTTGCTACAAGAGGAGATAACACAAAGTATGCGCTTTTGTGTTTCCATTGCTTTCAATGCATTTTGGCCTAAAACGTGCATTTGCTGTTTTCTCTTAAACGCAACATGGGAGAAAAACCATTTCACATCACATTTGTGGGTCTTGGTCTTCAACACATCCAGTGAAATTTTGAGCTGTCTGTGTTTGCTACAAGAGGAGATATCACAAAGTATGCGCTTTTGTTCTTTCCATTGCTTTCAATGCATTTTGGCCTAAAACGTGCATTTGCTGTTTTCTCTTAAATGCAACATGGGAGAAAAACCATTTCACATCACATTTGTGGGTCTTGGTCTTCAACACATCCAGTGAAATTTTGAGCTGTCTCTGTTTGCTACAAGAGGAGATATCACAAAGTTTGAACTTTTGTTATTTCCATTGCTTTCAATGCATTTTGGCCTAAAACTTGCATTTGCTGTTTTCTCTTAAACGCAACATGGGAGAAAAACCATTTCACATCACATTTGTGGGTTTTGGTCTTCAAAACATCCAGTGAAATTTTGAGCTGTCTGTGTTTGCTACAAGAGGAGATATCACAAAGTATGCGCTTTTGTTGTTTTCATTGCTTTCAATGCATTTTGGCCTAAAACGTGCATTTGCTGTTTTCTCTTAAACGCAACATGGGAGAAAAACCATTTCACATCACATTTGTGGGTCTTGGTCTTCAACACATCCAGTGAAATTTTGAGCTGTCTGTGTTTGCTACAAGAGGAGATATCACAAAGTATGCGCTTTTGTTATTTCCATTGCTTTCAATGCATTTTGGCCTAAAACTTGCATTTGCTGTTTTCTCTTAAACGCAGCATGGGAGAAAAACCATTTCACATCACATTTGTGGGTTTTGGTCTTCAACACATCCAGTGAAATTTTGAGCTGTCTGTGTTTGCTACAAGAGGAGATATCACAAAGTATGCGCTTTTGTTATTTCCATTGCTTTCAATGCATTTTGGCCTAAAACTTGCATTTGCTGTTTTCTCTTAAACGCAACATGGGAGAAAAACCATTTCACATCACATTTGTGGGTCTTGGTCTTCAACACATCCAGTGAAATTTTGAGCTGTCTGTGTTTGCTACAAGAGGAGATAACACAAAGTATGCGCTTTTGTGTTTCCATTGCTTTCAATGCATTTTGGCCTAAAACGTGCATTTGCTGTTTTCTCTTAAACGCAGCATGGGAGTAAAACCATTTCACATCACATTTGTGGGTTTTGGTCTTCAACACATCCAGTGAAATTTTGAGCTGTCTGTGTTTGCTACAAGAGGAGATAACACAAAGTATGCGCTTTTGTTATTTCCATTGCTTTTAATGCATTTTGGCCTAAAACTTGCATTTGCTGTTTTCTCTTAAACGCAGCATGGGAGAAAAACCATTTCACATCACATTTGTGGGTTTTGGTCTTCAACACATCCAGTGAAATTTTGAGCTGTCTGTGTTTGCTACAAGAGGAGATAACACAAAGTATGTGCTTTTGTGTTTCCATTGCTTTCAATGCATTTTGGCCTAAAACGTGCATTTGCTGTTTTCTCTTAAACGCAACATGGGAGAAAAACCATTTCACATCACATTTGTGGGTCTTGGTCTTCAACACATCCAGTGAAATTTTGAGCTGTCTGTGTTTGCTACAAGAGGAGATATCACAAAGTATGCGCTTTTGTTCTTTCCATTGCTTTCAATGCATTTTGGCCTAAAACGTGCATTTGCTGTTTTCTCTTAAACGCAACATGGGAGAAAAACCATTTCACATCACATTTGTGGGTCTTGGTCTTCAACACATCCAGTGAAATTTTGAGCTGTCTGTGTTTGCTACAAGAGGAGATATCACAAAGTATGCGCTTTTGTTCTTTCCATTGCTTTCAATGCATTTTGGCCTAAAACTTGCATTTGCTGTTTTCTCTTAAATGCAACATGGGAGAAAAACCATTTCACATCACATTTGTGGGACTTGGTCTTCAACACATCCAGTGAAATTTTGAGCTGTCTGTGTTTGCTACAAGAGGAGATATCACAAAGTATGCGCTTTTGTTGTTTCCATTGCTTTCAATGCATTTTGGCCTAAAACAAGCATTTGCTGTTTTCTCTTAAACGCAACATGGGAGAAAAACCATTTCACATCACATTTGTGGGTCTTGGTCTTCAACACATCCAGTGAAATTTTGAGCTGTCTGTGTTTGCTACAAGAGGAGATAACACAAAGTATGCGCTTTTGTGTTTCCATTGATTTCAATGCATTTTGGCCTAAAACGTGCATTTGCTGTTTTCTCTTAAATGCAACATGGGAGAAAAACCATTTCACATCACATTTGTGGGTCTTGGTCTTCAACACATCCAGTGAAATTTTGAGCTGTCTGTGTTTGCTACAAGAGGAGATAACACAAAGTATGTGCTTTTGTGTTTCCATTGCTTTCAATGCATTTTGGCCTAAAACGTGCATTTGCTGTTTTCTCTTAAACGCAACATGGGAGAAAAACCATTTCACATCACATTTGTGGGTCTTGGTCTTCAACACATCCAGTGAAATTTTGAGCTGTCTGTGTTTGCTACAAGAGGAGATATCACAAAGTATGCGCTTTTGTTATTTCCATTGCTTTCAATGCATTTTGGCCTAAAACTTGCATTTGCTGTTTTCTCTTAAACGCAGCATGGGAGAAAAACCATTTCACATCACATTTGTGGGTTTTGGTCTTCAACACATCCAGTGAAATTTTGAGCTGTCTGTGTTTGCTACAAGTGGAGATAACACAAAGTATGCGCTTTTGTTATTTCCATTGCTTTCAATGCATTTTGGCCTATAACTTGCATTTGCTGTTTTCTCTTAAACGCAGCATGGGAGAAAAACCATTTCACATCACATTTGTGGGTTTTGGTCTTCAACACATCCAGTGAAATTTTGAGCTGTCTGTGTTTGCTACAAGAGGAGATAACACAAAGTATGCGCTTTTGTTGTTTCCATTGCTTTCAATGCATTTTGGCCTAAAACGTGCATTTGCTGTTTTCTCTTAAACGCAACATGGGAGAAAAACCATTTCACATCACATTTGTGGGTCTTGGTCTTCAACACATCCAGTGAAATTTTGAGCTGTCTGTGTTTGCTACAAGATGAGATAACACAAAGTATGCGCTTTTGTGTTTCCATTGATTTCAATGCATTTTGGCCTAAAACGTGCATTTGCTGTTTTCTCTTAAACGCAACATGGGAGAAAAACCATTTCACATCACATTTGTGGGTCTTGGTCTTCAACACATCCAGTGAAATTTTGAGCTGTCTGTGTTTGCTACAAGAGGAGATAACACAAAGTATGCGCTTTTGTGTTTCCATTGCTTTCAATGCATTTTGGCCTAAAACGTGCATTTGCTGTTTTCTCTTAAACGCAACATGGGAGAAAAACCATTTCACATCACATTTGTGGGTCTTGGTCTTCAACACATCCAGTGAAATTTTGAGCTGTCTGTGTTTGCTACAAGAGGAGATATCACAAAGTATGCGCTTTTGTTCTTTCCATTGCTTTCAATGCATTTTGGCCTAAAACGTGCATTTGCTGTTTTCTCTTAAACGCAACATGGGAGAAAAACCATTTCACATCACATTTGTGGGTCTTGGTCTTCAACACATCCAGTGAAATTTTGAGCTGTCTGTGTTTGCTACAAGAGGAGATATCACAAAGTATGCGCTTTTGTTCTTTCCATTGCTTTCAATGCATTTTGGCCTAAAACTTGCATTTGCTGTTTTCTCTTAAATGCAACATGGGAGAAAAACCATTTCACATCACATTTGTGGGACTTGGTCTTCAACACATCCAGTGAAATTTTGAGCTGTCTGTGTTTGCTACAAGAGGAGATATCACAAAGTATGCGCTTTTGTTGTTTCCATTGCTTTCAATGCATTTTGGCCTAAAACAAGCATTTGCTGTTTTCTCTTAAACGCAACATGGGAGAAAAACCATTTCACATCACATTTGTGGGTCTTGGTCTTCAACACATCCAGTGAAATTTTGAGCTGTCTGTGTTTGCTACAAGAGGAGATAACACAAAGTATGCGCTTTTGTGTTTCCATTGATTTCAATGCATTTTGGCCTAAAACGTGCATTTGCTGTTTTCTCTTAAATGCAACATGGGAGAAAAACCATTTCACATCACATTTGTGGGTCTTGGTCTTCAACACATCCAGTGAAATTTTGAGCTGTCTGTGTTTGCTACAAGAGGAGATAACACAAAGTATGTGCTTTTGTGTTTCCATTGCTTTCAATGCATTTTGGCCTAAAACGTGCATTTGCTGTTTTCTCTTAAACGCAACATGGGAGAAAAACCATTTCACATCACATTTGTGGGTCTTGGTCTTCAACACATCCAGTGAAATTTTGAGCTGTCTGTGTTTGCTACAAGAGGAGATATCACAAAGTATGCGCTTTTGTTATTTCCATTGCTTTCAATGCATTTTGGCCTAAAACTTGCATTTGCTGTTTTCTCTTAAACGCAGCATGGGAGAAAAACCATTTCACATCACATTTGTGGGTTTTGGTCTTCAACACATCCAGTGAAATTTTGAGCTGTCTGTGTTTGCTACAAGTGGAGATAACACAAAGTATGCGCTTTTGTTATTTCCATTGCTTTCAATGCATTTTGGCCTATAACTTGCATTTGCTGTTTTCTCTTAAACGCAGCATGGGAGAAAAACCATTTCACATCACATTTGTGGGTTTTGGTCTTCAACACATCCAGTGAAATTTTGAGCTGTCTGTGTTTGCTACAAGAGGAGATAACACAAAGTATGCGCTTTTGTTGTTTCCATTGCTTTCAATGCATTTTGGCCTAAAACGTGCATTTGCTGTTTTCTCTTAAACGCAACATGGGAGAAAAACCATTTCACATCACATTTGTGGGTCTTGGTCTTCAACACATCCAGTGAAATTTTGAGCTGTCTGTGTTTGCTACAAGATGAGATAACACAAAGTATGCGCTTTTGTGTTTCCATTGATTTCAATGCATTTTGGCCTAAAACGTGCATTTGCTGTTTTCTCTTAAACGCAACATGGGAGAAAAACCATTTCACATCACATTTGTGGGTCTTGGTCTTCAACACATCCAGTGAAATTTTGAGCTGTCTGTGTTTGCTACAAGAGGAGATAACACAAAGTATGCGCTTTTGTGTTTCCATTGCTTTCAATGCATTTTGGCCTAAAACGTGCATTTGCTGTTTTCTCTTAAACGCAACATGGGAGAAAAACCATTTCACATCACATTTGTGGGTCTTGGTCTTCAACACATCCAGTGAAATTTTGAGCTGTCTGTGTTTGCTACAAGAGGAGATATCACAAAGTATGCGCTTTTGTTATTTCCATTGCTTTCAATGCATTTTGGCATATAACTTGCATTTGCTGTTTTCTCTTAAATGCAACATGGGAGAAAAACCATTTCACATCACATTTGTGGGTCTTGGTCTTCAACACATCCAGTGAAATTTTGAGCTGTCTGTGTTTGCTACAAGAGGAGATATCACAAAGTATGCGCTTTTGTTGTTTTCATTGCTTTCAATGCATTTTGGCCTAAAACGCGCATTTGCTGTTTTCTCTTAAACGCAGCATGGGAGTAAAACCATTTCACATCACATTTGTGGGTTTTGGTCTTCAACACATCCAGTGAAATTTTGAGCTGTCTGTGTTTGCTACAAGAGGAGATAACACAAAGTATGCGCTTTTGTTATTTCCATTGCTTTCAATGCATTTTGGCCTAAAACTTGCATTTGCTGTTTTCTCTTAAACGCAGCATGGGAGAAAAACCATTTCACATCACATTTGTGGGTTTTGGTCTTCAACACATCCAGTGAAATTTTGAGCTGTCTGTGTTTGCTACAAGAGGAGATAACACAAAGTATGTGCTTTTGTGTTTCCATTGCTTTCAATGCATTTTGGCCTAAAACGTGCATTTGCTGTTTTCTCTTAAACGCAACATGGGAGAAAAACCATTTCACATCACATTTGTGGGTCTTGGTCTTCAACACATCCAGTGAAATTTTGAGCTGTCTGTGTTTGCTACAAGAGGAGATATCACAAAGTATGCGCTTTTGTTATTTCCATTGCTTTCAATGCATTTTGGCCTAAAACGTGCATTTGCTGTTTTCTCTTAAATGCAACATGGGAGAAAATCCATTTCACATCACATTTGTGGGTCTTGGTCTTCAACACATCCAGTGAAATTTTGAGCTGTCTGTGTTTGCTACAAGAGGAGATATCACAAAGTATGCGCTTTTGTTCTTTCCATTGCTTTCAATGCATTTTGGCCTAAAACGTGCATTTGCTGTTTTCTCTTAAATGCAACATGGGAGAAAAACCATTTCACATCACATTTGTGGGTCTTGGTCTTCAACACATCCAGTGAAATTTTGAGCTGTCTCTGTTTGCTACAAGAGGAGATATCACAAAGTTTGAACTTTTGTTATTTCCATTGCTTTCAATGCATTTTGGCCTAAAACTTGCATTTGCTGTTTTCTCTTAAACGCAACATGGGAGAAAAACCATTTCACATCACATTTGTGGGTTTTGGTCTTCAACACATCCAGTGAAATTTTGAGCTGTCTGTGTTTGCTACAAGAGGAGATATCACAAAGTATGCGCTTTTGTTGTTTTCATTGCTTTCAATGCATTTTGGCCTAAAACGTGCATTTGCTGTTTTCTCTTAAACGCAACATGGGAGAAAAACCATTTCACATCACATTTGTGGGTCTTGGTCTTCAACACATCCAGTGAAATTTTGAGCTGTCTGTGTTTGCTACAAGAGGAGATATCACAAAGTATGCGCTTTTGTTATTTCCATTGCTTTCAATGCATTTTGGCCTAAAACTTGCATTTGCTGTTTTCTCTTAAACGCAGCATGGGAGAAAAACCATTTCACATCACATTTGTGGGTTTTGGTCTTCAACACATCCAGTGAAATTTTGAGCTGTCTGTGTTTGCTACAAGAGGAGATAACACAAAGTATGCGCTTTTGTTATTTCCATTGCTTTCAATGCATTTTGGCCTATAACTTGCATTTGCTGTTTTCTCTTAAACGCAGCATGGGAGAAAAACCATTTCACATCACATTTGTGGGTTTTGGTCTTCAACACATCCAGTGAAATTTTGAGCTGTCTGTGTTTGCTACAAGAGGAGATAACACAAAGTATGCGCTTTTGTTGTTTCCATTGCTTTCAATGCATTTTGGCCTAAAACGTGCATTTGCTGTTTTCTCTTAAACGCAACATGGGAGAAAAACCATTTCACATCACATTTGTGGGTCTTGGTCTTCAACACATCCAGTGAAATTTTGAGCTGTCTGTGTTTGCTACAAGAGGAGATAACACAAAGTATGCGCTTTTGTGTTTCCATTGATTTCAATGCATTTTGGCCTAAAACGTGCATTTGCTGTTTTCTCTTAAACGCAACATGGGAGAAAAACCATTTCACATCACATTTGTGGGTCTTGGTCTTCAACACATCCAGTGAAATTTTGAGCTGTCTGTGTTTGCTACAAGAGGAGATAACACAAAGTATGTGCTTTTGTGTTTCCATTGCTTTCAATGCATTTTGGCCTAAAACGTGCATTTGCTGTTTTCTCTTAAACGCAACATGGGAGAAAAACCATTTCACATCACATTTGTGGGTCTTGGTCTTCAACACATCCAGTGAAATTTTGAGCTGTCTGTGTTTGCTACAAGAGGAGATATCACAAAGTATGCGCTTTTGTTATTTCCATTGCTTTCAATGCATTTTGGCCTAAAACTTGCATTTGCTGTTTTCTCTTAAACGCAGCATGGGAGAAAAACCATTTCACATCACATTTGTGGGTTTTGGTCTTCAACACATCAAGTGAAATTTTGAGCTGTCTGTGTTTGCTACAAGAGGAGATAACACAAAGTATGCGCTTTTGTTATTTCCATTGCTTTCAATGCATTTTGGCCTATAACTTGCATTTGCTGTTTTCTCTTAAACGCAGCATGGGAGAAAAACCATTTCACATCACATTTGTGGGTTTTGGTCTTCAACACATCCAGTGAAATTTTGAGCTGTCTGTGTTTGCTACAAGAGGAGATAACACAAAGTATGCGCTTTTGTTGTTTCCATTGCTTTCAATGCATTTTGGCCTAAAACGTGCATTTGCTGTTTTCTCTTAAACGCAACATGGGAGAAAAACCATTTTACATCACATTTGTGGGTCTTGGTCTTCAACACATCCAGTGAAATTTTGAGCTGTCTGTGTTTGCTACAAGAGGAGATAACACAAAGTATGCACTTTTGTGTTTCCATTGCTTTCAATGCATTTTGGCCTAAAACGTGCATTTGCTGTTTTCTCTTAAACGCAAAATGGGAGAAAAACCATTTCACATCACAGTTGTGGGTTTTGGTCTTCAACACATCCAGTGAAATTTTGAGCTGTCTGTGTTTGCTACAAGAGGAGATATCACAAAGTATGCGCTTTTGTTGTTTTCATTGCTTTCAATGCATTTTGGCCTAAAACGTGCATTTGCTGTTTTCTCTTAAACGCAACATGGGAGAAAAACCATTTCACATCACATTTGTGGGTCTTGGTCTTCAACACATCCAGTGAAATTTTGAGCTGTCTGTGTTTGCTACAAGAGGAGATATCACAAAGTATGCGCTTTTGTTGTTTTCATTGCTTTCAATGCATTTTGGCCTAAAACGTGCATTTGCTGTTTTCTCTTAAACGCAACATGGGAGAAAAACCATTTCACATCACATTTGTGGGTCTTGGTCTTCAACACATCCAGTGAAATTTTGAGCTGTCTGTGTTTGCTACAAGAGGAGATATCACAAAGTATGCGCTTTTGTTATTTCCATTGCTTTCAATGCATTTTGGCCTAAAACTTGCATTTGCTGTTTTCTCTTAAACGCAGCATGGGAGTAAAACCATTTCACATCACATTTGTGGGTTTTGGTCTTCAACACATCCAGTGAAATTTTGAGCTGTCTGTGTTTGCTACAAGAGGAGATAACACAAAGTATGCGCTTTTGTTATTTCCATTGCTTTCAATGCATTTTGGCCTAAAACTTGCATTTGCTGTTTTCTCTTAAACGCAGCATGGGAGAAAAACCATTTCACATCACATTTGTGGGTTTTGGTCTTCAACACATCCAGTGAAATTTTGAGCTGTCTGTGTTTGCTACAAGAGGAGATAACACAAAGTATGTGCTTTTGTGTTTCCATTGCTTTCAATGCATTTTGGCCGAAAACGTGCATTTGCTGTTTTCTCTTAAACGCAACATGGGAGAAAAACCATTTCACATCACATTTCTGGGTCTTGGTCTTCAACACATCCAGTGAAATTTTGAGCTGTCTGTGTTTGCTACAAGAGGAGATAACACAAAGTATGCGCTTTTGTGTTTCCATTGCTTTCAATGCATTTTGGCCTAAAACGTGCATTTGCTGTTTTCTCTTAAAAGCAACATGGGAGAAAAACCATTTCACATCACATTTGTGGGTCTTGGTCTTCAACACATCCAGTGAAATTTTGAGCTGTCTGTGTTTGCTACAAGAGGAGATAACACAAAGTATGCGCTTTTGTGTTTCCATTGCTTTCAATGCATTTTGGCCTAAAACGTGCATTTGCTGTTTTCTCTTAAACGCAACATGGGAGAAAAACCATTTCACATCACAGTTGTGGGTTTTGGTCTTCAACACATCCAGTGAAATTTTGAGCTGTCTGTGTTTGCTACAAGAGGAGATATCACAAAGTATGCGCTTTTGTTGTTTTCATTGCTTTCAATGCATTTTGGCCTAAAACGTGCATTTGCTGTTTTCTCTTAAACGCAGCATGGGAGTAAAACCATTTCACATCACATTTGTGGGTTTTGGTCTTCAACACATCCAGTGAAATTTTGAGCTGTCTGTGTTTGCTACAAGAGGAGAGAACACAAAGTATGCGCTTTTGTTATTTCCATTGCTTTCAATGCATTTTGGCCTAAAACTTGCATTTGCTGTTTTCTCTTAAACGCAGCATGGGAGAAAAAACATTTCACATCACATTTGTGGGTTTTGGTCTTCAACACATCCAGTGAAATTTTGAGCTGTCTGTGTTTGCTACAAGAGGAGATAACACAAAGTATGTGCTTTTGTGTTTCCATTGCTTTCAATGCATTTTGGCCTAAAACGTGCATTTGCTGTTTCTCTTAAACGCAACATGGGAGAAAAACCATTTCACATCACATTTGTGGGTCTTGGTCTTCAACACATCCAGTGAAATTTTGAGCTGTCTGTGTTTGCTACAAGAGGAGATATCACAAAGTATGCGCTTTTGTTCTTTCCATTGCTTTCAATGCATTTTGGCCTAAAACAAGCATTTGCTGTTTTCTCTTAAATGCAACTTGGGAGAAAAACCATTTCACATCACATTTGTGGGTCTTGGTCTTCAACACATCCAGTGAAATTTTGAGCTGTCTGTGTTTGCTACAAGAGGAGATATCACAAAGTATGCGCTTTTGTTATTTCCATTGCTTTCAATGCATTTTGGCCTAAAACTTGCATTTGCTGTTTTCTCTTAAACGCAGCATGGGAGTAAAACCATTTCACATCACATTTGTGGGTTTTGGTCTTCAACACATCCAGTGAAATTTTGAGCTGTCTGTGTTTGCTACAAGAGGAGATAACACAAAGTATGCGCTTTTGTTATTTCCATTGCTTTCAATGCATTTTGGCCTAAAACTTGCATTTGCTGTTTTCTCTTAAACGCAGCATGGGAGAAAAACCATTTCACATCACATTTGTGGGTTTTGGTCTTCAACACATCCAGTGAAATTTTGAGCTGTCTGTGTTTGCTACAAGAGGAGATAACACAAAGTATGTGCTTTTGTGTTTCCATTGCTTTCAATGCATTTTGGCCGAAAACGTGCATTTGCTGTTTTCTCTTAAACGCAACATGGGAGAAAAACCATTTCACATCACATTTGTGGGTCTTGGTCTTCAACACATCCAGTGAAATTTTGAGCTGTCTGTGTTTGCTACAAGAGGAGATAACACAAAGTATGCGCTTTTGTGTTTCCATTGCTTTCAATGCATTTTGGCCTAAAACGTGCATTTGCTGTTTTCTCTTAAATGCAACATGGGAGAAAAACCATTTCACATCACATTTGTGGGTCTTGGTCTTCAACACATCCAGTGAAATTTTGAGCTGTCTGTGTTTGCTACAAGAGGAGATATCACAAAGTATGCGCTTTTGTTCTTTCCATTGCTTTCAATGCATTTTGGCCTAAAACGTGCATTTGCTGTTTTCTCTTAAATGCAACATGGGAGAAAAACCATTTCACATCACATTTGTGGGTCTTGGTCTTCAACACATCCAGTGAAATTTTGAGCTGTCTGTGTTTGCTACAAGAGGAGATAACACAAAGTATGTGCTTTTGTGTTTCCATTGCTTTCAATGCATTTTGGCCTAAAACGTGCATTTGCTGTTTTCTCTTAAAAGCAACATGGGAGAAAAACCATTTCACATCACATTTGTGGGTCTTGGTCTTCAACACATCCAGTGAAATTTTGAGCTGTCTGTGTTTGCTACAAGAGGAGATAACACAAAGTATGCGCTTTTGTGTTTCCATTGCTTTCAATGCATTTTGGCCTAAAACGTGCATTTGCTGTTTTCTCTTAAACGCAACATGGGAGAAAAACCATTTCACATCACAGTTGTGGGTTTTGGTCTTCAACACATCCAGTGAAATTTTGAGCTGTCTGTGTTTGCTACAAGAGGAGATATCACAAAGTATGCGCTTTTGTTGTTTTCATTGCTTTCAATGCATTTTGGCCTAAAACGTGCATTTGCTGTTTTCTCTTAAACGCAGCATGGGAGTAAAACCATTTCACATCACATTTGTGGGTTTTGGTCTTCAACACATCCAGTGAAATTTTGAGCTGTCTGTGTTTGCTACAAGAGGAGAGAACACAAAGTATGCGCTTTTGTTATTTCCATTGCTTTCAATGCATTTTGGCCTAAAACTTGCATTTGCTGTTTTCTCTTAAACGCAGCATGGGAGAAAAACCATTTCACATCACATTTGTGGGTTTTGGTCTTCAACACATCCAGTGAAATTTTGAGCTGTCTGTGTTTGCTACAAGAGGAGATAACACAAAGTATGTGCTTTTGTGTTTCCATTGCTTTCAATGCATTTTGGCCTAAAACGTGCATTTGCTGTTTCTCTTAAACGCAACATGGGAGAAAAACCATTTCACATCACATTTGTGGGTCTTGGTCTTCAACACATCCAGTGAAATTTTGAGCTGTCTGTGTTTGCTACAAGAGGAGATATCACAAAGTATGCGCTTTTGTTCTTTCCATTGCTTTCAATGCATTTTGGCCTAAAACAAGCATTTGCTGTTTTCTCTTAAATGCAACTTGGGAGAAAAACCATTTCACATCACATTTGTGGGTCTTGGTCTTCAACACATCCAGTGAAATTTTGAGCTGTCTGTGTTTGCTACAAGAGGAGATATCACAAAGTATGCGCTTTTGTTCTTTCCATTGCTTTCAATGCATTTTGACCTAAAACGTGCATTTGCTGTTTTCTCTTAAATGCAACATGGGAGAAAAACCATTTCACATCACATTTGTGGGTCTTGGTCTTCAACACATCCAGTGAAATTTTGAGCTGTCTCTGTTTGCTACAAGAGGAGATATCACAAAGTTTGAACTTTTGTTATTTCCATTGCTTTCAATGCATTTTGGCCTAAAACTTGCATTTGCTGTTTTCTCTTAAACGCAACATGGGAGAAAAACCATTTCACATCACATTTGTGGGACTTGGTCTTCAACACATCCAGTGAAATTTTGAGCTGTCTGTGTTTGCTACAAGAGGAGATATCACAAAGTATGCGCTTTTGTTGTTTTCATTGCTTTCAATGCATTTTGGCCTAAAACAAGCATTTGCTGTTTTCTCTTAAACGCAACATGGGAGAAAAACCATTTCACATCACATTTGTGGGTCTTGGTCTTCAACACATCCAGTGAAATTTTGAGCTGTCTGTGTTTGCTACAAGAGGAGATAACACAAAGTATGCGCTTTTGTTATTTCCATTGCTTTCAATGCATTTTGGCCTATAACTTGCATTTGCTGTTTTCTCTTAAACGCAGCATGGGAGAAAAACCATTTCACATCACATTTGTGGGTTTTGGTCTTCAACACATCCAGTGAAAATTTGAGCTGTCAGTGTTTGCTACAAGAGGAGATAACACAAAGTATGCGCTTTTGTGTTTCCATTGCTTTCAATGCATTTTGGCCTAAAACGTGCATTTGCTGTTTTCTCTTAAAAGCAACATGGGAGAAAAACCATTTCACATCACATTTGTGGGTCTTGGTCTTCAACACATCCAGTGAAATTTTGAGCTGTCTGTGTTTGCTACAAGAGGAGATAACACAAAGTATGCGCTTTTGTGTTTCCATTGCTTTCAATGCATTTTGGCCTAAAACGTGCATTTGCTGTTTTCTCTTAAACGCAACATGGGAGAAAAACCATTTCACATCACAGTTGTGGGTTTTGGTCTTCAACACATCCAGTGAAATTTTGAGCTGTCTGTGTTTGCTACAAGAGGAGATATCACAAAGTATGCGCTTTTGTTGTTTTCATTGCTTTCAATGCATTTTGGCCTAAAACGTGCATTTGCTGTTTTCTCTTAAACGCAGCATGGGAGTAAAACCATTTCACATCACATTTGTGGGTTTTGGTCTTCAACACATCCAGTGAAATTTTGAGCTGTCTGTGTTTGCTACAAGAGGAGAGAACACAAAGTATGCGCTTTTGTTATTTCCATTGCTTTCAATGCATTTTGGCCTAAAACTTGCATTTGCTGTTTTCTCTTAAACGCAGCATGGGAGAAAAACCATTTCACATCACATTTGTGGGTTTTGGTCTTCAACACATCCAGTGAAATTTTGAGCTGTCTGTGTTTGCTACAAGAGGAGATAACACAAAGTATGTGCTTTTGTGTTTCCATTGCTTTCAATGCATTTTGGCCTAAAACGTGCATTTGCTGTTTCTCTTAAACGCAACATGGGAGAAAAACCATTTCACATCACATTTGTGGGTCTTGGTCTTCAACACATCCAGTGAAATTTTGAGCTGTCTGTGTTTGCTACAAGAGGAGATATCACAAAGTATGCGCTTTTGTTCTTTCCATTGCTTTCAATGCATTTTGGCCTAAAACAAGCATTTGCTGTTTTCTCTTAAATGCAACTTGGGAGAAAAACCATTTCACATCACATTTGTGGGTCTTGGTCTTCAACACATCCAGTGAAATTTTGAGCTGTCTGTGTTTGCTACAAGAGGAGATATCACAAAGTATGCGCTTTTGTTATTTCCATTGCTTTCAATGCATTTTGGCCTAAAACTTGCATTTGCTGTTTTCTCTTAAACGCAGCATGGGAGTAAAACCATTTCACATCACATTTGTGGGTTTTGGTCTTCAACACATCCAGTGAAATTTTGAGCTGTCTGTGTTTGCTACAAGAGGAGATAACACAAAGTATGCGCTTTTGTTATTTCCATTGCTTTCAATGCATTTTGGCCTAAAACTTGCATTTGCTGTTTTCTCTTAAACGCAGCATGGGAGAAAAACCATTTCACATCACATTTGTGGGTTTTGGTCTTCAACACATCCAGTGAAATTTTGAGCTGTCTGTGTTTGCTACAAGAGGAGATAACACAAAGTATGTGCTTTTGTGTTTCCATTGCTTTCAATGCATTTTGGCCGAAAACGTGCATTTGCTGTTTTCTCTTAAACGCAACATGGGAGAAAAACCATTTCACATCACATTTGTGGGTCTTGGTCTTCAACACATCCAGTGAAATTTTGAGCTGTCTGTGTTTGCTACAAGAGGAGATAACACAAAGTATGCGCTTTTGTGTTTCCATTGCCACTATACAGCTCTACACCATATTCTAAACTATATACCACTATACACCATATTCTATACTATGTACCACTATACACCATATTCTATAAAATGTAAAACTATACACCACATTCTATACTATGTACCACTATACACCATATTCTATAATTTGTACCTCTATACATTATGTTCTATACTATGTACCACTATATACCACATTCTATACTATGTACTACTATACAGCTCTACACCATATTCTATACTATGTACCACTATACATCTCTACACCACATTCTATACTATGTACCACTGTACACCATATTCTATACTATGTACCACTATACACCACATTCTAGACTATGTACCACTATACAACATATTCTATACTATGTATTTCTATACACCATATTCTATACTATGTACCACTATACACCACATTCTATACTATGTACCATTATACAGCTCTACACCACATTCTATATTATGTACCACTATACACCACATTCTATACTATGTACAACTATACAGCTCTACACCACATTCTTTACTATGTACCAATAAACACCTTATTCTATGTACCACTATACTCCACATTCTAGACTATGTCTGACTGTACACCATATTCTATACTATGTACCTCTATACACCATAATTTATACTATGTACCACTATACACCACATTCTACACTATGTAGCACTATACACCTTATTCTATACTATGTACCTCTATACACCATATTCTATACTATGTACCACTATACACCATATTTTATACTATGTACCACAAAACACCATATTCTATACTATGTACCACTATATACCATATTCTATACTATGTACCACTACTGTTCTACATCATATTCTATACTATGTACCACTATACAGCTCTTCACCATATTATTTACTCTGTACCTCTATACACCAAATTCTATACTATGTTCCACTTTACACCATATTCTATACAATGTACCACTATACACCATATTCTATACTATGTACCACAATACAGCTCTACACCATATTCTATACTATGTACAACTATACAGCTCTACACCATATTCTATACTATGTACCACTGTACACCATATTCTATACTATGTACCACTATACACCACATTCTATACAATGTACCACTATACAGCTCTGCAACACATTCTATACTATGTACCACTATACACCATATTCTATACTATGTACCACTATACAACATATTCTATGTACCACTATACACTACATTCTAGACTATGTACCATTATACACCATATTCTATACTATGTAACTCTATACACCATATTCTATACTATGTACCTCTATACACCATATTCTATACTATATACAACTATACACCATATTCTATACTATATACCACAATACACCATATTCTATACTATATACCACTATACAGCTCTACCCCATATTCTATACTATGTACAACTATACACCATTTACTATACTATGAACCACTATACAGCTCTACACCACATTCTATACAATATACAACTATACACCATATTCTATACTATATACCACTATACTGCTCTACACCATATTCTATTCTATATACTACTATACAACACATTCTATACTATGTACCACTATACACCATATTCTATACTATGTAACACTATACACCACATTCTATACTATGTACCATTATACAGCTCTACGAAACATTCTATAATATGTACCACTATATACCACATTTTATACTTTGTACCACTATACAGCTCTAAACAATATTCTATACTATGTACCACTATACAGCTCTACACCACATTCTATAATATGTACCACTGTACACCATATTCTATACTATGTACCACTATACACCATATTCTATACTATGTACCTCTATACACCATATTCTATACTATATACCACTATACACCACAGCCTAAACTATGTATCATTATACAGATCTACAAAACATTCTATACTATGTACCACAATACACCATATTCTATACTATGTACCACTATACAGCTCTACACCACATTCTACACTGTGTACCACTATACACCATATTCTATGTACCACTATACACCACATTCTAGACTATGTACCACTATACACCATATTCTATAATATCTACCTTTATACACCATATTCTATACTATTTACCTCTATACACCATATTCTATACTATATACCACTATTAACCATATTCTATGCAATGTACCACTATACACCATATTCTATACTATATACAACTATACAGCTCTACCCCATATTCTATACTATGTACCACTATACACCATATTCTATACTATGAACCACTATACAGCTCTACACAATATTCTAAACTATTTACCATTATACAACATATTCTATACTATGTACCACTATACACCTCTACACCATATTCAATGCTATGTACCACATTACAGCTCTATACCACATTCTATACTATGTACAACTGTACAGCTCTACACCATATTCTATACTCTATACTGCTATAGATCACATTCTATACTACGTACCACTATACACCATATTCTATACTATGTAGCACTATACTCCACATTCTATACTATGTAACACTGTAATCCATATTCTATACTATGTACCACTATTCAGCTCTACACCACATTCTATACTATGTAAAACTATAAATCATATTCTATGTACCAATATACACCATATTCTAGACTATGTATCACTATAAACCATATTCTATACTATTTACCTCTATACACCACATTCTATACTATGTACCACTATACACCACATTCTATACTAAGTACCACTATTCTACATATTCTATATTATGTACCTCTATACACCTTATTCTTTACAATGTACCACTTTACACCATATTCTAAACTATGTACCACAATACACCATATTCTATACTATGTTCCACTATACAATGTATTCCATACAATGTACCACTATACACCATATTCTATACTATGTACCTCTATACACCATATTCTATACTATGTACCACTATACTCCATATTCTATACTATGTACCACAATACAGCTCTACTCCATATTCTATACTATGTACAACTATACAGCTCTACACCATATTCTATACTATGTACCACTGTACACCATATTCTATACTATGTACCACTATACACCACATTCTATACTATGTACCACTATACACCACGATACACCACATTCTATACTATGTACCACTATACACCATATTCTATAATATGTACCTCTATACACCGTATTTTATACTATGTACCACTATACACCATATGCTATACTATGTACCACTATACAGCTCTACACCACATTCTATACTATATACCACTATACACCATATTCTATACTATGTAGCACTATACACCATATTCTATACTACATACCACTATACAGCTCTACACCATATTCTATGCTATGTATCACTATACACAATACTCTATACTATGCACCACTTTACAGCTCTACACCATATTGTATACTATATACCACTATACACCATATTGTATACTATGTACCACTATACACCTCTACACCACATTCTATACTATGTCCAACTATACAGCTCTACACCGTATTCTATACTATGTACTACTATACACCACATTCTATACTATGTACCACTATACAGCTCTACACCATATACCACTATACACCACATTCTATACTATGTACCACTACACCACACTCTATACTATGTACCACTATGCACCACTATACACCACATTCTATACTATGTACCACTATACACCATATTCTATACTATGTACCTCTATACCCAGTATTTTATACTATGTACCACTATACACCATATGCTATACTATGTAGCACTATACAGCTCTACACCACATTCTATACTATATACCACTATACACCATATTCTATACTATGTAGCACTATACACCATATTCTATACTACATACCACTATACAGCTCTACACCATATTCTATGCTATGTATCACTATACACAATACTCTATACTATGCACCACTTTACAGCTCTACACCATATTCTATATTATATACCACTATACACCATATTGTATACTATGTACCACTATACAGCTCTACACCATATTCTATACTATGTACCACTTTACAGCTCTACACCTTATTCTATACTATATACCACAATACAGCTCTATATCATATTCTATACTATATGCTACTATACACCATATTCTATACTATGTACCACTATACAGCTTTATACCACATTCTATAGTATGTACCATTATACAGCTGTAAACCACATTCTATACTATGAACCACTATACACGATATTCTATACTATGTACCACTATACACCATATTCTATACTATGTACCAATTAACAGCTCTACACCACATTCTATACTATGTACCACTATACACCATATTCTACACTATCTACCAACATACAGCTCTACACCACATTCTATATGATGTACCACTATACACCATATTCCAGACTATGTACCACTATACACCATATTCTATACTATGTACGTCTATACACCATATTATATACTATGTACCTCTATAAACCATATTCTATACTATATACCACTATACACCATATTCTATACTATGTACCACTATACACCATATTCTATACTATATACCACTATATAGCTCTACCCCATATTCTATACTATATAATACTATACACCTTTTTCTATACTATGAACCACTATACAGCTCTACACCATATTCTATACTATATACCACTATACACCATATTCTATACAATGTACCACTATACACCTCTACTCCATACTCTATACTATGTACTACTATACAGCTCTACACCATAATATATACTATATACTACTATACACAACATTCTATACTATGTACCACTATACACCATATTCTAAAATATGTAACACTATACACCACATTCTATACTATGTACCTCTATACATTATGTTCTATACTATGTACCACTATATACCACATTCTATACTATGTACTACTATACAGCTCTACACCATATTCTATACTATGTACCACTATACATCTGTACACCACATTCTATACTATGTACCACTGAACACCATATTCTATACTATGTACCACTATACACCACATTCTATACTATGTACCACTATACAACATATTCTATACTATGTACCATTATACAGCTCTACACCACATTCTATATTATGTACTACTATACACCACATTCTATACTATGTACCACTATACAGCACTACACCACATTCTATACTATGTACCACTATACACCATATTCTATGTACCACTATACACCACATTCTAGACTATGTCTGACTATACACCATATTCTACACTATGTAGCACTGTACACCTTATTCTATACTATGTACCTCTATACACCATATTCTATACTATGTACCACTATACACCATATTTTATACTATGTACCACAAAACACCATATTCTATACTATGTAACACTATATACCATATTCTATACTATGTACCACTATACTGTTCTACATCATATTCTATACTATGTACCACTATACAGCTCTTCACCATATTATTTACTCTGTACCACTATACACCATACTCTATACTATGTACCACTTTACACCATATTTTATACTATGTACCACTATACACCACATTCTATACTATTTACCTCTATACACCATATTCTATACTATGTAACTCTATACACCATATTCTATACTATATACCACTATACACCATATTCTATACAATGTACCACTATACATAATATTCTATACTATATACAACTATTCAGCTCTTCCCCATATTCTATACTCTGTACCACTATACACCATATTCTATACTATGAACCACTATACAGCTCTACACCATATTCTATACTATGTACCACTAAACACCATATTCTATGTACCACTATACACCACATTCTAGACTATGTCTGACTATACACCATATTCTATACTATGTACCTCTATACACCATAATTTATACTTTGTACCACTATACACCATATTCTATACTATGTAGCACTATACACCTTATTCTATACTATGTACCTCTATACACCATATTCTATACTATGTACAATTATACACCATATTTTATACTATGTACCACAAAACACCATAATCTATAAAATGTACCACTATATACCATATTCTATAGTATAAACCGCTATACACCATATTTTATACTATGTACCACTATACAACACATTCTATACTATGTAGAACTATACACCATATTCTATACTATGTACCTCTATACACCATATTCTATACTATGTACCACTATACACCATATTCTATTCTATGTACCACAATACACCATATTCTATACTATGTACCTCTTTACACCATATTCTATACTATGTACCACTATACTGTTCTACACCATATTCTATACAATGTACCACTATACAGCTCTTCACCATATTATTTACTCTGTACCACTATACACCATACTCTATACTATGTACCACTTTACACCATATTCTATACTATGTACCACTATACACCACATTCTATACTATGTACCTCTATACACCATATTCTATACTTTGAACATCTATACACCATATTCTATACTATATACCACTATACACGATATTCTATACAATGTACCACTATACACCATATTCTATACTATATACAACTATTCAGCTCTTCCCCATATTCTATACTCTGTACCACTATACACCATATTCTATACTATGAACCACTATACAGCTCTACACCATATTCTTTACTGTCTACCACTATACACCTCTACACCATATTCTATACTATGTACCACTATACAGCTCTATTCCACTTTCTATACTATGTACCACTGTACAGCTCTACACCATATTCTATACTATTTACTACTATACACCACATTCTTTACTAAGTACCACTATACACCATATTCTATACTATGTACCACTATACAGCTCAACACCACATTCTATACTATATACCACTATACACCATATTTAAGACTATGTACCACTATACACAATATTCTATACTATGTACCTCTATACTCCATATTCTATACTATGTACCTCTATACACCATATTCTATACTATGTACCACTCACTATACACCACATTCTATACTATGTACCACTATACACCATATTCTATACTTTTTACCTCTATTCACTATGTTCTATACTATGTACCACTATACACCACATTCTATACTATGTACCACTATACAGCTCTTCACCACATTCTATACTATGTACCACTATACACCATATTCTATACTATGTACCTCTATACACCATATTTTATACTATGTACCATTATACAGCTTCACAACACATTCTATAATATGTACTACTATTCACCACATTCTATACTATAAACCACTATACAGCTCTACACAACATTCCATACTATGTACCACTATACACCATATTCTATACTATGTACCATTATACAGCATTACACCACATTCTATAATATGTACTACTATACACCACATTCTATACTATAAACCACTATACAGCTCTACACAACATTCTATACTATGTACCACTATACACCGTATTCTATACTATATACCACTATATACCACATTCTATACTATGTACCACTATACAGCTCTACATCAAATTCTATACTATGTACCACTATACAACACATTCTATACTATTTACCACTATACACCATATTCTATACTATAAACCACTATACAGCTCTACACAACATTCTATACTATGTACCACTATACACCATATTCTATACTATGTACCTCTATACACCATAATTTATACAATGTACCACTAAACACCATATTCTATACTATGTAGCACTATACACCTTATTCTAAACTATGTACCTCTATACACCATATTCTATACTATGTACGATTTTACACCATATTTTATACTATGTACCACTATACACCATATTCTATACTATGTACCACTATACACCATATTCTATACTTTGTACCTCTATACACCATATTCTATACTATATACCACTATTTACCACATCCTATACTATGTACCATTATACAGCTCTACACCACATTCTTTACTATGTACCACAATACACCATATTCTATACTATGTACCACTATACAGCTCTACACCACATTCTACACTGTGTTCCACTATACACCACATTCTATACTATGTACCATTATACACCATATTCTATACTATGTTCCACTATACAGCTCTTCACCGCATTCTATACTATGTACCACTATACACCATATTCTATACTATGTACCACTATACAGCTCTACACCACATTCTATACAATGTACCACTATACACCATATTCTATGTACCACTATACACAACATTCTAGACTATGTACCACTATACACCATATTCTATAATATTTACCTTTATACACCATATTCTATACTATTTACCTCGATACACCATATTCTATACTATATACCACTATTAACCATATTCTCTACAATGTACCACTATACACCATATTCTATACTATGTACCTCTATACACCATATTCTATACTATATACCACTATACACCACATCCTATACTATGTACCATTATACAGCTCTACACCACATTCTATACTATGTACCACAATACACCATATTCTATACTATGTACCATTATACAGCTCTACACCACATTCTACACTGTGTTCCACTATACACCACATTCTATACTATAGGTGAATAGTGGTACATGGTATAGAATATGGGGTAGCCCTGTATAGTGGTGTATAGTATAGAATATGTTGTATAGTGGTACATATTATAGAAAATGGTGTATAGTGGTATATAGTATAGAATATGGTGTATAGTGGTACATAGCATAGAATATGGTGTATAGTGGTATATTGTATTGAATTTGATGAAGAGCTGTATAGTGGTACATAGTATAGAATATGGTGTATATTGGTACATAGTATAGAATATGGTGTATAGTACATAGTATAGAATATGGTGTAGAGTGGTACATGGTATAGAATATGGGGTAGCCCTGTATAGTGGTATATAGAATAGAATATGTTGTACAGTGGTACATAGTATAGAATATAGTGTATAGTGGTACATAGTGTAGAATATGATGTATAGTGGTACATAGTATAGGATGTGGTGTATAGTAGTATATAGTATATATTATGGTGTAGAGCTGTATAGTAGTACATAGTATAGAATATGGTGTAGAGCTGTAAAGTGGTACATAGTATAGAAAATGGTGTATAGTGGTACATAGTATAGAATATGGGGTAGAGCTATATAGTGGTATATAGTATAGAATATGGTGTACAGTGGTACATAGTATAGAATATGGTGTATAGTGGTATATAGTATAGAATATGGTTTATAGAGGTACATAGTATAGAATATGGTGTATAGACATACATAGTATAGAATATGGTGTATAGTCGTACATAGTCTGGAATATGGTGTATAGTGGTACATAGTATAGAATGTGGTGTAGAGCTGTATATTGGTACATAGTGTAGAATATGGTGTATAGTGGTACATAGTATAGAATGTGGGGTAGAGCTGTTAAGTGGTACATAGTATAGAATATGTTGTATAGTGGTACATAGTATAGAATATGGTGTTTAGTGGTTCATAGTGTAGAATGTGGTTTACAGTTGTATAATGGTACATACTATAGAATGTGGTATAAAGTTGTATAGTGGTACATAGTCTAGAATATGGTGTATAGTAGCATATAGTATAGAATATGGTATAGAGCTGTATTGTGGTATATAGTATAGAATATGGTGTAGAGCTGTAAAGTGGTACATAGTATAGAATATGGTGTAGAGCTGTATAGTGGTACATAGTATACAATATGGTGGATAGTGGTATATAGTATAGAATATGGTGTAGAGCTGTAAAGTGGTGCATAGTATAGTGTATTGTGTATAGTGATACATTGCATAGAATATGGTGTAGAGCTGTATAGTGGTATGTACTATAGAATATGGTGTATAGTGCTAAATAGTATAGAATATGGTGTATAGTGGTATATAGTATAGAATGTGGTGTAGAGCTGTATAGTGGTACATAGTATAGCATATGGTGTATAGTGGTACATAGTATAAAATATGGTGTTTAGAGGTACATAGTATAGAATATGGTGTATAGTGGTACATAGTATAGAATGTGGTGTATAGTGGTGCATAGTGGTACATAGTATAGAGTGTGGTGTAGTGGTACATAGTATAGAATGTGGTGTATAGTGGTATATGGTGTAGAGCTGTATAGTGGTACATAGTATAGAATGTGGTGTATAGTAGTACATAGTATAGAATACGGTGTAGAGCTGTATAGTTGGACATAGTATAGAATGTGGTGTAGAGCTGTATAGTGGTACCTAGTATAGAATATGGTGTATAGTGGTACATAGTATAGAATGTGTTGTAGAGCTGTATAGTGGTACATAGTATAGAGCTGTATAGTGGTACATAGTATAGAATGTATAGTTGTACATAGTATAGAATATGGTGTAGAGCTGTATTGTGGTACATAGTATAGAATATGGTGTATAGTGGTACATAGTATAGAATGTGGTGAAGAGCTGTATAGTGGTACATAGTATAGAATATGGTGTATAGTGGTACATAGTATAGAATGTGGTTTAGAGCTGTATAATGGTACATAGTATAGAATGTGATATAAAGCTGTATAGTGGTACATAGTATAGAATATGGTGTATAGTTTTATATAGTATAGAATATGGTATAGAGCTCTACTGTGCTACATAGTATAGAATATGGTGTAGAGCTGTATAGTGGTAAATAGTATAGAATATGGTGTATAGTGGTACATAGTATAGAATGTGGTGTATTGTGGTACATAGTATAGAATATGGTGTATAGTGGTACATAGTATAGATGGTGTATAGAGGTACATAGTATAGAATATGGTACATAGTATAGAATGTTGTGTAGAGCTGTATAGTTGTTTATAGTATAGAATATTGTTTATAGTGGTAAATAGTATAGAATGTGTTGTATAGTGGTACATAGTATAGAATTTGGTGTAGAGCTGTATAGTGGTACATAGTATAGAATGTGGTGTATAGTGGTACATAGTATAGAATATGGTGTATAGTGGTACATAGTATAGAATGTTGTGTAGAGCTGTATAGTGGTTTATAGTATAGAATGTGGTGTATAGTGGTACATATTATAGAATGTGGTATAAAGCTGTATAATGGTACATAGTATAGAATATGGTGTATAGAGGTACATAGTATAGAATATGGTGTATAGTGGTACATAGTATAGAATGTGGTGTAGAGCTGTATAGTGGTACATAGTATAGAATGTGGTGTATAGTGGTACATAGTAAAGAACATAGTGTATAGAGGTACAAAGTATAGAATATGGTGCATAGTGGTACATAGTATAAAATGTGGTGTATAGTGAGTGGTACATAGTATAGAATATGGTGTATAGAGGTACATAGTATAGAATACGGTGTAGAGCTGTATAGTTGGACATAGTATAGAATGTGGTGTAGAGCTGTATAGTGGTACATAGTATAGAATATGGTGTATAGTGGTACATAGTATAGAATGTGTTGTAGAGCTGTATAGTGGTACATAGTATAGAATGTGGTGTATAGTGGTTCATAGTATAGAATATGGTGTACAGTGGTACATAGTATAGAATATGGTGTAGAGCTGTATAGTTGTACATAGTATAGAATATGGTGTAGAGCTGTATTGTGGTACATAGTATAGAATATGGTGTATAGTGGTACATAGTATAGAATGTGGTGAAGAGCTGTATAGTGGTACATAGTATAGAATATGGTGTATAGTGGTACATAGTATAGAATGTGGTTTAGAGCTGTATAATGGTACATAGTATAGAATGTGATATAAAGCTGTATAGTGGTACATAGTATAGAATATGGTGTATAGTTTTATATAGTATAGAATATGGTATAGAGCTCTACTGTGCTACATAGTATAGAATATGGTGTAGAGCTGTATAGTGGTAAATAGTATAGAATATGGTGTATAGTGGTACATAGTATAGAATGTGGTGTATTGTGGTACATAGTATAGAATATGGTGTATAGTGGTACATAGTATAGATGGTGTATAGAGGTACATAGTATAGAATATGGTACATAGTATAGAATGTTGTGTAGAGCTGTATAGTGGTTTATAGTATAGAATATTGTGTATAGTGGTAAATAGTATAGAATGTGTTGTATAGTGGTACATAGTATAGAATTTGGTGTAGAGCTGAATAGTGGTACATAGTATAGAATGTGGTGTATAGTGGTACATAGTATAGAATATGGTGTATAGTGGTACATAGTATAGAATGTTGTGTAGAGCTGTATAGTGGTTTATAGTATAGAATGTGGTGTATAGTGGTACATATTATAGAAT
Organism: Taudactylus pleione; assembly: GCA_031769625.1. Taxonomy (NCBI): domain Eukaryota; kingdom Metazoa; phylum Chordata; class Amphibia; order Anura; family Myobatrachidae; genus Taudactylus; species Taudactylus pleione. Next base: position 259,524 of record JAUIMM010001460.1, read on the forward strand.
GTGGTATAAAGCTGTATAATGGTACATAGTATAGAATATGGTGTATAGAGGTACATAGTATAGAATATGGTGTATAGTGGTACATAGTATAGAATGTGGTGTAGAGCTGTATAGTGGTACATAGTATAGAATGTGGTGTATAGTGGTACATAGTAAAGAACATAGTGTATAGAGGTACAAAGTATAGAATATGGTGCATAGTGGTACATAGTATAAAATGTGGTGTATAGTGAGTGGTACATAGTATAGAATATGGTGTATAGAGGTACATAGTATAGAATATGGTGTATAGAGGTACATAGTATAGAATGTGTTGTTGAGGTGTATAGTGGTACATAGTATAGAATATGGTGTATAGTGGTACATAGTATAGAATGTGGTGAAGAGCTGTGTAGTGGAATATAGTATAGAATGTGGTATGTAGTGCTACATAGTATAGAATATGGTGTATAGTGGTACTTAGAATAGAATGTGGTGTATAGTGGTATATAGTATAGAATATGGTGTAGAGCCGTACAGTGGTAGATAGTATAGAATATGGTGTAGAGCTGTATAGTGGTTCATAGCATAGAATATGGTGTAGAGGTGTACAGTGGTAGATAGTATAGAATATGGTGTAGAGCTGTATAGTGGTTCGTAGTATAGAATATGGTGTATAGTGGTACATTGTATAGAATATGGTGTATAGTGGTATATAGTATAGAATATGGTGTATAGAGGTACATAATAAAGAATATGGTGTATAGAGGTACATTGTATAGAATGTGGTGTATAGTGGTACATAGTATAGAATATGGTGTAAAGTGGTACATAGTATAGAGTATGGTGTATAGTGGTACAGAGTAAATAATATGGTGAAGAGCTGTATAGAGGTACATAGTATAGAATAAGGTGTATAGTGCCACATAGTATAGAATGTGGTGTATAGTGGTACATTGTATAAATTATGGTGTATAGAGGTACATAGTATAGAATATGGTATATAGTCAAACATAGTCTAGAATGTGGTGTATAGTGGTACATAGAATATGGTGTTTAGTGGTACATAGTATAGAATGTGGTGTAGAGTTGTATAGTGGTACATAGTAAAGAATGTGGTGTATAGTGGTACATAATATAGAATGTGGTGTAGAGCTGTATAATGGTACATAGTATAGAATGTTGTGTATAGTGGTACATAGTATAGAATATGGTGTATAGAATTACATAGTATATAATATGTTGTATAGTGGTACATAGTCTAGAATGTGGTGTATAGTGGTACATAGAATATGGTGTTTAGTGGTATATAGTATTGAATGTGGTGTAGAGCTGTATAGTGGTACATAGTATAGAATGTGGTGTATAGTGGTACATAGTATAGAATATGGTGTTTTGTGGTACATAGTATAAAATATGGAGTATAGTGGTACATAGTATAGAATATGGTGTATAGAGGTACATAGTATAGAATAAGGTGTATAGTGCTACATAGTGTAGAATATGGTGTATAGTCAGACATAGTCTAGAATGTGGTGTATAGTGGTACATAGAATATGATGTTTAGTGGCACATAGTATAGAATGTGGTGTAGAGCTGTATAGTGGTACATAGTATAGAATGTGGTGTATAGTGGTACATAATATAGAATGTGGTGTAGAGCTGTATAATGGTACATAGTATAGAATGTGGTGTATAGTGGTACATAGTATAGTATATGGTGTATAGAATTACAAAGTATAGAATATGTTGTATAGTGGTACATAGTATAGAAAGTGGTGTATAGTGGTACATAGTAAAGAATATGGTGTACAGTGGTACATAGTAAAGAATATGGTGTACAGTGGTACATAGTATAGAATGTGGTGTAGAGATGTATAATGGTACATAGTATAGAATATGGTGTAGAGCTGTATAGTAGTACATAGTATAGAATGTGGTATATAGTGGTACATAGTATAGAACATAATGTATAGAGGTACAAAGTATAGAATATGGTGTATAGTGGTATATAGTATAGAATGTGGTCTATAGTGTTACATTTTATAGAATATGGTGTATAGTGGTACATAGTATAGAATGTTGTGTAGAGCTGTAGAGTGGTTTATAGTATAGAATGTGGTATATAGTGGTACATAGTATAGAATATCGTGTATAGTGGTACATAGTATAGAATGTTGTGTAGAGCTGTATAGTGGTTTATAGTATAGAAAGTGGTGTATAGTAGTACATATTATAGAATGTTGTATAAAGCTGTATAATGGTACATAGTATAGAATATGGTGTATAGAGGTACATAGTATAGAATATGGTGTATAGTTGTACATAGTATAGAATGTGGTGTAGAGCTGTATAGTGGTACATAGTATAGCATATGGTGTATAGTGGTACATAGTATAAAATATGGTGTTTAGAGGTACATAGTATAGAATATGGTGTATAGTGGTACATAGTATAGAATGTGGTGTATAGTGGTGCACAGTGGTACATAGTATAGAGTGTGGTGTAGTGGTACATAGTATAGAATGTGGTGTATAGTGGTATATGGTGTAGAGCTGTATAGTAGTACATAGTATAGAATACGGTGTAGAGCTGTATAGTTGGACATAGTATAGAATGTGGTGTAGAGCTGTATAGTGGTACATAGTATAGAATATGGTGTACAGTGGTACATAGTATAGAATGTGTTGTAGAGCTGTATAGTGGTACATAGTATAGAATGTGGTGTATAGTGGTTCATAGTATAGAATATGGTGTACAGTGGTACATAGTATAGAATATCGTGTAGAGCTGTATAGTTGTACATAGTATAGAATATGGTGTAGAGCTGTATTGTGGTACATAGTATAGAATATGGTGTATAGTGGTACATAGTATAGAATGTGGTGTAGAGCTGTATAGTGGTACATAGTATAGAATATGGTGTATAGTGGTACATAGTATAGAATGTGGTTTAGAGCTGTATAATGGTACATAGTATAGAATGTGATATAAAGCTGTATAGTGGTACATAGTATAGAATATGGTGTATAGTTTTATATAGTATAGAATATGGTATAGAGCTCTACTGTAGTACATAGTATAGAATATGGTGTAGAGCTGTATAGTGGTAAATAGTATAGAATATGGTGTATAGTGGTACATAGTATAGAATGTGGTGTATTGTGGTACATAGTATAGAATATGGTGTATAGTGGTACATAGTATAGAATATGGTGTATAGAGGTACATAGTATAGAATATGGTACATAGAATAGAATGTTGTGTAGAGCTGTATAGTGGTTTATAGTATAGAATATTGTGTATAGTGGTAAATAGTATAGAATGTGTTGTATAGTGGTACATAGTATAGAATTTGGTGTAGAGCTGTGTAGTGGTACATAGCATAGAATGTGGTGTTTAGTGGTACATAGTATAGAATATGGTGTATAGTGGTACATAGAATAGAATGTTGTGTAAAGCTGTATAGTGGTTTATAGTATAGAATGTGGTGTATAGTGGTACCTATTATAGAATGTGGTATAAAGCTGTATAATGGTACATAGTATAGAATATGGTGTATAGAGGTACATAGTATAAAATATGGTGTATAGTGGTACATAGTATAGAATGTGGTGTAGAGCTGTAAAGTGGTACATAGTATAGAATGTGGTGTATAGTGGTACATAGTATAGAATATGGTGTTTTGTGGTCTCTTCACCATATTATTTACTCTGTACCACTATACAAAATACTCTATACTATGTACCACTTTACACCATATTTTATACTATGTACCACTATACACCACATTCTATACTATGTACCTCTATACACCATATTCTATACTATGTACCTCTATACACCATATTCTATACTATATACCACAATACACCATATTCTATACAATGTACCACTATACACCATATTCTATACTATATACAACTATTCAGCTCTTCCCCATATTCTATACTCTGTACCACTATACACCATATTCTATACTATGAACCACTATACAGCTCTACACCATATTATATACTATGTACCACTAAACACCATATTCTATGTACAACTATACACCACATTCTAGACTATGTCTGACTATACACCATATTCTATACTATGTACCTCTATACACCATAATTTATACTATGTACCACTATACACCATATTCTATACTATGCAGCACTATACACCTTATTCTATACTATGTACCTCTATACACCATATTCTATACTATGTACGATTATACACCATATTTTATACTATGTACCACAAAACACCATATTCTATACTATATACCACTATATACCACATTCTATACTATGTACCACTATACAGCTCTACATCAAATTCTATACTATGTACCACTATACAACACATTCTATACTATTTACCACTATACACCATATTCTATACTATAAACCACTATACAGCTCGACACAACATTCTATACTATGTACCACTATACACCATATTCTATACTATGTACCTCTATACACCATAATTTATACTATGTACCACTAAACACCATATTCTATACTATGTAGCACTATACACCTTATTCTATAATATCTTCCTCTATACACCATATTCTATTCTATGTACCACAATACACCATATTCTATACTATGTACCTCTTTACACCATATTCTATACTATGTACCACTATACTGTTCTACACCATATTCTATACAATGTACCACTATACAGCTCTTCACCATATTATTTACTCTGTACCACTATACACCATACTCTATACTATGTACCACTGTACACCATATTCTATACTATGAACCACTATACACCACATTCTATACTATGTACCACTATACAGCTCTACAACACATTCTATACTATGTACCACTATACACCACATTCTTTACTATGTACCACTATACAGCTCTACACCACATTCTATACTATGTACTACTATACACCACATTCTATACTATGTACCACTATACAGCTCTACACCATATACCACTATACACAACATTCTATACTATGTACCACTACACCACACTCTATACTATGTACCACTATACACTATATTCTATACTATGTACCACTATACACCACATTCTATACTATGTACCACTATACAGCTCTACACCAAATTCTATACTATGTACCACTATTCAACACATTCTATACTATTTACCACTATACACAATATTCTATACTCTAAACCACTATACAGCTTTACACAACATTCTATACTATGTACCATATTCTATACTATGTACCTCTATACACCATATTCTATACTATGAACCACTATACACCATATTCTATACTATGTACCACAATACACCACATTCTATACTATGTACCACTATACACCATATTCTATACTATTTACCACTCAACAGCTCTACAACATATTCTATACTATGTACCACAGTAGAGCTCTATTCGATATTCTATACTATATAAAACTATACACCATATTCTATACTATGTACCACTATACAGCTTTATATCACATTCTATACTATGTACCATTATACAGCTCTAAACCACATTCTATACTATGTACCACTATACGCCATATTCTATACTATGTACCACTATACAGCTCTACACCACATTCTATACTATGTACCACTATACACCATATTCTATACTATGTACCACAATACAGCTCTACACCATATTCTATACTATGTACAACTATACACCATATTCTATAAAATGTAACACTATAGACCACATTCTATACTATATACCACTATACACCATATTCTTAACTTTGTACCTCTATACATTATGTTCTATACTATGTACCACTATATACCACATTCTATACTATATACAACTATTCAGCTCTTCCCCATATTCTATACTCTGTACCACTATACACCATATTCTATACTATGAACCACTATACAGCTCTACACCATATTCTATACTATCTACCACTATACACCTCTACACCATATTCTATGCTATGTACCACTATACAGCTCTATTCCACTTTCTATACTATGTACCACTGTACAGCTCTACACCATATTCTATACTATATACCACTATACACCACATTCTATACTAAGTACCACTATACACCATATTCTATACTATGTAGCACTACATACCACATTCTATACTATATACCACTACACAGCTCTTCACCATATTCTATACTATCTACCACTATACACCATAATCTATACTATGTACCACTATACAGCTCAACAACACATTCTATACTATGTACAACTATACACCATATTCAAGACTATGTACCACTATACACCATATTCTATACTATGTACCTCTATACACCATATTCTATACTATGTACCTCTATACACCATATTCTATACTATGTACCACTCACTATACGCCACATTTTATACTATGTACCACTATGCACCATATTCTATACTTTGTACCTCTATACATTATGTTCTTTACTATGTACCACTATACACCACATTCTATACTATGTACCACTATACAGCTCTACACCACATTCTATACTATGTACCACTATACACCATTTTCTATACTATGTACCTCTATACACCATATTCTATACTATGTACCATTATAAAGCTTTATACCACATTCTATAATATGTACCACTATACACCACATTCTATACTATAAACCACTATACAGCTCTACACATCATTCTATACTATGTACCACTATACACTATATTCTATACTATGTACCACTATACACCACATTCTATACTATGTACCACTATACAGCTCTACACCAAATTCTATACTATGTACCACGATACAACACATTCTATACTATTTACCACTATACACAATATTCTATACTATAAACCACTATACAGCTTTACACAACATTCTATACTATGTACCATATTCTATACTATGTACCTCTATACACCATATTCTATACTATGTACCACTATACACCACATTCTATACTATGTACCACTATACACCATATTCTATACTATTTACCACTATACAGCTCTACACCATATTCTATACTATGTACCACAGTAGAGCTCTATACCATATTCTATACTATATAAAACTATACACCATATTCTATACTACCACTATACAGCTTTATATCACATTCTATACTATGTACCATTATACAGCTCTAAACCACATTCTATACTATGTACCACTATACACCATATTCTATACTATGTTCCACTATACAGCTCTACACCATATTCTATACTATGTACCACTGTACATCATATTCTATACTATGAACCACTATACACCACATTCTATACTATGTACCACTATACAGCTCTACAACACATTCTATACTATGTACCACTATACACCATATTCTATACTATGTACCACTATACAGCTCTACACCACATTCTATACTATGTCCAACTATACAGCTCTACACCGTATTCTATACTATGTACTACTATACACCACATTCTATACTATGTACCACTATACAGCTCTACACCGTATTCTATACTATGTACTACTATACACCACATTCTATACTATGTACCACTACACCACACTCTATACTATGTACCACTATGCACCACTATACACCACATTCTATACTATGTACCACTATACACCATATTCTATACTATGTACCTCTAAACACCATATTTTATACTATGTACCACTATACACCATATGCTATTCTATGTACCACTATACAGCTCTACACCACATTCTATACTATGTACAACTATACTCCATATTCTATACTATGTAACTCTATACACCATATTCTATACTATGTACCATTATACAGCTTTATACAACATTCTATAATATGTACTACTATACACCACATTCTATACTATAAACCACTATACAGCTCTACACAACATTCTATACTATGTACCACTATACACGATATTCTATACTATGTACCACTATATACCACATTCTATACTATAAACCACTCTACAGCTCTACACAACATTCTATACTATGTACCACTATACACCATATTCTATAAAATGTAACAATATAGACCACATTCTATACTATATACCACTATACACCATATTATTAACTTTGTACCTCTATACATTATGTTCTATACTATGTACCACTATATACCACATTCTATACTATGTACTACTATACAGCTCTACACAATATTCTATACTATGTACCACTATACATCTCTACACCACATTCTATACTATGTACCACTGTACACCATATTCTTTACTATGTACCACTATACACCACTTTCTATACTTTGTACCACTATACAACATATTCTATACTTTGTAATTCTATACACCATATTCTATACTATGTACCACTATACACCACATTCTATACTATGTACCATTATACAGCTCTACACCACATTCTATATTATGTAACACTATTCACCACATTCTATACTATGTACCACTATACAGCTCTACACCACATTCTATACTATGCGCCACTAAACACCATATTCTATGTACCACTATACACCACATTCTAGACTATGTCTGACTATACACCATATTCATAGTATAGAATATGGTGTATAGAATTACATAGTATAGAATATGTTGTATAGTGGTACATAGTCTAGAATGTGGTGTATAGTGGTACATAGTATAGAATATGGTGTACAGTGGTACATAGTATAGAATGTGGTGTAGAGATGTATAGTGGTACATAGTATAGAATATGGTGTAGAGCTGTATAGTAGTTCATAGTATAGAATGTGGTATACAGTGGTACATAGTATAGAACATAATGTATAGAGATACAAAGTATAGAATATGGTGTGAAGTGGTACATAGTATAGAATGTGGTGTATAGTGTTACTTTTTATTGAATATGGTGTATAATGGTACATAGTATAGAATGTTGTGTAGAGCTGTATAGTGGTTTATAGTATAGAATATGGTGTATAGTGGTAAATAGTATAGAATGTGTTGTATAGTGGTACATAGAATAGAATTTGGTGTAGAGCTGTATAGTGGTACATAGTATAGAATGTGGTATATAGTGGTACATTGTATAGAATATGGTGTATAGTGGTACATAGTATAGAATGTTGTGTAGAGCTGTATAGTGGTTTATAGTATAGAATGTGGTGTATAGTAGTACATATTATAGAATGTGGTATAAAGCTGTATAATGGTACATAGTATAGAATATGGTGTATAGAGGTTCAAAGTATAGAATATGGTGTATAGTGGTACATTGTATAGAATGTGGTGTAGAGCTGTATAGTGGTACATAGTATAGAATGTGGTGTATAGTGGTACATAGTATAGAACATAGTGTATAGAGGTACAAAGTATAGAATATGGTGTATAGTGGTACATAGTATAGAATGTGGTGTATAGTGAGTGGTACATAGTATAGAATATGGTGTATAGAGGTACATAGTATAGAATATGGTGTATAGAGGTACATAGTATAGAATATGGTGTATAGTGGTACATAGTATAGAATGTGGTGTAGAGCTGTGTAGTGGTATAAAGTATAGAATGTGGTATATAGTGCTACATAGTACAGAATATGGTGTATAGTGGTACTTAGTATAGAATGTGGTGTATAGTATTATATAGTATAGAATATGGTGTAGAGCTGTACAGTGGAACATAGTATAGAAAGTGGAATAGAGCTGTATAGTGGTACATAGCATAGAATATGGTGTAGAGGTGTATAGTGGTAGATAGTATAGAATATGGTGTAGAGCTGTATAGTGGTTCATAGTATAGAATATGGTGTATAGTGTTACAGAGTATAGAATATGGGGTAGAGCTGAATAGTTGTATATAGTATAGAATATGGTGTATAGTGGTACATTGTATAGAATATTGTGTAAAGTGGTACATAGTATAGAATTTGGAGTATAGAGGTACAGAGTAAATAATATGGTGAAGAGCTGTATAGTGGTACATAGTATAGAATATGATGTAGAACAGTATAGTGGTACATAGCATAGAATATGGTATATAATGGTACATAGTATAGAATATGGTGTTTTGTGGTACATAGTATAAAATATTGTGTATAGTGGTACATAGTATAGAATATGGTGTATAGAGGTACATAGTATAGAATAAGGTGTATAGTGCTACATAGTGTAGAATGTGGTGTATAGTGGTACATAGTATAAATTATGGTGTATAGAGGTACATAGTATAGAATATGGTGTATAGTCAGACATAGTCTAGAATGTGGAGTATAGTGGTACATAGAATATGGTGTTTAGTGGTACATAGTATAGAATGTGGTGTAGAGCTGTATAGTTGTACATAGTATAGAATGTGGTGTATAGTGGTACATAATATAGAATGTGGTGTAGAGCTGTATAATGGTTCATAGTATAGAATGTGGTGTATAGTGGTACATAGTATAGAATATGGTGTATAGAATTACATAGTATAGAATATGTTGTATAGTGGTACATAGTCTAGAATGTGGTGTATAGTGGTACATAGTATAGAATATGGTGTACAGTGGTACATAGTATAGAATGTGGTGTAGAGATGTATAGTAGTACATAGTATAGAATGTGGTATATAGTGGTACATAGTATAGAACATAATGTATAGAGGTACAAATTATAGAATATGGTGTATAGTGGTACATAGTATAGAATGTGGTGTATAGTTTTACATTTTATAGAATATGGTGTATAGTGGTACATAGTATAGAATGTGGTGTATAGTAGTATATAGTATATATTATGGTGTAGAGCTGTATAGTAGTACATAGTATAGAGTATGGTGTAGAGGTGTATAGTGGTACATAGTATAGAATATGGTGTATAGTGGTATATAGTATAGAATATGGTGTAGAGCTGTATTGTGGTATATAGTATAGAATATGGTGTAGAGCTGTAAAGTGGTACATAGTATAGAATATGGTGTAGAGCTGTATAGTAGTACATAGTATACAATATGGTGTATAGTGGTATATAATATAGAATATGGTGTAGAGCTGTAAAGTGGTGCATAGTATATAGTATAGTGTATAGTGATACATAGCATAGAATATGGTGTAGAGATGTATAGTGGTATGTAGTATAGAATATGGTGTATAGTGCTACATAGTATAGAATATGGTGTATAGTGGTATATAGTATAGAATGTGGTGTAGAGCTGTATAGTGCAAAATAGTATAGCATATGGTTTATAGTGGTACATAGTATAAAATACTGTGTATAGAGGTACATAGTATAGAATATGGTGTATAGTGGTACATAGTATAGAATGTGGTGTATAGTGGTGCATAGTGGTACATAGTATAGAGTGTGGTGTAGTGGTACATAGTATAGAATGTGGTGTATAGTGGTATATGGTGTAGAGCTGTATAGTGGTACATAGTATAGAATGTGGTGTATAGTAGTAAATAGTATAGAATACGGTGTAGAGCTGTATAGTTGGACATAGTATAGAATGTGCTGTAGAGCTGTATAGTGGTACATAGTATACAATATGGTGTATAGTGGTATATAGTATAGAATATGTTGTAGAGCTGTAAAGTGGTGCATAGTATAGAGTATTGTGTATAGTGATACATAGCATAGAATATGGTGTAGAGCTGTATAGTGGTATGTAGTATAGAATATGGTGTATAGTGCTACATAGTATAGAATATGGTGTATAGTGGTATATAGTATAGAATGTGGTGTAGAGCTGTATAGTGTTACATAGTATAGCATATGGTGTATAGTGGTACATAGTATAAAATACGGTGTATAGAGGTACATATTATAGAATATGGTGTATCGTGGTACATAGTATAGAATGTGGTGTATAGTGGTGCATAGTGGTACATAGTATAGAGTGTGGTGTAGTGGTACATAGTATAGAATGTGGTGTATAGTGGTATATGGTGTAGAGCTGTATAGTGGTACATAGTATAGAATATGGTGTAGAGCTGTATAGTTGTTCATAGTATAGAATATGGTGTATAGTGGTACATAGTATAGAATGTGTTGCAGAGCTGTATAGTGGTACATAGTATAGAATGTGGTGTAGAGTGGTACATAGTATAGAATATAGTGTACAGTGGTACATAGTATAGAATATGGTGTAGAGCTGTATAGTTGTACATAGTATAGAATATGGTGTAGAGCTGTATTGTGGTACATAGTATAGAATATGGAGTATAGTGGTACATAGTATAGAATAAGGTGTATAGAGGTACATAGTATAGAATATGGTGTATAGTGGTACATAGTATGGAATACATTGTATAGTGGAACATAGTATAGAATATGGTGTATTTTGGTACATAGTATAGAATATGGTGTAAAGTGGTACATTGTAAAGAATAAGGTGTATAGAGGTACATAGTATAGAATATGTAGTATAGTGGTACTTAGTATAGAATGTGGTGTATAGTGGTACATAGTATAGAATGTGGTGTATAGAGGTAAATAGTATAGAATATGGTGTATAGTGATACATAGTCTAGAATATGGTGTATATTGGTACATAGAATATGATTTATAGTTTTACATAGTATAGAATGTGGTGTAGAGCTGAATAGTGGTACCTAGTATAGAATATGGATTACAGTGGTACATGGTATAGAATGTGGTGTAGTGCTGTATAGTGTTACATAGTATAGAATGTGGTGTATAGTGCTACATAGTATAGAATATGGTGTATAGTGGTACTTAGTATAGAATGTGATCTATAGCAGTATAGAGTATAGAATGTGGTGTAGAGCTGTACAGTTGTACATAGTATAGAATGTGGTATAGAGCTGTAATGTGGTACATAGCATTGAATATGGTGTAGAGGTGTATAGTGGTACATAGTATAGAATATGTTGTATAGTGGTAAATAGTATAGAATATGGTGTAGAGCTGTATAGTGGTTCATAGTGTAGAATATGGTGTATAGTGGTACATAGTATAGAATATGGGGTAGAGCTGTATAGTTGTATATAGTATAGAATATGGTGTATAGTGGTACATTGTATAGAATATGTTGTATAGAGGAACGTAGTATAGAATATGGTGTATAGAGGTACATAGTATAGAATGTGGTGTATAGTTTTACTTAGTATAGAATATGGTGTAAAGTGGTACATAGTTTAGAGTATGGTGTATAGTGGTACAGAGTAAATAATATGGTGAAGAGCTGTATAGTGGTACATAGTATAGAATATGGTGTAGAACAGTATAGTGGTACATAGTATAGAATATGGTGTAAAGAGGTACATAGTAGGAAAATATGGTGTATTGTGGTACATAGAATAGAATATGGTGTAAAGTGGTACATAGTATAGCATATGGTGTATAGAGGTACACAGTATAGAATATGGTGTATAGTTCTACATAGTATAGAATGTGTTGTATAGTGGTACATAGTATAAAATATAGTGTATAGCGGTTTATACTATAGAATATGGTATATAGTGGTTCATAGTATAGAATATGGTGTTTTGTGGTACATAGTATATAATATGGTGTATAATGGTACATAGTATAGAATATGGTGTATAGAGGTACATAGTATAGAATAAGGTGTATAGTGCTACATAGTATAGAATGTGGTGTATAGTGGTACATAGTATAAATTATGGTGTATAGAGGTACATAGTATAGAATATGGTGTATAGTCAGACATAGTCTAGAATGTGGTGTATAGTGGTACCAAGAATATTGTGTTTAGTGGTACATAGTATAGAATGTGGTGTAGAGCTGCATAGTGGTACATAGTATAGAATGTGGTGTATAGTGGTACATAGTATAGAATATGGTGTATAGAATTACATAATATAGAATATGTTGTATAGTGGTACATAGTCTAGAATGTGGAGTATAGTGGTACATAGTATAGAATATGGTGTACAGTGGTACATAGTATAGAATGTGGTGTCGAGATGTATAGTGGTACATAGTATAGAATATGGTGTAGAGCTGTATAGTAGTTCATAGTATAGAATGTGGTATATAGTGGTACATAGTATAGAACATAATGTATAGAGGTACAAAGTATAGAATATGGTGTATAGTGGTACATAGTATAGAATGTGGTGTATAGTGTTACTTTTTATAGAATATGGTGTATAGTGGTACATAGTATAGAATGTTGTGTAGAGCTGTATAGTGGTTTATAGTATAGAATGTGGTGTATAGTAGTACATATTATAGAATGTGGTATAAAGCTGTATAATGGTACATAGTATAGAATTTGGTGTATAGTGGTACATAGTCTTGAATATGGTGTATAGTGGTACATAGTATAGAATGTGGTGTTGAGCTGTATAGTGGTACATAGTATAGAATATGGTGTATAGTGGTACATAATATAGAATGTGGTGTAGAGCTGTTTAGTGGTATAAAGTATAGAATGTGGTATATAGTGCTACATAGTATAGAATATGGTGTATAGTGGTACTTAGTATAGAATGTGGTGTATAGTAATATATAGTATAGAATATGGTGTAGAGCTGTACAGTGGTACATAGTATAGAAAGTGGAATAGAGCTGTATAGTGGTACATAGCATAGAATATGGTGTAGAGGTGTATAGTGGTAGATAGTATAGAATATGGTGTAGAGCTGTATAGTGGTTCATAGTATAGAATATGGTGTATAGTGGTACAGAGTATAGAAAATGGGGTAGAGCTGAATAGTTGTATATAGTATAGAATATGGTGTATTGTGGTACATTGTATAGAATATGGTGTAAAGTGGAACATAGTATAGAATTTGGTGTATAGAGGTACATAGTATAGAATATGATGTAGAACAGTATAGTGGTACATAGTATAGAATATGGTATATAGTGGTACATAGTATAGAATATGGTGTTTTGTGGTACATAGTATAAAATATGGTGTATAGTGGTACATAGTATAGAATATGGTGTATAGAGGTACATAGTATAGAATAAGGTGTATAGTGCTACATAGTGAAGAATGTGGTGTATAGTGGTACATAGTATAAATTATGGTGTATAGAGGTACATAGTATAGAATATGGTGTATAGTCAGACATAGTCTAGAATGTGGAGTATAGTGGTACATAGAATATGGTGTTTATTGGTACATAGTAAAGAATGTGGTGTAGAGCTGTATAATGGTACATAGTATAGAATGTGGTGTATAGTGGTACATAGTATAGAATATGGTGTATAGAATTACATAGTATAGAATATGTTGTACAGTGGTACATAGTCTAGAATGTGGTGTATAGTGGTACATAGTATAGAATATGGTGTACAGTGGTACATAGTATAGAATGTGGTGTAGAGATGTATAGTGGTAAATAGTATAGAATATGGTGTAGAGCTGTATAGTAGTACATAGTATAGAATGTGGTATATAGTGGTACATAGTATAGAACATAATGTATAGAGGTACAAATTATAGAATATGGTGTATAGTGGTACATAGTATAGAATGTGGTGTATAGTTTTACATTTTATAGAATATGGTGTATAGTGGTACATAGTATAGAATATGGTGTATAGTGGTATATAGTATAGAATATGGTGTAGAGCTGTATAGTGGTTCATAGTATAGAAAATGGTGTATAGTGGTACATAGTATAGAATATGGGGCAGAGCTATATAGTGGTATATACTATAGAATATGGTGTATAGTGGTACATAGTATAGACTATGGTGTATTGTGGTATATAGTATAGAATATGGTTAATAGAGGTACATAGTATAGAATATGGTGTATAGACGTACATAGTATAGAATATGGTGTATAGTGGTTCATAGTATAGAATGTGGTTTACAGCTGTATAATGGTACATACTATAGAATGTGGTATAAAGCTGTATAGTGGTACATAGTATAGAATATGGTGTATAGTAGCATATAGTATAGAATATGATATAGAGCTGTATTGTGGTATATAGTATAGAATAAGGTGTAGAGCTTTAAAGTGGTACATAGTATAGAATATGGTGTAGAGCTGTATAGTGGTACATAGTATACAATATGGTGTATAGTGGTATATAATATAGAATATGGTGTAGAGCTGTAAAGTGGTGCATAGTATAGAGTATTGTGTATAGTGATACATAGCATAGAATATGGTGTAGAGCTGTATAGTGGTATGTAGTATAGAATATGGTGTATTGTGCTACATAGTATAGAATATGGTGTATAGTGGTATATAGTATAGAATGTGGTGTAGAGCTGTATAGTGCTACATAGTATAGCATATGGTGTATAGTGGTAAATAGTATAAAATACTGGGTATAGAGGTACATAGTATAGAATATGGTGTATAGTGGTACATAGTATAGAATGTGGTGTATAGTGGTGCATAGTGGTACATAGTATAGAGTGTGGTGTAGTGGTACATAGTATAGAATGTGGTGTATAGTGGTATATGGTGTAGAGCTGTATAGTGGTACATAGTATAGAATGTGGTGTATAGTAGTACATAGTATAGAATACGGTGTAGAGCTGTATAGTTGGACATAGTATAGAATGTGGTGTAGAGGTGTATAGTGGTACATAGTATACAATATGGTGTATAGTGGTATATAGTATACAATATGGTGTAGAGCTGTAAAGTGGTGCATAGTATAGAGTATTGTGTATAGTGATACATAGCATAGAATATGGTGTAGAGCTGTATAGTGGTATGTAATATAGAATATGGTGTATAGTGCTACATAGTATAGAATATGGTGTATAGTGGTATATAGTATAGAATGTGGTGTAGAGCTGTATAGTGGTACATAGTATAGCATATGGTGTATAGTGGTACATAGTATAAAATACGGTGTATAGAGGTACATATTATAGAATATGGTGTATAGTGGTACATAGTATAGAATGTGGTGTATCGTGGTGCATAGTGGTACATAGTATAGAGTGTGGTGTAGTGGTACATAGTATAGAATGTGGTGTATAGTGGTATATGGTGTAGAGCTGTATAGTGGTACATAGCATAGAATATGGTGTAGAGCTGTATAGTTGTTCATTGTATAGAATGTGGTGTAGAGCTGTATAGTGGTACATAGTATAGAATATGGTGTATAGTGGTACATAGTATAGAATGTGTTGCAGAGCTGTATAGTGGTACATAGTATAGAATGTGTTGTATAGTGGTACATAGTATAGAATATGGTGTACAGTGGTACATAGTATAGAATATGGTGTAGAGCTGTATAGTTGTACATAGTATAGAATATGGTGTAGAGCTGTATTGTGGTACATAGTATAGAATATGGAGTATAGTGGTACATAGTATAGAATATGGTGTATAGAGGTACATAGTATAGAATATGGTGTATAGTGGTACATAGTATGGAATACATTGTATAGTGGAACATAGTATAGAATATGGTGTATTGTGGTACATAGTTTAGAATATGGTGTAAAGTGGTACATTGTAAAGAATAAGGTGTATAGAGGTACATAATATAGAATATGAAGAATAGTGGTACATAGTATAGAATGTGGTGTATAGAGGTAAATAGTATAGAATATGGTTTATAGTGATACATAGTCTAGAATATGGTGTATATTGGTACATAGAATATGATTTATAGTTTTACATAGTATAGAATGTGGTTTAGAGCTGAATAGTGGTACATAGTATAGAATATGGATTACAGTGTTACATAGTATAGAATATGGTGTATAGTGGTACGTAGTATAGAATGTGATCTATAGCAGTATAGAGTATAGAATGTGGTGTAGAGCTGTACAGTTGTACATAGTATAGAATGTGGTATAGAGCTGTAATGTGGTACATAGCATTGAATATGGTGTAGAGGTGTATAGTGGTACATAGTATAGAATATGTTGTATAATGGTAAATAGTTTAGAATATGGTGTAGAGCTGTATAGTGGTTCATAGTATAGAATATGGTGTATAGTGGTACATAGTATAGAATATGGGGTAGAGCTGTATAGTTGTATATAGTATAGAATATGGTGTATAGTGGTACATTGCATAGAATATGGTTAATAGTGGTATATAGTATAGAATATGGTGTATAGAGGTAAATAGTATAGAATATGGTGTATAAAGGTACATATTATAGAATATGGTGTATAGTGGTACATAGTCTAGAATGTGGTGTATAGTGGTACATAGAATATGGTGTATAGTGGTACACAGTGTAGAATGTGGTGTAGAGCTGTATAGTGGTACATAGTATAGAATATGGTGTATTGTGGTACATAGTATAGAATGTTTTGTAGAGCTGTATAATGGTACATAGTTTAGGCTGTGGTGTATAGTGGTATATAGTATAGAATATGGTGTATAGAGGTACATAGTATAGAATATGGTGTATAGTGGTACATAGTATAGAATATGGTGTACAGTGGTACATATTATAGAATGTGGTGTAGAGCTGTATAGTGGTACATAGTATAGAATATTGTTTAGAGCTGTATAGTGGTACAAAGTATAAAATGTGGTAAATAGTGGTACATATTATAGAATGTGGTGTAGAGCTGTATAATGGTACATAGTATAGAATGTGGTGTATAGTGTTACAAAGTATAGAATATGGTGTATTGTGGGACATAGTATAGAATGTGGTGTAGAGCTGTATAATGGTACATAGTATAGGATGTGGTGTATAGTGGTATATAGTATAGAATATGGTTTATAGAGGTACATAGTATAGAATATGGTGTATAGTGGTACATAGTATAGAATGTGGTGTAGAGCTGTATAGTGGTACATAGTATAGAATATTGTTTAGAGCTGTATAGTGGTACATAGTATAAAATGTGGTATATAGTGGTACATATTATAGAATGTTTCGTAGAGCTGTATAATGGTACATAGTATAGAATGTGGTGTATAGTGTTACATAGTATAGAATATGGTGTATAGTGGTACATAGTATAGAATGTTTTGTATAGTAGTATATAGTATAGAATATGGTGTAGAGCAGTATAGTGGTACATAGTATAGAATATGGTGTAGAGGTGTATAGTGGTATATAGTATAGAATATGGTGTATAGTTGTATATTGTATAGAATGTGGTGTAGAGCTGTATAGTGGTTCATAGTATAGTAAATGGTGTATAGTTGTACATAGTATAGAATATGGGGTAGAGCTGTATAGTGGTATATAGTATAGAATATGGTGTATTGTGGTATATAGTATAGAATATGGTGTATAGTTGTATATAGTATAGAATATGGTGTATTGAGGTACATAGTATAGAATATGGTGTATAGAGTTACATAGTATAGAATATGGTGTATAATGGTACATAGTCTAGAATGTGGTGTATAGTGGTACATAGAATATGTTGTATAGTGGTACATAGTATAGAATATGGTATAGAGCTCTGTTGTGGTACATAGTATAGAATATGGTGTAGAGCTGTATAGTTGGTCATAGTATAGAATATGGTGTATAGTGGTACATAGTATAGAATGTGTTGCAGAGCTGTATAGTGGTACATTGTATAGAATGTGGTGTATAGTGGTACATAGTATAGAATATGGTGTACAGTGGTACATAGTATAGAATATGGTGTAGAGCTGTATAGTTGTACATAGTATAGAATATGGTGTAGAGCTGTATAGTTGTACATAGTATAGAATATGGTGTATAGTGGTACATAGAATGGAATACGTTGTATAGTGGAACATAGTATAGAAAATGGTGTATTGTGGTACATAGTATAGAGTATGGTGTAAAGTGGTACATTGTAAAGAATATGGTGTATAGAGGTACATAGTATAGAATATGGTGTATACTGGTACTTAGTATAGAATGTGGTGTACAGTGGTACATATTATAGAATGTGGTGTAGAGCTGTATAGTGGTACATAGTATAGAATATTGTTTATAGCTGTATAGTGGTACAAAGTATAAAATGTGGTATATAGTGGTACATATTATAGAATGTGGTGTAGAGCTGTAAAATGGTACATAGTATAGAATGTGGTGTATAGTGTTACATAGTATAGAATATGGTGTATTGTGGTACATAGTATAGAATGTGGTGTAGAGCTGTATAATGGTACATAGTATAGGATGTGGTGTATAGTGGTATATAGTATAGAATATGGTTTATAGAGGTACATAGTATAGAATATGGTGTATATTGGTACATAGTATAGAATATGGTGTATAGTGGTACATAGTATAGAATATGGTGTATAGTGGTACATAGTATAGAATGTGGTGTAGAGCTGTATAGTGGAAAAAAGTATAGAATGTGGTGTATGGAGTTACATAGTATAAAATATAGTGTATAGAGGTACATAGTATAGAATGTGGTGTATAGTGGTATATGGTGTAGAGCTGTATAGTGGTACATAGTATAGAATGTGGTGTATAGTAGTACATAGTATAGAATACGGTGTAGAGCTGTATAGTTGGTCATAGTATAGAATATGGTGTATAGTGGTACATAGTATAGAATGTGTTGCAGAGCTGTATAGTGGTACATTGTATAGAATGTGGTGTATAGTGGTACATAGTATAGAATATGGTGTACAGTGGTACATAGTATAGAATATGGTGTAGAGCTGTATAGTTGTACATAGTATAGAATATGGTGTAGAGCAGTATTGTGGTACATAGTATAGAATATGGTGTATAGTGGTACATAGTATAGAATATGGTGTATAGAGGTACATAGTATAGAATATGGTGTATAGTGGTACATAGTATGGAATACGTTGTATAGTGGAACATAGTATAGAAAATGGTGTATTGTGGTACATAGTATAGAGTATGGTGTAAAGTGGTACATTGTAAAGAATATGGTGTATAGAGGTACATAGTATAGAATATGGTGTATAGTGGTACTTAGTATAGAATGTGGTGTACAGTGGTACATATTATAGAATGTGGTGTAGAGCTGTATAGTGGTACATTGTATAGAATATTGTTTATAGCTGTATAGTGGTACAAAGTATAAAATGTGGTATATAGTGGTACATATTATAGAATGTGGTGTAGAGCTGTAAAATGGTACATAGTATAGAATGTGGTGTATAGTGTTACATAGTATAGAATATGGTGTATTGTGGTACATAGTATAGAATGTGGTGTAGAGCTGTATAATGGTACATAGTATAGGATGTGGTGTATAGTGGTATATAGTATAGAATATGGTTTATAGAGGTACATAGTATAGAATATGGTGTATATTGGTACATAGTATAGAATATGGTGTATAGTGGTACATATTATAGAATATTGTTTAGAGCTGTTTAGTGGTACATAATATAGAATGTGGTGTAGAGCTGTATAATGGTACATAGTATAGAATGTGGTGTATTGTGTTACATAGTATAGAATATGGTGTATAGTGGTACATAGTATAGAATGTGTTGTATAGTAGTATATAGTATAGAATATGGTGTAGAGCAGTATAGTGGTACATAGTATAGAATATGGTGTAGAGGTGTATAGTGGTATATAGTATAGAATATGGTGTATAGTTGTAATTAGTATAGAATGTGGTGTAGAGCTGTATAGTGGTTCATAGTATAGAAAATGGTGTATAGTGGTACATAGTATAGAATATGGGGTAGAGCTGTATAGTGGTATATAGTATAGAATATGGTGTATAGTGGTATATAGTATAGAATATGGTGTATAGAGGTACATAGTATAGAATATGGTGTATAGAGTTACATAGTATAGAATATGGTGTATAATGGTACATAGTCTAGAATGTGGTGTATATTGGTACATAGAATATGTTGTATAGTGGTACATAGTATAGAATATGGTATAGAGCTCTGTTGTGGTACATAGTATAGAATATGGTGTAGAGCTGTATATTGGTACATAGTATAGAATATGGTGTATAGTGGTACATAGTATATAATGTGGTGTAGAGCTGTATAGTGGTACATAGTATAGAATGTGGTGTATGGAGGTACATAGTATAAAATATAGTGTATAGAGGCACATAGTATAGAATATGGTGTATAGTGGTACATAGTATAGAATGTAGTGTATAGTGGTACATAGTATAGAATATGGTGTATAGTGGTACATAGTATAGAATATGGTGCATAGTGCTACATAGTATAGAATATGGTGTATAGTGGTACATAGTATAGAATACGGTGTAGAGTGGTACATAGTATAGAATATGGTGTATAGTGGTTCATAGTATAGAACAGGGTCGTAGCTAGGGTAGTGCGGCAGGTGCCATCGCACAGGGAACCACAGATCAGGGAGCGCAGGTTGGCCTTCCAAATTTCTATTTATTATCATTCTCGTTTGTAGCTTACTTTTATTTCATCCCCAGCATCGCCTGGCCTCTACTATACATTCCCTAGCCCTTCCCCATGATGCCATGGCCCTTTTTTGGGTGCATTATGTCCCTTTGAAAAATGAGGGAGGGCCAATGCTCTTTCTGGCACAGGGCACCAAAAAGTCCAGTTACGGCTCTGGTAATGAATATGTTGTATAGTGGTACATAGTATAGAATATGGTGTATAGTGGTACATAGCATAGAATATGGTGTACAGTGGTACATAGTCTAGAATGTGGTGTATAGTGGTACATAGAATATGGTGTATAGTGGTACATAGTATAGAATGTGGTGTAGTGCTGTATAGTGGTACATAGTACAGAATATGGTGTATAGTGGTATATAGTATAGAATATGGTGTAGAGCTGTATAGTGGTACATAGTATAGAATATTGGGCCTGATTCAGAGCCGAACACTCTGACCAGAGTGCTCGCTCTGAATCAGGGCCCTCCTCCATTAAAATGGAGCATCCTCCTGAACGCTCGTATAGCTGTGGGTCACCACCCACAGCATATACGAGTGTGCAACAAGATGGTCGCGATGTTCTTGACCATCGCAACCATCGGACTTGTGAGTGAAACCCTGTGGGCGGGTTTCTCAACCACAAAGCCAGGAGTGATTTTGGCTCTATCAGAGCCAAAATCACTCCCACTGCCATCACTAGTGATGTCAGTGCGGCCGGATTGAGACGGTAGGCGTTCCCTTGGGAACGCCTCCGTCTGGCAGGCACACCCCCGGCACGCCCAGTAAAGGGGGCGTGCTGTCAATCAACATCAAAAGCATGCCCTCTTTGCCGCAAGACCCCGAGCGACGGGAAATCCGACGCTCATTGGGTCTCGCGCATGCACACGATGGAGCTCCATCCATCGTGCGCTTGGGCAGTGGGGAACATCAACCCACTTGTGAGCGTACTGCCACTTGCGAGTGGGTCTGAATGACCCCCATTGTGTATAGTGATACATAGCATAGAATAAGGTGTAGAGCTGTACAGTGGTACATAGTATAGATTGTGTTGAAGAGCTGTAAAGTGGTACAATGTATAGAATATTGTGTAAAGTGGTACATAGTATAGAATATGGTGTATAGTGGTACATAGTAAAGATTATGGTGTAGAGCTGTATAGTGGTACATAGTACAGAATATGGTGTAGAGCAGTATAGTGGTACATAGTTTAGAATATGGTGTAGAGCCGTTTTGTGGTACATAGTATAGAATATGGTGTATAGTGGTACATAGTATAGAATATGGTGTATAGAGGTAAATATTATAGAATATGGTGTATTGTGGTACATAGTATAGAATATGGTGTATAGTGCTACATAGTATAGTATATGGTGTATAGTGGTACATAGTATAGAATATGGTGTATAGTGGTACATAGTATAGAATATGGTGTATAGAGGTACATAGTATAGAATATGGTGTATATTGGTACATATTATAGAACATGGTGTATAGTGGTACATAGTGGTACATAGTATAGAATGTGGTGTACAGAGTTATATGATATAGAGCTGTAAAGTGGTACATAGTATAGAATGTTGTGTATAGTAGTACATAGTATAGAATTTGGTGTAGAGCAGTATAGTGGTACATAGTAAAGAATTTGGTGTAGAGCTGTATAGTGGTACATAGTATAGAATATGGTGTGTAGTGGTACATAGTATAGATTGTGTTGAAGAGCTGTATAGTGGTACAATGTATAGAATATGGTGTATAGTGGTACATAGTAAAGATTATGGTGTAGAGCTGTATAGTGGTACATAGTACAGAATATGGTGTAGAGCAGTATAGTGGTACATAGTTTAGAATATGGTGTAGAGCCATTTTGTGGTACATAGTATAGAATATGGTGTATAGTGGTACATAGTATAGAATATGGTGTATAGAGGTAAATATTATAGAATATGGTGTATTGTGGTACATAGTATAGAATATGGTGTATAGTGCTACATAGTATAGAATGTGTTGTATAATGGTACATAGTATAAAATATGGTGTATAGCGGTATATAGTGTAGAATATGGTATATAGTGGTCCACAGTATAGAATATGGTATATAGAGGTACATAGTATAGAATATGGTGTATAGAGGTATACAGTATAGAATATGGTGTATACTGGTACAAAGTATAGAATTTGGTGTAGAGCTGTATTGTGGTACATAGTATAGATTGTGTTGAAGAGCTGTATAGTGGTACAATGTATAGAATATGATGTAAAGTGGTACATAGTATAGAATATGGTGTATAGTGGTACATAGTAAAGATTATGGTGTAGAGCTGTATAGTGGTACATAGTACAGAATATGGTGTAGAGCAGTATAGTGGTACATAGTTTAGAATATGGTGTAGAGCCGTTTTGTGGTACATAGTATAGAATATGGTGTATAGTGGTACATAGTATAGAATATGGTGTATAGAGGTAAATATTATAGAATATGGTGTATTGTGGTACATAGTATAGAATGTGTTGTATAGTGGTACATAGTATAAAATATGGTGTATAGCGGTATATAGTGTAGAATATGGTATATAGTGGTTCATAGTATAGAATATGGTGTATAGTGGTATACAGTTTAGAAAATGGGGTAGAGCTGTATAGTTGTATATAGTATAGAATATGGTGTATAGTGGTAAATAGTATAGAATATGGTGTATAGAGGTAAATATTATAGAATATGGTGTATTGTGGTACATAGTATAGAATATGGTGTATAGTGCTACATAGTATAGAATGTGTTGTATAGTGGTACATAGTATAAAATATTGTGTATAGCGGTATATAGTGTAGAATATGGTATATAGTGGTACACAGTATAGATTATGGTGTATAGAGGTACATAGTATAGAATAAGGTGTATAGAGGTATATAGAATAGAATATGGTGTATAGTGGTACATAGTATAGAATTTGGTGTAGACCTGTATAGTGGTACATAGTATAGAATATGGTGTACAGCTATATAGTGGTACATAGTATAGAATATGGTGTATAGTGGTACATAGTATAGAATGTAGTGTATAGTGGTACATAGTATAGAATATGGTGTATAGTGGTACATAGTATAGAATATGGTGCATAGTGCTACATAGTATAGAATATGGTGTATAGTGGTACATAGTATAGAATACGGTGTAGAGTGGTACATAGTATAGAATATGGTGTATAGTGGTTCATAGTATAGAACAGGGTCGTAGCTAGGGTAGTGCGGCAGGTGCCATCGCACAGGGAACCACAGATCAGGGAGCGCAGGTTGGCCTTCCAAATTTCTATTTATTATCATTCTCGTTTGTAGCTTACTTTTATTTCATCCCCAGCATCGCCTGGCCTCTACTATACATTCCCTGGCCCTTCCCCATGATGCCATGGCCCTTTTTTGGGTGCATTATGTCCCTTTGAAAAATGAGGGAGGGCCAATGCTCTTTCTGGCACAGGGCACCAAAAAGTCCAGTTACGGCTCTGGTAATGAATATGTTGTATAGTGGTACATAGTATAGAATATGGTGTATAGTGGTACATAGCATAGAATATGGTGTACAGTGGTACATAGTCTAGAATGTGGTGTATAGTGGTACATAGAATATGGTGTATAGTGGTACATAGTATAGAATGTGGTGTAGTGCTGTATAGTGGTACATAGTACAGAATATGGTGTATAGTGGTATATAGTATAGAATATGGTGTAGAGCTGTATAGTGGTACATAGTATAGAATATTGGGCCTGATTCAGAGCCGAACACTCTGACCAGAGTGCTCGCTCTGAATCAGGGCCCTCCTCCATTAAAATGGAGCATCCTCCTGAACGCTCGTATAGCTGTGGGTCACCACCCACAGCATATACGAGTGTGCAACAAGATGGTCGCGATGTTCTTGACCATCGCAACCATCGGACTTGTGAGTGAAACCCTGTGGGCGGGTTTCTCAACCACAAAGCCAGGAGTGATTTTGGCTCTATCAGAGCCAAAATCACTCCCACTGCCATCACTAGTGATGTCAGTGCGGCCGGATTGAGACGGTAGGCGTTCCCTTGGGAACGCCTCCGTCTGGCAGGCACACCCCCGGCACGCCCAGTAAAGGGGGCGTGCTGTCAATCAACATCAAAAGCATGCCCTCTTTGCCGCAAGACCCCGAGCGACGGGAAATCCGACGCTCATTGGGTCTCGCGCATGCACACGATGGAGCTCCATCCATCGTGCGCTTGGGCAGTGGGGAACATCAACCCACTTGTGAGCGTACTGCCACTTGCGAGTGGGTCTGAATGACCCCCATTGTGTATAGTGATACATAGCATAGAATAAGGTGTAGAGCTGTACAGTGGTACATAGTATAGATTGTGTTGAAGAGCTGTAAAGTGGTACAATGTATAGAATATTGTGTAAAGTGGTACATAGTATAGAATATGGTGTATAGTGGTACATAGTAAAGATTATGGTGTAGAGCTGTATAGTGGTACATAGTACAGAATATGGTGTAGAGCAGTATAGTGGTACATAGTTTAGAATATGGTGTAGAGCCGTTTTGTGGTACATAGTATAGAATATGGTGTATAGTGGTACATAGTATAGAATATGGTGTATAGAGGTAAATATTATAGAATATGGTGTATTGTGGTACATAGTATAGAATATGGTGTATAGTGCTACATAGTATAGTATATGGTGTATAGTGGTACATAGTATAGAATATGGTGTATAGTGGTACATAGTATAGAATATGGTGTATAGAGGTACATAGTATAGAATATGGTGTATATTGGTACATATTATAGAACATGGTGTATAGTGGTACATAGTGGTACATAGTATAGAATGTGGTGTACAGAGTTATATGATATAGAGCTGTAAAGTGGTACATAGTATAGAATGTTGTGTATAGTAGTACATAGTATAGAATTTGGTGTAGAGCAGTATAGTGGTACATAGTAAAGAATTTGGTGTAGAGCTGTATAGTGGTACATAGTATAGAATATGGTGTGTAGTGGTACATAGTATAGATTGTGTTGAAGAGCTGTATAGTGGTACAATGTATAGAAGATGGTGTATAGTGGTACATAGTAAAGATTATGGTGTAGAGCTGTATAGTGGTACATAGTACAGAATATGGTGTAGAGCAGTATAGTGGTACATAGTTTAGAATATGGTGTAGAGCCATTTTGTGGTACATAGTATAGAATATGGTGTATAGTGGTACATAGTATAGAATATGGTGTATAGAGGTAAATATTATAGAATATGGTGTATTGTGGTACATAGTATAGAATATGGTGTATAGTGCTACATAGTATAGAATGTGTTGTATAATGGTACATAGTATAAAATATGGTGTATAGCGGTATATAGTGTAGAATATGGTATATAGTGGTCCACAGTATAGAATATGGTATATAGAGGTACATAGTATAGAATATGGTGTATAGAGGTATACAGTATAGAATATGGTGTATACTGGTACATAGTATAGAATTTGGTGTAGAGCTGTATTGTGGTACATAGTATAGATTGTGTTGAAGAGCTGTATAGTGGTACAATGTATAGAATATGATGTAAAGTGGTACATAGTATAGAATATGGTGTATAGTGGTACATAGTAAAGATTATGGTGTAGAGCTGTATAGTGGTACATAGTACAGAATATGGTGTAGAGCAGTATAGTGGTACATAGTTTAGAATATGGTGTAGAGCCGTTTTGTGGTACATAGTATAGAATATGGTGTATAGCGGTACATAGTATAGAATATGGTGTATAGAGGTAAATATTATAGAATATGGTGTATTGTGGTACATAGTATAGAATGTGTTGTATAGTGGTACATAGTATTAAAATATGGTGTATAGCGGTATATAGTGTAGAATATGGTATATAGTGGTTCATAGTATAGAATATGGTGTATAGTGGTATACAGTTTAGAAAATGGGGTAGAGCTGTATAGTTGTATATAGTATAGAATATGGTGTATAGTGGTAAATAGTATAGAATATGGTGTATAGAGGTAAATATTATAGAATATGGTGTATTGTGGTACATAGTATAGAATATGGGTGTATAGTGCTACATAGTATAGAATGTGTTGTATAGTGGTACATAGTATAAAATATTGTGTATAGCGGTATATAGTGTAGAATATGGTATATAGTGGTACACAGTATAGATTATGGTGTATAGAGGTACATAGTATAGAATAAGGTGTATAGAGGTATATAGAATAGAATATGGTGTATAGTGGTACATAGTATAGAATTTGGTGTAGACCTGTATAGTGGTACATAGGTATAGAATATGGTGTACAGCTATATAGTGGTACATAGTATAGAATATGGTATAGAGGAACATAGTATAGAATGTGGTGTTGAGATGTATAGTGGTACATAGTATAGAATATGGTGTATTGTGGTACATAGTATAGAATATGGTTTATAGTCGTACATACTATACACCATATTCTATACTATGTACCTTTATACACCATATTCTATACTATGTACCACCATGCACCATATTCTATAGTATATACCACTATACAGCTCTACCCCATATTGTATACCATGTACCACTATAAAGCTCTATACCACATTCTATACTATGTACCACTATACAGTTCTACACCATATTCTATACCATATACTACTATACACCACATTCTATACTATGTACCACTATACACCATATTCTATACTATGTACCACTATACAGGTCTACACCATATTCTATACTATGTACCACTATACACCATATTCTATACTATGTACCTCTATACACCATATTCTATACTGTGTACCACTATACACCCTATTCTATACTATGTACCACAATACACCATATTCAATACTATTTACCACTATATACCATATTCTATACTATATACCGCTATACAAAATATTTTTTACTATGTACCACAATACTACACATTCTATAATATGTAGCAGTATACACCATATTCTATACTATGTTCCTTTATACACCATATTCTATACTATGTACCACTATACACCATATTCTATACTATGCACCATAATACACCATATTCTATACTATGTAACTCTATACACCATATTCTATACTATGTACCACTATACACCATATTCTATACTATAAACAACTATAGAGCTCTACCCCATATTCTATACTATGTACCACTATACACCATTTGTGGTGTATAGTGGTACATAGTATAAAATATGGTCTATAGCAGTGTATAATATAGAATATATATATATATATATGTATATATATATATATATATATAATATATGGTGCTACATAGTTTAAAATGTGTTGTATAGTGTTACATAGTAGAAAATATGGTGTATAGCGGTATATAGTATAGAATATGGTATATAGTGGTAAACAGTATAGAATATGGTGTATTGTGGTAAATAGTATCGAATATGGTGTATAGTGGTACACAGTATAGAATATGGTGTACAGAGGTACATAGTATAGAATATGGTGTATTGTGGTACATAGTATAGAATTTGGTGTAGACCTGTATAGTGGTACATAGTATAGAATCTGGTGTAGTGCAGTATAGTTGTACTTAGTATAGAATATGGTGTAGAGCTGTATTGTGGTACATAGTATAGAAAATGGTGTATAGAGGTACATAGTATAGAATATGGTGTGTATAGTGTTACATAGTTTAGAATACGATGTATAGTGGTACATAGTATAGAATATGGTGTATTGTGATACATAGTATAGAATATGGTGTATAGTGGTACATAGCATATAATATATGGTGTATAGAGTTACATAGTATAGAATATGGTGTATAGTGGAACATATTATAGAATGTGGTGTATAGTGGTACATAGTATAGAATTTGGTGTAGAGCTATACAGTGGTACATAGTATAGAATATGGTATATAGAGGAACATAGTATAGAATGTGGTGTAGAGATGTATAGTGGTACATAGTATAGAATATATTGTATTGTGGTACATAGTATAGAATATGGTGTATAGTCGTACATAGTATAGAATATGGTGTATAGAGGTACATAGTATAGAATATGGTGTATAGTGGTACATAGTATAGAATATGGTGTATAATGCTACATAGTATAGAATGTGGTGTATAGTGGTACATAGTATAAATTATGGTGTATAGAGGTACATAGTATAGAATATAGTGTATAGTGGTACATAGTCTAGAATGTGGTGTATACTGGTACATAGAATATGGTGTATAGTGGTACATAGTATAGAATGTGGTGTAGAGCTGTATAGTGGTACATAGTATAGAATATGCTATATAGTGGTACATAGTATAGAATGTGGTGTAGAGCTGTATAATGGTACATAGTATAGAATGTGGTGTATAGTGGTACATAGTATAGAATGTGATATAGAGCTGTATAATGGTACATAGTATAGAATGTGGTGTATAGTGGTACATAGTATAGAATATGGTGTATTGAGGTACATAGTATAGAATATGGTGTATAGTGGTACATAGTCTAGAATGTTGTGTATAGTGGTACATAGTATAGAATATGCTGTACAGTGGTACATAGTATAGAATGTGGTGTAGAGCTGTATAGTGGTACATAGTATAGAGTATTGTGTAGAGCAGTATAGTGGTACATAGTATAGAATGTGGTGTATAGTGTTACATTTTATAGAATATGGTGTATAGTTGTACATAGTATAGAATGTGGTGTATAGTAGTATATAGTATAGAATATGGTGTATAGCTGTATAGTGGTACATAGTATAGAATGTGGTGTAGAGTTGTATAGTGGTACATAGTATAGATTATGGTGTATAGAGGTACATACTATAAAATATGGTGTATTGTGGTGCATAGTATAGAATATGGTTTACAGTGGTACATAGTATAGATTATGGTGTATAGAGGAACATAGTATAGAATATGGTGTAGACCTGTATAGTGGTACATATTATAGAATATGGTGTAGTGCTGTATAGTGGTACATAGTATAGAATATGGTGTAGAGCTGTATTGTGCTACATAGCATAGAATATGGTGTATAGTGGTACATAGTATAGAAAATGGTGTATAGAGGTACATAGTATAGAATATGGTGTGTATAGTGGTACATAGTAAAGAATACAGTGCATAGTGGTATATAGTATAGAATATGGTGTATTGTGATACATAGTATAGAATATGGTGTATAGTGGTACATAGTATAGAATATGGTGTATAGAGGTACATAGTATAGAATATGGTGTATTGTGGTACATAGTATAGAATATGGTGTATAGTGGTACATAGTATATAATTTGGTGTAGAGTTATATAGTGGTACATAGTATAGAATATTGTGTATAGAGGAACATAGTATAGAATGTGGTGTAGAGATGTATATTGGTACATAGTATAGAAAATGGTGTA
Source organism: Taudactylus pleione (assembly GCA_031769625.1). NCBI lineage: Eukaryota > Metazoa > Chordata > Amphibia > Anura > Myobatrachidae > Taudactylus > Taudactylus pleione. The sequence continues at coordinate 291,000 of JAUIMM010001460.1, forward strand.
TAGTGGTACATAGTATAGAATATGGTGTATAGTGCTACATAGTATAGAATGTGTTGTATAGTGGTACATAGTATAAAATATGGTGTATAGCGGTATATAGTATAGAATATGGTATATAGATTTAAATAGTATAGAATATGGTTTATTGTAGTACATAGTATAGAATATGGTGTATAGTGGTACACAGTATATAATATGGTGTATAGAGGTACATAGTATAGAATATGGAATATAGTGGTACATAGTATAGAATGTGGTGTAGAGCTGTATAATAGTACATAGTATAGAATGTGGTGTATAGTGGTACATAGTATGGAATGTGATTTAGAGCTGTATAATGGTACATAGTATAGAATGTGGTGTATAGTGGTACATAGTATAGAATATGGTGTACTGTGGTACATAGTATAGAATATGGTGTATAGTGGTACATAGTCTAGAATGTGGTGTATAGTGGTACATAGCATAGAATATGGTGTACAGTGGTACATAGTATAGAATGTGGTGTAGAGCTGTATAGTGGTACATAGTATAGAATATGGTGTAGAGCTGTATAGTGGTACATAGTATAGAATGTGGTGTATAGTGTTACATTTTATAGAATATGGTGTATAGTTGTACATAGTATAGAATGGTGTGTATAGTAGTATATAGTATAGAATATGGAGTAGAGCTGTATAGTGGTATTTAGTATAGAATGTGGTGTATAGCTGTATAATGGTACATAGTATAGAAATTGGTGTATAGTGTTACATTTTATAGAATATGGTGTATAGTGGTACATAGTATAGAATAGGGTGTATAGTGGTATATAGTATAGAATATGGTGTAGAGCTGTATAGTGGTTCATAGTATAGAAAATGGTGTATAGTGGTACATAGTATAGAATATGGGGTAGAGCTATATAGTTGTTTATAGTATAGAATATGGTGTAAAGTGGTACATAGTATAGAATATGGTGTATAGAGGTACATAGTATAGAATATGGTGTATTGTGGTGCATAGTATAGAATATGGTGTATAGTGGTACATAGTATAGAATATGGTGTATAGAGGAACATAGTATAGAATATGGTGTATAGTGGTACATAGTATAGAATATGGTGTAGACCTGTATAGTGGTACATAGTATAGAATATGGTGTAGAGCTGTATTGTGCTACATAGCATAGAATATGGTGTGTATAGTGGTACATAGTCCAGAATACGGTGTATAGTGGTACATAGTATAGAATATGGTGTATTGTGATACATAGTATAGAATATGGTGTATAGTGGTACCTAGTATAGAATTTGGTGTATAGAGGTACATAGTATAGAATATGGTGTATAGTGGTACATAGTATAGAATGTGGTGTATAGTGGTACATAGTATATAATTTGGTGTACAGCTATATAGTGGTACATAGTATAGAATATGGTGTATAGAGGAACATAGTATAGAATGTGGTGTAGAGATGTATAGTGGTACATAGTATAGAACATGGTGTATTGTGGTACATAGTATAGAATATGGTGTATAGTCGTACATACTATACACCATATTCTATACTATGTACCACAATACACCATATTCTATACTATGTACCACCATACACCATATTCTATAGTATATACCACTATACAGCTCTACCCCATATTCTATACTATGTAACACTATACACCACAATCCTTACTACATACCACTATACAGCTCTGCATCACATTCTATACTATGTACCACTATTCAGCTCTACACCTTATTCTATACTATGTACCATTATACACCATATTCTATACTATGTATTACTATACACCATATTACATACGTAATACTATACAGCTCTACACCACATTCTATACTATGTACCACTATACAGCTCTACACCACATCCTATAATATGTACCACTATATACCACATTCTATACTATGTACCACTATACACCATATTACATACATAATACTTTACAGCACTACACCACATTCTATACTATGTACAACTATACAGCTCTACACCATATTCTTTTCTATGTACCACTATACACCACATTCTATACTATGTACCACAATTCAGCTCTACACCATATTCTATACTATGTACCATTATACACCATTTTCTATACTAGGTACCACTATACACCATATTCTATACTATGTACCACTATTCAGCTCTTCACCACATTCTATACTATGTAGAATATACAACTCTACACCACATTCTATACTATGTACCAGTATACACCATATTCTACACTATGTACCACTATACACCATATTATATACTATGTACCACTATAAAACCAGATTCTATACTATGTACCATTATACAGCATTATACCACATTCTATAATATGTACCACTATACACCACATTCTATACTATATACCACTATACAGCTCTACACGACATTCTATACTATGTTCCTCTATACGCCATATTCTATATTATGTACCACTATACAGCACTACACCAAATTCTATACTATGTACCACTATACACCATATTCTATACTGTGAACCTCTATACACCATATTCTCTACTTTGTACCACTGTACACCATATTCTATACTATGTACCAGAATACACCATATTCTATACTATGTACCACTATACACCATATTCTATACTATGTACCACTATACACCATATTCTATACTATGTACCACTATACACCATATTCTATACTATGTACCACAATACAGCTCTACACCATATTCTATACTATGTATCACTATACAGCACTACACCATATTCTATACTATTCTATACTATATACCACTATACACCATATTCTATACTATGTACCACTATACACCATATTCTATAGTATGTACCACTATACAGCTCTACACAACATTCAATACTATGTACCACTATACACCATATTCTATACTATGTTCCACTATCCAGCTGTACACCACATTCTATACTATGTACCACTATACAGCTCTACACCATATTCTATACTATATTCCACTATACACCATATTCTATACTATGTACCACTATACACCACATTCTTTACTATATGCCACCATACACCATATTCTAAACTTTGTACCTCTATACACTATATTCTATACTATGTACCACTATACAGCTCTACACCACATCCTATACTATGTACCACTATACACCATATTCTATACTATGTACCACTATACACCATATTCAATACTGTGTACCTCTATACACCATATTCTATACTATGTACCACTATACACCACATTCTATATTATGTACCACTATAGAGCTCTACACCACATTCTATACTATGTACCACTATACACCATATTCTATACTATGTACCACTATACAGCTCAACACCACATTCTATACTATGTACCACTCTACACCATATTCAAGACTATGTACCCCTATACACCGTATTCTATACTATGTACCTCTATACACCATATTCTATACTATGTACCTCAATACACCATATTCTATACTATGTACCACTCACTATACACCACATTCTTTACTATGTACAGCCATACACCATATTCAATACTTTGTACCTCTATACACTATATTCTATACTATGTACCACTATACAGCTCTAAACCACATTCTATACTATGTACCACTATACACCATATTCTAAACTATGTACCTCTATACACCATATTCTATACTATGTACCACTATTCAGCTCTACACCACATTTTATACTATGTAGCACTATACAGCTCTACTCCACATTCTATACTATTTACCACTATACACCATATTCTATACTATGTACCACTATACACCATATTCTATACTATGTACCACTATACACCACGTTCTATACAATGTACCATTATACAGCTTTATACCACATTCTATAATATGTACCACTACACCACATTCTATACTATATACAACTATACAGCTCTACACGACACTCTATACTATGTTCCTCTATACGCCATATTCTATATTATGTACCACTATACAGCTCTACACCAAATTCTATACTATGTACCACTATAAACCACATTCTATACTATGTACCACTACACACCATATTCTATACTGTGTACCTCTATACACCATATTCTATACTATGTACCACTATACACCATATTCTAAACTATGTACCACTATCCAGCTGTACACCACATTCTATACTATGTACCAATATACAGCTCTACACCATATTCTATACTATGTACTACTTTACACTACATTCTATACTATGTACCACTATACAGCACTACACCATATACCACTATACACCACATTATATACTATGTACCAAAATACACCATATTCTATACTATGTACCTCTATACACCATATTCTATACTATGTACCACTATACACCACATTCTATACTATGTACCAATATACACCATATTCTATACAATGTACCACTATACAGCTCTACACCACATTCTAAACTATATACCACTATACACCATATTCTGTAATATGTACCAATATACAGCTCTACACAACATTCTATACTATATACCACTATACACCATATTCTATACTATGTAGCACTATACACCATATTCTATACTATCTAACACTATACAGCTCTACACCATATTCTATGCTATGTATCACTTTACACAATATTATATACTATGTACCACTATTAAGCTCTACACCGTATTCTATACTATATACCACTTTACAGCATATTCAATACTATGTACCACTATACAGCTCTACACCACATTCTATACTATGTGCCACTATACAGCTCTACACCATATTCTATACTATGTACCACTATAAACCATATTCTATGTACCACTATACACCACATTCTATACTATGTACCACTATACACCTCTATACCACATTCTAGATTATGTACCACTATACACCATATTCTACACTATGTACCACTATACACCATATTCTATTCTATGTTCCTCTATACACCATATTCTATACTATGTACCTCTATACACCATATTCTATACTATGTACCACTATACACCACATTCTATACTATGTAGCAATATTCACCATATTCTATACTATGTACCACTATACAGCTCTACACCACATTCTATACTATATACCACTATACACCATATTCTGTAATATGTACCACTATACAGCTCTACACCACATTCTATACTATATACCACTATACACCATATTCTATACTATGTGGCACTATACACCATATTCTATACTATGTACCACTATACAGCTCTACACCATATTCTATGCTATGTATCACTATACACAATATTATATACTATGTACCACTATAAAGCTCTACACCATATTCTATACTATATACCACTATACAGCATATTCTATACTATGTACCACTATACAGCTCTACACCACATTCTATACTATGTGCAGCTATACAGCTCTACACCATATTCTATACTATGTACCACTATACAACATATTCTATGTACCACTATACACCACATTCTATACTTTGTACCACTATACACCTCTATACCACATTCTAGATTATGTACCACTATACACCATATTCTACACTATGTACCACTATACACTATATTCTATACTATGTACCACTATACAACATATTCTATACTATATACCACTATACAGGGCTACCCCATATTCTATACCATGTACCACTATACACCATATTCTATACTATGTACTATACACCATATTCTATACTATGTACCACTATCCAGCTGTACACCACATTCTATACTATGTACCACTATACAGCTCTAAACCATATTCTATACTATGTACTACTTTACACTACATTCTGTACTATTTACCACTATACAGCTCTACACCATATACCACTATACACGACATTATATACTATGTAACAATATACACCATATTCTATACTATGTACCTCTATACACCATATTCTATACTATGAACCACTTAACACCACATTCTATACTAAGTAGCAATATACACCATATTCTATACTATGTACCACTATACAGCTCTACACCACATTCTATACTATATACCACTATACACCATATTTTATACTATGTACCACTATACAGCTCTACACCACATTCTATACTATATACCACTTTACACCATATTCTATACTATGTAGCACTATACACCATATTCTATACTATGTACCACTATACAGCTCTACACCTTATTCTATACTAAGTATCACTTTACACAATATTATATACTATGTACCACTATAATGCTCTACATCATATTCTATACTATATACCACTATACAGCATATTCTATACTATGTATCACTATACAGCTCTACACCACATTCTATACTATGTGCCACTATACAGCTCTACACCATATTCTATACTATGTACCACTATACACCATATTCTATGTACCACTATACACCATATTCTATGTACCACTATACACCACATTCTACACTATGTACCACTATACACCATATTCTATACTATGTACCTCTATACACCATATTCTATACTATGTACCATTATACACCATATTCTATACTATGTACCACTATACAGCTCTACACCACATTCTTTACTAAATACCACTATACACCATATTCTATACTATGTGGCACTATACACCATATTCTATACTATGTACCACTATCCAGCTGTACACCACATTCTATACTATGTACCACTATACAGCTCTACACCATATTCTATACTATGTACTACTTTACACTACATTCTATACTATGTACCACTATACAGCTCTACACCATATACCACTATACACCACATTATATACTATGTACCAATATACACCATATTCTATACTATGTACCTCTATACACCATATTCTATACTATGTACCACTATACACCACATTCTATACTATGTACCAATATACACCATATTCTATACTATGTACCACTATACAGCTCTACACCACATTCTATACTTAATACCACTATACACCAGATTCTGTAATATGCACCACTATACAGCTCTACACCACATTCTATACTATATACCACTATACACCATATTCTATACTATGTGGCACTATACACCATTTTCTATACTATGTACCACAATACAGCTCTACACCATATTCTATGCTATGTATCACTATACACAATATTATATACTATGTACCACTATAAAGCTCTACACCATATTCTATACTATATACAACTATACAGCATATTCTATACTATGTACCACTATACAGCTCTACACCAAATTCTATACTATGTGCAACTATACAGATCTACACCATATTCTATACTATGTACCTCTATACAACATATTCTATGTACAACTATACACCACATTCTATACTTTGTACCACTATACACCTCTATGCCACATTCTAGATTATGTACCACTATACACCATATTCTACACTATGTACCACTATACACTATATTCTATACTATGTACCACTGTACAACATATTCTATTCTATATACCACTATACAGGGCTACCCCATATTCTATACCATGTACCACTATACACCATATTCTATACTATGTACTATACTCCATATTCTATACTATGTACTATACACCATATTCTATACTATGTACCAATATACACCATATTCTATACTATGTACCACTATACAGCTCTACATCAAATTCAATACAATATACCACTATACACCATATTCTATGCTATGTACCACTATACACAATATTCTGTACTATGTACCACTATACACCATATTCTATACTATATATATTACTATACACCATTTTCTATACTATATACCACTATACAACATATTCTATACTATATACCACTATACAGGGCTACCCCATATTCTATACCATGTACAACTATTCACCATATTCTATACTATGTACTATACACCATATTCTATACTATGTACCACTATACACCATATTCTACACTATGTACCACTATACAGCTCTACATCATATTCTATACAATAAACCACTATACACCATATTCTATACTATGTACCACTATACACCATATTCTATACTATGTACCACTATAAAGCTCTACACCACATTCTATACTTTATACCACTATACACCAAATTCTATACTATGTTGCACTATTCACCATATTCTATACTATATACCACTATACAGCTCTACACCATATTCTATACTGTATACCACTATACACCATATTCTATTCTATGTACCACTATACACCTCTACACCTTATTCTATACTATGTACCACTATACAGCTCTATACCACATTCTATACTATGTACCACTATACACCATATTCTATACTATATACTTCTATACACCACATTCTAAACTTAGATCCAAAATACACGATATTCTATACTATGTAACACTATACACCACATTCTATACTATGTACCACTATACAGCAATACACCACATTCTATAATTTGTACCACTATACACCACATTCTATACTATGTACCACTATAATGCTCTACACCATATTCTATACTATGTACCACTATACACCATATTCTATACTATGTACCACTATACACCACATTCTAGACTATGTAGCACTACACACCATATTCTATGTACCACTTTACACCACATTCTAGACTATGTACCATTATACACCATATTCTATACTTTGTACCTTTTTACACCATATTCTATACTATTTACCTCAATACCCCATATTCTATACTATATACCACTATTAACCATATTCTATACAATGTACCACTATACACCATATTCTATACTATATACAACTATACAGCTCTACCCCATATTCTATACTATGTACCACTATACACCATATTCTATATTATGAACCACTATAAAGCTCTACACCATAGTCTATACAATTTACCACTATACACCATATTCTATACTATGTACCACTATACACCTCTACACCATATTCTATGCTATGTTCCACTATACAGCTCTATACCACATTCTATACAATGTACAACTGTACAGCTCTACACCATATTCTATACTAGATACTGCTATAGACAACATTCTATACTATGTACCACTATACACCACATTCTATTCTATGTACCACTATACACCATATTCTATACTATGTACCACTATACACCATATACTATACTATGTACCACAATACACCACATTCTATACTATGTACCATTATACAGCTTTACACCACATTCTATACTATGAACCACTATACAACACATTCTATACTATGTATCACTATACAGCTCTACACCACATTCTATACTATATACCTCTTTACACCATATTCTATACTATGTACCACTATACAGCGCAACACCAAATTCTACACTATGTACCGCTATACACCATATTCTATACTATGTACCTCTATACACCATATTCTATACAATGTACCACTTTACACCATATTCTATACTATGTACCACAATACACCATATTCTACACTATGTACCACTATACACCGTATTCAATAATATGTACCACTATACACCATATTCTATAATATGTACCTCTATACACCATATTCTATACTATGTATCACTATACACCATATTCTATACTATGTACCACAATACAGCTCAACACCATATTCTATACTATGTACCACAATACAGCACTACACCATATTCTATACTATGTACCACTATACAGCTTTACACCATATTCTATACTATGTACCACTATACACCATATTCTATACTATGTACCACTATACACCATATTCTATACTATGTACCACTATACAGCTCTACACCACATTCTATACTATGTACCTCTCTACAGCTCTACACCGTATCCTATACTATGTACTACTAAACACCACATTCTATACTATGTACCACTATACAGCTCTACACCATATACAACTATACACCACATTCTATACTATGTACCATTACACCACACTCTATACTATGTACCACTATGTACCACTATACACCACATTCAATACTATGTACCACCATACAGCATATTCTATACTATGTACAACTATACACCATATTCTATACTATGTACCACTATACACCATATGCTACACTATGTACCACTTTACAGCTCTACTCCACATTCTATACTATACACCACTATACACCATATTCTATACTATGTAGCACTATACACAATATTCTATACTACGTACCACTATACAGCTCTACATCATATTCTATGCTATGTATCACTATACAAAATACTCTTTAGTATGTACTACTTTACAACTCTACACCATATTCTATACTATATACCACTATACACCATATTGTATACTATGTACCACTATACAGCTCTACACCATATTCTATACTATGTAACACTATATACCACATTCTATACTATGTACTACTACACAGCTCTACACCATATTCTATACTATGTACCACTATACATCTCTAGTCCACATTCTATACTATGTACCACTGTACACCATATTCTATAATATGTACCACTGTACACCACATTCTAGACTATGTACCACTATACAACATATTCTATACTATTTACTTCTATACACTATATTGTATACTATGTACCACTATACACCATATTCTATACTATGTTCCATTATACAGCTCTACACCACATTCTATATTATGTACCACTATACACCACATTCTATACTATGTACCATTATATAGCTCTGTACCACATTCTATACTATGTGCCACAATACACCATATTCAATACTATGTACCACAATACAGCTGTACTCCACATTCTATACTATGTACCACTAAACACCATATTCTATGTAACACTATACACCACATTCTAAACTATGTCTGAATATACACCATATTCTATACTATGTACCTCTATACACCATAATTTATACTATTTACCACTATACACCACATTCTATACTATGTAGCACTATACACCATATTCTATACTATGTACCTCTATACACCATATTCTATGCTATGTACCACTATACACCATATTCTATATTATGTACCACAAAACACCATATTCTACACTATGTACCACTATATACCATATTCTATGCTATATACCATTATAAAGCTCTACCCCATATTCTATACCATGTACCACTATACACCATATTCTATACTTTGTACAATACACCATATTCTTTACTATGTACCATTATACACCATATTCTATATACCACTATACACCACATTCTATACTATGTACCACTATACAGCTCTATACCACATTCTAGACTATGTACCACTATACAAGATATTCTATACTATGTACCTCATTACACCATATTCTATACTATGTACCAATCACTATACACCACATTCTTTACTATGTACAGCCATGCACCATATTCAATACTTTGTACCTCTATACACTATATTCTATACTATGTACCACTATACAGCTCTAAACCACATTCTATAATATGTACCACTATACACCATATTCTAAACTATGTACCTCTATACACCATATTCTATACTATGTAACACTATTCAGCTCTACACCACATTCTATACTATGTAGCACTATACAGCTCTACACCACATTCTATACTATGTACCACTATACACCATATTCTATACTATGTACCACTATACACCATATTCTATACTATGTACCACTATACACCTCGTTCTATACAATGTACCATTATCCAGCTTTATACCACATTCTATAATATGTACCACTACACCACATTCTATACTATATACAACTATACAGCTCTACACGACACTCTATACTATGTTCCTCTATACGCCATATTCTATATTATGTACCACTATACAGCTCTACACCAAATTCTATACTATGTACCACTATAAACCACATTCTATACTATGTACCACTACACACCATATTCTATACTGTGTACCTCTATACACCATATTCTATACTATCTACCACTATACACCATATTCTAAACTATGTACCACTATCCAGCTGTACACCACATTCTATACTATGTACCAATATACAGCTCTACACCATATTCTATACTATGTACTACTTTACACTACATTCTATACTATGTACCACTATACAGCACTACACCATATACCACTATACACCACGTTATATACTATGTACCAATATACACCATATTCTATACTATGTACCTCTGTACACCATATTCTATACTATGTACCACTATCCACCACATTCTATACTATGTACCAATATACACCATATTCTATACAATGTAACACTATACAGCTCTACACCACATTCTATACTATATACCACTATACACCATATTCTGTAATATGTACCAATATACAGCTCTACACCACATTCTATACTATATACCACTATACACCATATTCTATACTATGTAGCACTATACACCATATTCTATACTATCTACCACTATACAGCTCTACACCATATTCTATGCTATGTATCACTTTACACAATATTATATACTATGTAACACTATAAAGCTCTACACCATATTCTATACTATATACCACTTTACAGCATATTCTATACTATGTACCACTATACAGCTCTACACCACATTCTATACTATGTGCCACTATACAGCTCTACACCATATTCTATACTATGTACCACTATAAACCATATTCTATGTACCACTATACACCACATTCTATACTATGTACCACTATACACCTCTATACCACATTCTAGATTATGTACCACTATACACCATATTCTACACTATGTACCACTATACACCATATTCTATTCTATGTTCCTCTATACACCATATTCTATACTATGTACCTCTATACACCATATTCTATACTATGTACCACTATACACCACATTCTATACTATGTAGCAATATTCACCATATTCTATACTATGTACCACTATACAGCTCTACACCACATTCTATACTATATACCACTATACACCATATTCTGTAATATGTACCACTATACAGCTCTACACCACATTCTATACTATATACCACTATACACCATATTCTATACTATGTGGCACTATACACCATATTCTATACTATGTACCACTATACAGCTCTACACCATATTCTATGCTATGTATCACTATACACAATATTATATACTATGTACCACTATAAAGCTCTACACCATATTCTATACTATATACCACTATACAGCATATTCTATACTATGTACCACTATACAGCTCTACACCACATTCTATACTGTGTGCAACTATACAGCTCTACACCATATTCTATACTATGTACCACTATACAACATATTCTATGTACCACTATACACCACATTCTATACTTTGTACCACTATACACCTCTATACAACATTCTAGATTATGTACCACTATACACCATATTCTACACTATGTACCACTATACACTATATTCTATACTATGTACCACTATACAACATATTCTATACTATATACCACTATACAGGGCTACCCCATATTCTATACCATGTACCACTATACACCATATTCTATACTATGTACTATACACCATATTCTATACTATGTACCACTATCCAGCTGTATACCAAATTGTATACTATGTACTACTTTACACTACATTCTGTACTATGTACCTCTATACAGCTCTACACCATATACCACTATACACGACATTACATACTATGTAACAATATACACCATATTCTATACTATGTACCTCTATACACCATATTCTATACTATGAACCACTTAACACCACATTCTATACTAAGTAGCAATATACACCATATTCTAAACTATGTACCACTATACAGCTCTACACCACATTCTATACTATATACCACTATACACCATATTCTATACTATGTACCACTATACAGCTCTACACCACATTCTATACTATATACCACTATACACCATATTCTATACTATGTACCACTATACAGCTCTACACCACATTCTATACTATATACCACTTTACACCATATTCTATACTAAGTATCACTTTACACAATATTATTTACTATGTACCACTATAAAGCTCTACATCATATTCTATACTATATACCACTATACAGCATATTCTATACTATGTATCACTATACAGCTCTACACCACATAATATACTATGTGCCACTATACAGCTCTACACCATATTCTATACTATGTACCACTATACACCATATTCTATGTACCACTATACACCATATTCTATGTACCACTATACACCACATTCTATACTATGTACCACTATACACCATATTCTATATTATGTACCTCTATACACCATATTCTATACTATGTACCACTATACACCATATTCTATACTATGTACCACTATACAGCTCTACACCACATTCTATACTATATACCACTATACACCATATTCTATACTATGTGGCACTCTACACTATATTCTATACTATGTACCACTATCCAGCTGTACACCACATTCTATACTATGTACCAACATACAGCTCTACACCATATTCTATACTATGTACCTCTATACACCATATTCTATACTATGTACCACTATACACCACATTCTATACTATGTACCAATATACACCATATTCTATACTATGTACCACTATACAGCTCTAGACCACATTCTATACTATATACCACTATGCACCATATTCTGTAATATGTACCACTATACAGCTCTACTCCACATTCTATACTATATACCACTTTACACCATATTCTATACTATGTAGCACTATACACCATATTCTATACTATGTACCACTATACAGCTCTACACCATATACCACTATACACCACATTCTATACTATGTACCACTACACCACACTCTATACTATGTACCACTATGCACCACTATACACCACATTCTATACTATGTACCACTATACACCATATTCTATACTATGTACCTCTAAACACCATATTTTATACTATGTACCACTATACACCATATGCTATACTATGTACCACTATACAGCTCTACACCACATTCTATACTATGTACAACTATACACCATATTCTATACTATGTACCTCTATACACCATATTCTATACTATGTACCATTATACAGCTTTATACAACATTCTATAATATGTACTACTATACACCACATTCTATACTATAAACCACTATACAGCTCTACACAACATTCTATACTATGTACCACTATACACGATATTCTATACTATGTACCACTATATACCACATTCTATACTATAAACCACTCTACAGCTCTACACAACATTCTATACTATGGACCACTATACACCATATTCTATAAAATGTAACACTATAGACCACATTCTATACTATATACCACTATACACCATATTCTTAACTTTGTACCTCTATACATTATGTTCTATACTATGTATCACTATATACCACATTCTATACTATATACAACTATTCAGCTCTACCCCATATTCTATACTCTGTACCACTATACACCATATTCTATACTATGAACCACTATACAGCTCTACACCATATTCTATACTATCTACCACTATACACCTCTACACCATATTCTATGCTATGTACCACTATACAGCTCTATTCCACTTTCTATACTATGTACCACTGTACAGCTCTACACCATATTCTATACTATATACCACTATACACCACATTCTATACTAAGTACCACTATACACCATATTCTATACTATGTAGCACTACATACCACATTCTATACTGTATACCACTACACAGCTCTTCACCATATTCTATACTATGTACCACTATACACCATATTCTATACTATGTACCACTATACAGCTGAACAACACATTCTATACTATGTACAACTATACACCATATTCAAGACTATGTACCACTATACACCATATTCTATACTATGTACCTCTATACACCATATTCTATACTATGTACCTCTATACATTATGTTCTTTACTATGTACCACTATACACCACATTCTATACTATGTACCACTATACAGCTCTACACCACATTCTATACTATGTACCACTATACACCATATTCTATACTATGTACCTCTATACACCATATTCTATACTATGTACCATTATACAGCTTTATACCACATTCTATAATATGTACCACTATACACCACATTCTATACTATAAACCACTATACAGCTCTACACATCATTCTATACTATGTACCACTATACACTATATTCTATACTATGTACCACTATACACCACTTTCTATACTATGTACCACTATACAGCTCTACACCAAATTCTATACTATGTACCACGATACAACACATTCTATACTATTTACCACTATACACAATATTCTATACTATAAACCACTATACAGCTTTACACAACATTCTATACTATGTACCATATTCTATACTATGTACCTCTATACACCATATTCTATACTATGTACCACTATACACCATATTCTATACTATGTACCACAATACACCACATTCTATACTATGTACCACTATACACCATATTCTATACTATTTACCACTATACAGCTCTACACCATATTCTATACTATGTACCACAGTAGAGCTCTATACCATATTCTATACTATATAAAACTATACACCATATTCTATACTATGTACCACTATACAGCTTTATATCACATTCTATACTATGTACCATTATACAGCTCTAAACCCCATTCTATACTATGTACCACTATACACCATATTCTATACTATGTACCACTATACAGCTCTACACCATATTATATACTATGTACCACTGTACACCATATTCTATACTATGAACCACTATACACCACATTCTATACTATGTACCACTATACAGCTCTACAACACATTCTATACTATGTACCACTATACACCATATTCTATACTATGTACCACTATACAGCTCTACACCACATTCTATACTATGTCCAACTATACAGCTCTACACCGTATTCTATACTATGTACTACTATACACCACATTCTATACTATGTACCACTATACAGCTCTACACCATATACCACTATACACCACATTCTATACTATGTACCACTACACTACACTCTATACTATGTACCACTATGCACCACTATACACCACATTCTATACTATGTACCACTATACACCATATTCTATACTATGTACCTCTAAACACCATATTTTATACTATGTACAACTATACACCATATTCTATACTATGTACCTCTATACACCATATTCTATACTATGTACCATTATACAGCTTTATACAACATTCTATAATATGTACTACTATACACCACATTCTATACTATAAACCACTATACAGCTCTACACAACATTCTATACTATGTACCACTATACACAATATTCTATACTATGTACCACTATATACCACATTCTATACTATAAACCACTCTACAGCTCTACACAACATTCTATACTATGTACCACTATACACCATATTCTATAAAATGTAACACTATAGACCACATTCTATACTATATACCACTATACACCATATTATTAACTTTGTACCTCTATACATTATGTTCTATACTATGTACCACTATATACCACATTCTATACTATGTACTACTATACAGCTCTACACAATATTCTATACTATGTACCACTATACATCTCTACACCACATTCTATACTATGTACCACTGTACACCATATTCTTTACTATGTACCACTATACACCACTTTCTATACTATGTACCACTATACAACATATTCTATACTTTGTAATTCTATACACCATATTCTATACTATGTACCACTATACACCACATTCTATACTATGTACCATTATACAGCTCTACACCACATTCTTTATTATGTACCACTATACACCACATTCTATACTATGTACCACTATACAGCTCTACACCACATTCTATACTATGCGCCACTAAACACCATATTCTATGTACCACTATACACCACATTCTAGACTATGTCTGACTATACACCATATTCTACACTATGTACCTCTATACAACATATTCTATACTATGTACCACTATACACCATATTTTATACTATGTACCACAAAACACCATATTCTATACTATGTACCACTATACACCACATTCTATACTATGTACCACTATACAGCTCTACCCCACATTCTATACTATGTACCACTAAACACCATATTCTATGTACCACTATACACCACATTCTAGACTATGTACCACTATACAACATATTATATACTATGTAATTCTATACACCATATTCTATACTATGTACCACTATACACAACATTCTATACTATGTACCATTATACAGCTCTACACCACATTCTATATTATGTACCAATATACACCACATTCTTTACTATGTACCACTATACAGCTCTACACCACATTCTATACTATGTACCACTAAACACCATATTCTATGTACCACTATACACCACATTCTAGACTATGTTTGACTATATACCATATTCTATACTATGTACCTCTATACACCATCATTTATACTATGTACCACTATACACCACATTCTATACTATGTGGCACTATACACCTTATTCTATACTATGTACCTCTATACAGCTCTTCACCATATTATTTACTCTGTACCACTATACACCATACTCTATACTATGTACCACTTTACACCATATTCTATACTATGTACCACTATACACCACATTCTATACAATGTACCTCTATACACCATTTTCTAAATTATGTACCTCTATACACCATATTCTATACTATATACCACTATACTCCATATTCTATACAATGTACCACTATACACCATATTCTATACTATATACAACTATTCAGCTCTACCCCATATTCTATACTCTGTACCACTATACACCATATTCTATACTATGAACCACTATACAGCTCTACACCATATTCTATACTATCTACCACTATACACCTCTACACCATATTCTATGCTATGTACCACTATACAGCTCTATTCCACTTTCTATACTATGTACCACTGTACAGCTCTACACCATATTCTATACTATATACCACTATACACCACATTCTATACTAAGTACCACTATACACCATATTCTATACTATGTAGCACTACATACCACATTCTATACTATATACCACTACACAGCTCTTCACCACATTCTATACTATGTACCACTATACACCATATTCTATACTATGTACCACTATACAGCTCAACAACACATTCTATACTATGTACAACTATACAACATATTCAAGACTATGTACCACTATACACCATATTCTATACTATGTACCTCTATACACCATATTCTATACTATGTACCTCTATACACCATATTCTATACTATGTACCTCTCACTATACACCACATTTTATACTATGTACCACTATGCACCATATTCTATACTTTGTACCTCTATACACTATGTTCTTTACTATGTACCACTATACACCACATTCTATACTATGTACCACTATACAGCTCTACACCACATTCTATACTATGTACCACTATACACCATATTCTATACTATGTACCTCTATACACCATATTCTATACTATGTACCATTATACAGCTTTATACCACATTCTATAATAGGTACCACTATACACCACATTCTATACTATAAACCACTATACAGCTCTACACAACATTCTATACTATGTACCACTATACACCATATTCTATACTATGTACCAGTATACACCACATTCTATGCTATGTACCACTATACAGCTCTACACCAAATTCTATACTATGTACCACTATACAACACATTCTATACTATTTACCACTATACACAATATTCTATACTATAAACCACTATACAGCTCTACACAACATTCTATACTATGTACCATATTTTATACTATGTACCTCTATACACCATATTCTATATTATGTACCACTATACACCATATTCTATACTATGTACCACAATACACCACATTCTATACTATGTACCACTATACACCATATTCTATACTATTTACCACTATACAGCTCTACACCATATTCTATACTATGTACCACAGTAGAGCTCTATACCATATTCTATACTATATAAAACTATACACCATATTCTATACTATGTACCACTATACAGCTTTATATCACATTCTATACTATGTACCATTATACAGCTCTAAACCACATTCTATACTATGTACCACTATACACCATATTCTATACTATGTACCACTATACAGCTCTACACCACATTCTATACTATGTACCACTATACACCATATTCTATACTATGTACCACAATACAGCTCTACACCATATTCTATACTATGTACAACTATACAGCTCTACACCATATTCTATACTATGTACCACTGTACACCATATTCTATACTATGAACCACTATACACCACATTCTATACTATGTACCACTATACAGCTCTACAACACATTCTATACTATGTACCACTATACACCATATTCTATACTATGTACCACTATACAGCTCTACACCACATTCTATACTATGTCCAACTATACAGCTCTACACCGTATTCTATACTATGTACTACTATACAGCTCTACACCATATACCACTATACCCCACATTCTATACTATGTACCACTACACCACACTCTATACTATGTACCACTGTGCACCACTATACACCACATTCTATACTATGTACCACTATACACCATATTCTATACTATGTACCTCTAAACACCATATTTTATACTATGTACCACTATACACCATATGCTATACTATGTACCACTATACAGCTCTACACCACATTCTATACTATGTACAACTATACACCATATTCTATACTATGTACCTCTATACACCATATTCTATACTATGTACCATTATACAGCTTTATACAACATTCTATAATATGTACTACTATACACCACATTCTATACTATAAACCACTATACAGCTCTACACAACATTCTATAGTATGTACCACTATACACGATATTCTATACTATGTACCACTCTATATAACATTCTATACTATAAACCACTCTACAGCTCTACACAACATTCTATACTATGTACCACTATACACCATATTCTATAAAATGTAACACTATAGACCACATTCTATACTATATACCACTATACACCATATTCTATACTTTGTACCTCTATACATTATGTTCTATACTATGTACCACTATATACCACATTCTATACTATGTACTACTATACAGCTCTACACCATATTCTATACTATGTACCACTGTACACCATATTCTTTACTATGTACCACTATACACCACTTTCTATACTATGTACCACTATACAACATATTCTATACTTTGTAATTCTATACACCATATTCTATACTATGTACCACTATACACCACATTCTATACTATGTACCATTATACAGCTCTACACCACATTCTATATTATGTACCACTATACACCACATTCTATACTATGTACCACTATACAGCTCTACACCACATTCTATACTATGTGCCACTAAACACCATATTCTATGTACCACTATACACCACATTCTAGACTATGTCTGACTATACACCATATTCTATACTATGTAGCACTACATACCACATTCTATACTGTATACCACTACACAGCTCTTCACCATATTCTATACTATGTACCACTATACACCATATTCTATACTATGTACCACTATACATCTGAACAACACATTCTATACTATGTACAACTATACACCATATTCAAGACTATGTACCACTATACACCATATTCTATACTATGTACCTCTATACACCATATTCTATACTATGTACCTCAATACATTATGTTCTTTACTATGTACCACTATACACCACATTCTATACTATGTACCACTATACAGCTCTACACCACATTCTATACTATGTACCACTATACACCATATTCTATACTATGTACCTCTATACACCATATTCTATACTATGTACCATTATACAGCTTTATACCACATTCTATAATATGTACCACTATACACCACATTCTATACTATAAACCACTATACAGCTCTACACATCATTCTATACTATGTACCACTATACACTATATTCTATACTATGTACCACTATACACCACTTTCTATACTATGTACCACTATACAGCTCTACACCAAATTCTATACTATGTACCACGATACAACACATTCTATACTATTTACCACTATACACAATATTCTATACTATAAACCACTATACAGCTTTACACAACATTCTATACTATGTACCATATTCTATACTATGTACCTCTATACACCATATTCTATACTATGTACCACTATACACCATATTCTATACTATGTACCACAATACACCACATTCTATACTATGTACCACTATACACCATATTCTATACTATTTACCACTATACAGCTCTACACCATATTCTATACTATGTACCACAGTAGAGCTCTATACCATATTCTATACTATATAAAACTATACACCATATTCTATACTATGTACCACTATACAGCTTTATATCACATTCTATACTATGTACCATTATACAGCTCTAAACCCCATTCTATACTATGTACCACTATACACCATATTCTATACTATGTACCACTATACAGCTCTACACCATATTATATACTATGTACCACTGTACACCATATTCTATACTATGAACCACTATACACCACATTCTATACTATGTACCACTATACAGCTCTACAACACATTCTATACTATGTACCACTATACACCATATTCTATACTATGTACCACTATACAGCTCTACACCACATTCTATACTATGTCCAACTATACAGCTCTACACCGTATTCTATACTATGTACTACTATACACCACATTCTATACTATGTACCACTATACAGCTCTACACCATATACCACTATACACCACATTCTATACTATGTACCACTACACTACACTCTATACTATGTACCACTATGCACCACTATACACCACATTCTATACTATGTACCACTATACACCATATTCTATACTATGTACCTCTAAACACCATATTTTATACTATGTACAACTATACACCATATTCTATACTATGTACCTCTATACACCATATTCTATACTATGTACCATTATACAGCTTTATACAACATTCTATAATATGTACTACTATACACCACATTCTATACTATAAACCACTATACAGCTCTACACAACATTCTATACTATGTACCACTATACACAATATTCTATACTATGTACCACTATATACCACATTCTATACTATAAACCACTCTACAGCTCTACACAACATTCTATACTATGTACCACTATACACCATATTCTATAAAATGTAACACTATAGACCACATTCTATACTATATACCACTATACACCATATTATTAACTTTGTACCTCTATACATTATGTTCTATACTATGTACCACTATATACCACATTCTATACTATGTACTACTATACAGCTCTACACAATATTCTATACTATGTACCACTATACATCTCTACACCACATTCTATACTATGTACCACTGTACACCATATTCTTTACTATGTACCACTATACACCACTTTCTATACTATGTACCACTATACAACATATTCTATACTTTGTAATTCTATACACCATATTCTATACTATGTACCACTATACACCACATTCTATACTATGTACCATTATACAGCTCTACACCACATTCTTTATTATGTACCACTATACACCACATTCTATACTATGTACCACTATACAGCTCTACACCACATTCTATACTATGCGCCACTAAACACCATATTCTATGTACCACTATACACCACATTCTAGACTATGTCTGACTATACACCATATTCTACACTATGTACCTCTATACAACATATTCTATACTATGTACCACTATACACCATATTTTATACTATGTACCACAAAACACCATATTCTATACTATGTACCACTATACACCACATTCTATACTATGTACCACTATACAGCTCTACCCCACATTCTATACTATGTACCACTAAACACCATATTCTATGTACCACTATACACCACATTCTAGACTATGTACCACTATACAACATATTATATACTATGTAATTCTATACACCATATTCTATACTATGTACCACTATACACAACATTCTATACTATGTACCATTATACAGCTCTACACCACATTCTATATTATGTACCAATATACACCACATTCTTTACTATGTACCACTATACAGCTCTACACCACATTCTATACTATGTACCACTAAACACCATATTCTATGTACCACTATACACCACATTCTAGACTATGTTTGACTATATACCATATTCTATACTATGTACCTCTATACACCATCATTTATACTATGTACCACTATACACCACATTCTATACTATGTGGCACTATACACCTTATTCTATACTATGTACCTCTATACAGCTCTTCACCATATTATTTACTCTGTACCACTATACACCATACTCTATACTATGTACCACTTTACACCATATTCTATACTATGTACCACTATACACCACATTCTATACAATGTACCTCTATACACCATTTTCTAAATTATGTACCTCTATACACCATATTCTATACTATATACCACTATACTCCATATTCTATACAATGTACCACTATACACCATATTCTATACTATATACAACTATTCAGCTCTACCCCATATTCTATACTCTGTACCACTATACACCATATTCTATACTATGAACCACTATACAGCTCTACACCATATTCTATACTATCTACCACTATACACCTCTACACCATATTCTATGCTATGTACCACTATACAGCTCTATTCCACTTTCTATACTATGTACCACTGTACAGCTCTACACCATATTCTATACTATATACCACTATACACCACATTCTATACTAAGTACCACTATACACCATATTCTATACTATGTAGCACTACATACCACATTCTATACTATATACCACTACACAGCTCTTCACCACATTCTATACTATGTACCACTATACACCATATTCTATACTATGTACCACTATACAGCTCAACAACACATTCTATACTATGTACAACTATACAACATATTCAAGACTATGTACCACTATACACCATATTCTATACTATGTACCTCTATACACCATATTCTATACTATGTACCTCTATACACCATATTCTATACTATGTACCTCTCACTATACACCACATTTTATACTATGTACCACTATGCACCATATTCTATACTTTGTACCTCTATACACTATGTTCTTTACTATGTACCACTATACACCACATTCTATACTATGTACCACTATACAGCTCTACACCACATTCTATACTATGTACCACTATACACCATATTCTATACTATGTACCTCTATACACCATATTCTATACTATGTACCATTATACAGCTTTATACCACATTCTATAATAGGTACCACTATACACCACATTCTATACTATAAACCACTATACAGCTCTACACAACATTCTATACTATGTACCACTATACACCATATTCTATACTATGTACCAGTATACACCACATTCTATGCTATGTACCACTATACAGCTCTACACCAAATTCTATACTATGTACCACTATACAACACATTCTATACTATTTACCACTATACACAATATTCTATACTATAAACCACTATACAGCTCTACACAACATTCTATACTATGTACCATATTTTATACTATGTACCTCTATACACCATATTCTATATTATGTACCACTATACACCATATTCTATACTATGTACCACAATACACCACATTCTATACTATGTACCACTATACACCATATTCTATACTATTTACCACTATACAGCTCTACACCATATTCTATACTATGTACCACAGTAGAGCTCTATACCATATTCTATACTATATAAAACTATACACCATATTCTATACTATGTACCACTATACAGCTTTATATCACATTCTATACTATGTACCATTATACAGCTCTAAACCACATTCTATACTATGTACCACTATACACCATATTCTATACTATGTACCACTATACAGCTCTACACCACATTCTATACTATGTACCACTATACACCATATTCTATACTATGTACCACAATACAGCTCTACACCATATTCTATACTATGTACAACTATACAGCTCTACACCATATTCTATACTATGTACCACTGTACACCATATTCTATACTATGAACCACTATACACCACATTCTATACTATGTACCACTATACAGCTCTACAACACATTCTATACTATGTACCACTATACACCATATTCTATACTATGTACCACTATACAGCTCTACACCACATTCTATACTATGTCCAACTATACAGCTCTACACCGTATTCTATACTATGTACTACTATACAGCTCTACACCATATACCACTATACCCCACATTCTATACTATGTACCACTACACCACACTCTATACTATGTACCACTGTGCACCACTATACACCACATTCTATACTATGTACCACTATACACCATATTCTATACTATGTACCTCTAAACACCATATTTTATACTATGTACCACTATACACCATATGCTATACTATGTACCACTATACAGCTCTACACCACATTCTATACTATGTACAACTATACACCATATTCTATACTATGTACCTCTATACACCATATTCTATACTATGTACCATTATACAGCTTTATACAACATTCTATAATATGTACTACTATACACCACATTCTATACTATAAACCACTATACAGCTCTACACAACATTCTATAGTATGTACCACTATACACGATATTCTATACTATGTACCACTATATATAACATTCTATACTATAAACCACTCTACAGCTCTACACAACATTCTATACTATGTACCACTATACACCATATTCTATAAAATGTAACACTATAGACCACATTCTATACTATATACCACTATACACCATATTCTATACTTTGTACCTCTATACATTATGTTCTATACTATGTACCACTATATACCACATTCTATACTATGTACTACTATACAGCTCTACACCATATTCTATACTATGTACCACTGTACACCATATTCTTTACTATGTACCACTATACACCACTTTCTATACTATGTACCACTATACAACATATTCTATACTTTGTAATTCTATACACCATATTCTATACTATGTACCACTATACACCACATTCTATACTATGTACCATTATACAGCTCTACACCACATTCTATATTATGTACCACTATACACCACATTCTATACTATGTACCACTATACAGCTCTACACCACATTCTATACTATGTGCCACTAAACACCATATTCTATGTACCACTATACACCACATTCTAGACTATGTCTGACTATACACCATATTCTACACTATGTAGCACTATACACCTTATTCTATACTATGTACCTCTATACACCATATTCTATACTATGTACCACTATACACCATATTTTATACTATGTACCACAAAACACCATATTCTATACTATGTACCACTAAACACCACATTCTATACTATGTACCACTATACAGCTCTACACCACATTCAATACTATATACCACTAAACACCATATTCTATGTACCACTATACACCACATTCTAGACTATGTACCACTATACAACATATTATATACTATGTAATTCTATACAACATATTCTATACTATGTACCACTATACACAACATTCTATACTATGTACCATTATACAGCTCTACACCACATTCTATATTATGTACCACTATACACCACATTCTTTACTATGTACCACTATACAGCTCTACACCACATTCTATACTATGTACCACTAAACACCATATTCTATGTACCACTATACACCAAATTCTAGACTATGTTTGACTATATACCATATTCTATACTATGTACCTCTATACACCATAATTTATACTATGTACCACTATACACCACATTCTATACTATGTGGCACTATACACCTTATTCTATACTATGTACCTCTATACAGCTCTTCACCATATTATTTACTCTGTACCACTATACACCATACTCTATACTATGTACCACTTTACACCATATTCTATACTATGTACCACTATACACCACATTCTATACAATGTACCTCTATACACCATATTCTATATTATGTACCTCTATACACCATATTCTATACTATATACCACTATACACCATATTCTATACAATGTACCACTATACACCATATTCTATACTATATACAACTATTCAGCTCTACCCCATATTCTATACTCTGTACCACTATACACCATATTCTATACTATGAACCACTTTACAGCTCTACAACATATTCTATACTATCTACCACTGTACACCTCTACACCATATTCTATACTATGTACCACAATACACCACATTCTATACTATGTACCACTATACACCATATTCTATACTATTTACCACTATACAGCTCTACACCATATTCTATACTATGTACCACAGTAGAGCTCTATACCATATTCTATACTATATAAAACTATACAACATATTCTATACTATGTAAAACTATACAGCTTTATATCACATTCTATACTATGTACCCTTATACAGCTCTAAACCACATTCTATACTATGTACCACTATACACCATATTCTATACTATGTACCACTATACAGCTCTACACCACATTCTATACTATGTACCACTATACACCATATTCTATACTATGTACCACAATACAGCTCTACACCATATTCTATACTATGTACAACTATACAGCTCTACACTATAATCTATACTATGTACCACTGTACACCATATTCTATACTATGAACCACTATACACCACATTCTATACTATGTACCACTATACAGCTCTACAACACATTCTATACTATGTACCACTATACACCATATTCTATACTATGTACCACTATACAGCTCTACACCGTATTCTATACTATGTACTACTATACAGCTCTACACCATATACCACTATACCCCACATTCTATACTATGTACCACTACACCACACTCTATACTATGTAAAACTGTGCACCACTATACACCACATTCTATACTATGTACCACTATACACCATATTCTATACTATGTACCTCTAAACACCATATTTTATACTATGTACCACTATACACCATATGCTATACTATGTACCACTATACAGCTCTACACCACATTCTATATTATGTACAATTATACACCATATTCTATACTATGTACCTCTATACACCATATTCTATACTATGTACCATTATACAGCTTTATACAACATTCTATAATATGTACTACTATACACCACATTCTATACTATAAACCACTATACAGCTCTACACAACATTCTATACTATGTACCACTATACACGATATTCTATACTATGTACCACTATATACCACATTCTATACTATAAACCACTCTACAGCTCTACACAACATTCTATACTGTGTACCACTATACACCATATTCTATAAAATGTAACACTATAGACCACATTCTATACTATATACCACTATACACCATATTCTATACTTTGTACATCTATACATTATGATCTATACTATGTACCACTATATACCACATTCTATACTATGTACCACTATACATCTCTACACCACATTCTATACTATGTACCACTGTACACCATATTCTTTACTATGTACCACTATACACCACTTTCTATACTATGTACCACTATACAACATATTCTATACTTTGTAATTCTATACACCATATTCTATACTATGTACCACTATACACCACATTCTATACTATGTACCATTATACAGCTCTACACCACATTCTATATTATGTACCACTATACACCACATTCTATACTATGTACCACTATACAGCTCTACACCACATTCTATACTATGTGCTACTAAACACCATATTCTATGTACCACTATACACCACATTCTAGACTATGTCTGACTGTACACCATATTCTACACTATGTAGCACTATACACCTTATTCTATACTATGTACCTCTATTCACCATATTCTATACTATGTACCACTATACACCATATTTTATACTATGTACCACAAAACACCATATTCTATACTATGTACCACTATACACCACATTCTATACTATGGACCACTATACAGCTCTACACCACATTCAATACTATATACCACTAAACACCATATTCTATGTACCACTATACATGACATTCTAGACTATGTACCACTATACAACATATTATATACTATGTAATTCTATACACCATATTCTATACTATGTACCACTATACACAACATTCTATACTATGTACCATTATACAGCTCTACACCACATTCTATATTATGTACCACTATACACCACATTCTTTACTATGTACCACTATACAGCTCTACACCACATTCTATACTATGTACCACTAAACACCATATTCTATGTACCACTATACACCACATTCTAGACTATGTTTCACTATATACCATATTCTATACTATGTACCTCTATACACCATAATTTATACTATGTACCACTATACACCACATTCTATACTATGTGGCACTATACACCTTATTCTATACTATGTACCATTATACAGCTCTACACCACATTCTATATTATGTACCACTATACACCACATTCTTTACTATGTACCACTATACAGCTCTACACCACATTCTATACTATGTACCACTAAACACCATATTCTATGTACCACTATACACCACATTCTAGACTCTGTACCACTATACACCATACTCTATACTATGTACCACTTTACACCATATTCTATACTATGTACCACTATACACCACATTCTATACAATGTACCTCTATACACCATATTCTATATTATGTACCTCTATACACCATATTCTATACTATATACCACTATACACCATATTCTATACAATGTACCACTATACAACATATTCTATACTATATACAACTATTCAGCTCTACCCCATATTCTATACTCTGTACCACTATACACCATATTCTATACTATGAACCACTATACAGCTCTACACCATATTCTATACTATCTACCACTGTACACCTCTACACCATATTCTATGCTATGTACCACTATACAGCTCTATTCCACTTTCTATACAATGTACCACTATACACCACATTCTATACTAAGTACCACTATACACCATATTCTATACTATGTAGCACTACATACCACATTCTATACTATATTCCACTACACAGCTCTTCACCACATTCTATACTATGTACCACTATACACCATATTCTATACTATGTACCACTATACAGCTCAACAACACATTCTATACTATGTACAACTATACACCATATTCAAGACTATGTACCACTATACACCATATTCTATACTATGTACCTCTATACACCATATTCTATACTATGTACCTCTATACACCATATTCTATACTATGTACCACTCACTATACACCACATTTTATACTATGTACCACTATGCACCATATTCTATACTTTGTACCTCTATACACTATGTTCTTTACTATGTACCACTATACACCACATTCTATACTATGTACCACTATACAGCTCTACACCACATTCTATACTATGTACCACTATACACCATATTCTATACTATGTACCATTATACAGCTTTATACCACATTCTATAATATGTACCACTATACACCACATTCTATACTATAAACCACTATACAGCTCTACACAACATTCTATACTATGTACCACTATACACCATATTCTATACTATGTACCACTATACACCACATTCTATACTATGTACCACTATACAGCTCTACACCAAATTCTATACTATGTACCACTATACAACACATTCTATACTATTTACCACTATACACAATATTCTATACTATAAACCACTATACAGCTCTACACAACATTCTATACTATGTACCATATTCTATACTATGTACCTCTATACACCATATTCTATACTATGTACCACTATACACCATATTCTATACTATGTACCACAAAACACCACATTCTATACTATGTACCACTATACACCATATTCTATACTATTTACCACTATACAGCTCTACACCATATTCTATACTATGTAGCACAGTAGAGCTCTATACCATATTCTATACTATATAAATCTATACACCATATTCTATACTATGTACCACTATACAGCTTTATATCACATTCTATACTATGTACCATTATACAGCTCTAAACCACATTCTATACTATGTACCACTATACACCATATTCTATACTATGTACCACTATACAGCTCTTCACCACATTCTATACTATGTACCACTATACACCATATTCTATACTATGTACCACAATACAGCTCTACACCATATTCTATACTATGTACAACTATACAGCTCTACACCATATTCTATACTATGTACCACTGTACACCATATTCTATACTATGAACCACTATACACCACATTCTATACTATGTACCACTATACAGCTCTACAACACATTCTATACTATGTACCACTATACACCATATTCTATACTATGTACCACTATACAGCTCTACACCACATTCTATACTATGTCCAACTAAACAGCTCTACACTGTATTCTATACTATGTACTACTATACACCACATTCTATACTATGTACCACTATACAGCTCTACACCATATACCACTATACACCACATTCTATACTATGTACCACTACACCACACTCTATACTATGTACCACTATGCACCACTATACACCACATTCTATACTATGTACCACTATACACCATATTCTATACTATGTACCTCTAAACACCAGATTTTATACTATGTACCACTATACACCATATGCTATACTATGTACCTCTATACAGCTCTACACCACATTCTATACTATATACCACTATACACCATATTCTATACTATTTAGCACTATACACCATATTCTATACTACATACCACTATACAGCTCTACACCATATTCTATGCTATGTATCACTATACACAATACACTATACTATGCACCACTTTACAGCTCTACACCATATTCTATACTATATACCACTATCCACCATATTGTATACTATGTACCACTATACAGCTCTACACCATATTCTATACTATGTACCACTTTACAGCTCTACACCATATTCTATACTATATACCACAATACAGCTCTATACCATATTCTATACTATATGCTACTATACACCATATTCTAGACTATGTACCACTATACAACTTTATACCACATTCTATAGTATGTACCATTATACAACTGTAAACCACATTCTACACTTTGAACCACTAAACACCATATTCTATACTATGTACCACTATACACCATATTCTATACTATGTACCACTTAACAGCTCTACCCCACATTCTATACTATGTACCACTATACACCATATTCTACACTATGTACCAATATACAGCTCTACACCACATTCTATACTATGTACCACTATACACCATATTCCAGACTATGTACCACTATACACCATATTCTATACTATGTACGTCTATACACCATATTCTATACTATGTACCTCTATAAACCATATTCTATACTATATACCACTATACACCATATTCTATACTATGTACCACTGTACACCATATTCTATACTATATACAACTATATTGCTCTACCCCATATTCTATACTATGTACCACTATACACCATTTTCTATACTATGAACCACTTTTCAGCTCTACACCATATTCTATACTATGTACTACTATACAGCTCTACACCATAATATATACTATATACTACTATACACCACATCCTATACTATGTACCACTATACACCATATTCTACACTATGTACCACTATACACTATATTCTATACTATGTACCACTGTACAACATATTCTATTCTATATACCACTATACAGGGCTACCCCATATTCTATACCATGTACCACTATACACCATATTCTGTACTATGTACTATACACCATATTCTATACTATGTACTATACACCATATTCTATACTATGTACCAATATACAACATATTCTATACTATGTACCACTATACAGCTCTACTTCAAATTCAAAACAATATACCACTATACACCATATTCTATGCTATGTACCACTATACACAATATTCTGTACTATGTACCACTATACACCATATTCTATACTATATACCACTATACACCATTTTCTATACTATGAACCACTATACAACATATTCTATACTATACACCACTATACAGGGCTACCCCATATTCTATACCATGTACCACTATTCACCTATAGTATAGAATGTGGTGTATAGTGGAACACAGTGTAGAATGTGGTGTAGAGCTGTATAGTGGTACATAGTATAGAATATGGTGTATTGTGGTACATAGTATAGAATGTGGTGTAGAGCTGTATAATGGTACATAGTATAGGATGTGGTGTATAGTGGTATATAGTATAGAATATGGTGTATAGAGGTACATAGTATAGAATATGGTGTATAGTGGTACATTGTAGAGAATATGGTTAATAGTGGTATATAGTATAGAATATGGTGTATATTGGTAAATAGTATAGAATATGGTGTATAAAGGTAAATATTATAGAATATGGTGTATAGTGGTACATAGTCTAGAATGTTGTGTATAGTGGTACATAGAATATGGTGTATAGTGGTACATTGTATAGAATGTGGTGTAGAGCTGTATAGTGGTACATAGTATAGAATATGGTGTATAGTGGTACATAGTATAGAATGTGGTGAAGAGCTGTATAGTGGAACATAGTATAGAATATGGTGTATAATGGTACATAGTATAGAATGTGGTGTATAGTGGAACACAGTGTAGAATGTGGTGTAGAGCTGTATAGTGGTACATAGTATAGAATATGGTGTATTGTGGTACATAGTAAAGAATGTGGTGTAGAGCTGTATAATGGTACATAGTATAGGATGTGGTAAATAGTGGTATATAGTATAGAATATGGTGTATAGAGGTACATAGTATAGAATATGGTGTATAGTGGTACATAGTATAGAATATGGTGTATAATGGTACATAATATAAAATATGGTGTATAATCGTACATAGTATAGAATATGGTGTATAGAGGTACATAGTATAGAATAAGGTGTATAGTGCTACATAGTATAGAATATGGTGTTTAGTGGTACATAGTATAAATTATGGTGTATAGAGGTACATAGTATAGAATATGGTGTATAGTGGTACATAGTATAGAATGTTGTGTAGAGCTGTATAGTCGTTTATAGTATAGAATATGGTGTATAGTGGTAAATAGTATAGAATGTGTTGTAATGCTGTATAATGGTACATAGTATAGAATATGGTGTATAGTGTTACATAGTATGGAATGTTGTGCCGAGCTGTATAGTGGTTTATAGTATAGAATGTGGTGTATAGTAGTACATATTATAGAATGTGTTGTGAAGCTGTATAATGGTACATAGTATAGAATATGGTGTATAGAGGTACATAGTATAGAATATGGTGTATAGTGGTACATAGTATAGAATGTGGTGAAGAGCTGTATAGTGGTACATAGTATAGAATGTGGTGTATAGTGGTACATAGTATAGAACATAGTGAATAGAGGTACAAAGTATAGAATATGGTGTATAGTGGTACATAGTATAGAATGTGGTGTATAGTGAGTGGTACATAGTATAGAATATGGTGTATAGAGGTACATAGTATAGAATATGGAGTATAGAGATACGTAGTATAGAATATGGTGTATAGTGGTACATAGTCTTAAATATGGTGTATAGTGGTACATAGTATAGAATGTGGTGTTGAGCTGTATAGTGGTACATAGTATAGAATATGGTGTATAGTGGTACATAGTATAGAATGTGGTGTAGAGCTGTGTAGTGGTATATAGTACAGAATGTGGTATATAGTGCTACATAGTATAGAATATGGTGTATAGTGGTACTTAGTAAAGAATGTGGTGTATAGTAGTAAATAGTATAGAATATGGTGTAGAGCTGTACAGTGGTACATAGTATAGAAAGTGGAATAGAGCTGTATAGTGGTACATAGTATAGAATATGGTGTAGAGGTGTATAGTGGTAGACAGTAAAGAATATGGTGTAGAGCTGTATAGTGGTTCATAGTATAGAATATGGTGTATAGTGGTACAGAGTATAGAATATGGGGTAGAGCTGAATAGTTGAATATAGTATAGAATATGGTGTATAGTGGTACATTGTATAGAATATGGTGTATAGTGGTATATAGTATAGAGTATGGTGTATAGTGGTACAGAGTAAATAATATGGTGAAGAGCTGTATAGTGGTACATTGTATAGAATATGGTGTAGAACAGTATAGTGGTACATAGTATAGAATATGGTGTAAAGAGGTACATAGTATAGAATATGGTGTATTGTGGTACATAGAATAGAATATGGTGTATAGTGGTACATAGTATAGAATATGGTGTATAGAGGTACATAGTATAGAATATGGTGTATAGTTCTACATAGTATAGAATGTGTTGTATAGTGGTACATAGTATAAAATATGGTGTATAGCGGTTTATACTATAGAATATGGTATATAGTGGTACATAGTATAGATTATGGTGTTTTGTGGTACATAGTATAAAATATGGTGTATAATCGTACATAGTATAGAATATGGTGTATAGAGGTACATAGTATAGAATAAGGTGTATAGTGCTACATAGTATAGAATATGGTGTATAGTGGTACATAGTATAAATTATGGTGTATAGAGGTACATAGTATAGAATATGGTGTATAGTCAGACATAGTCTAGAATGTGGTGT
This sequence comes from Taudactylus pleione, assembly GCA_031769625.1. NCBI lineage: Eukaryota > Metazoa > Chordata > Amphibia > Anura > Myobatrachidae > Taudactylus > Taudactylus pleione. The sequence continues at coordinate 327,201 of JAUIMM010001460.1, forward strand.
ATAGTGGTACATAGAATATGGTGTTTAGTGGTACATAGTATAGAATATGGTGTAGAGCTGTATAGTGGTTCATAGTATAGAATATGGTGTATAGTGGTACAGAGTATAGAATATGGGGAAGAGCTGAATAGTTGTATATAGTATAGAATATGGTGTATAGTGGTACATTGTATAGAATATGGTGTATAGTGGTATATAGTATAGAATATGGTGTATAGAGGTACATAGTATAGAATATGGTGTATAGAGGTACATAGTATAGAGTATGGTGTATAGTGGTACAGAGTAAATAATATGGTGAAGAGCTGTATAGTGGTACATAGTATAGAATATGATGTAGAACAGTATAGTGGTACATAGTATAGAATATGGTATATAGTGTTACATAGTATAGAATAGGGTGTTTTGTGGTACATTGTATAAAATATGGTGTATAGTGGTACATAGTATAGAATATGGTGTATAGAGGTACATAGTATAGAATAAGGTGTATAGTGCTACATAGTGTAGAATATGGTGTATAGTCAGACATAGTCTAGAATGTGGTGTATAGTGGTACATAGAATATGGTGTATAGTGGTACATAGTATAGAATGTGGTGTAGTGCTGTATAGTGGTACATAGTATAGAATGTGGTGTATAGTAGTACATAATATAGAATGTGGTGTAGAGCTGTATAATGGTACATAGTATAGAATGTGGTGTATAGTGGTACATAGTATAGAATATGGTGTATAGAATTACATAGTATAGAATATGTTGTATAGTGGTACATAGTATAGAATGTGGTGTATAGTGGTACATAGTATAGAATATGGTGTTCAGTGGTACATAGTATAGAATGTGGTGTACAGATGTATAGTGGTACATAGTATAGAATATGGTGTAGAGCTGTATAGTAGTACATAGTATAGAATGTGGTATATAGTGGTACATAGTATAGAACATAATGTATAGAGGTACAAAGTATAGAATATGGTGTATATTGGTACATAGTATAGAATGTGGTGTATAGTGTTACATATTTTAGAATATGGTGTATAGTGGTACATAGTATAGAATGTTGTGTATAGTAGTATATAGTATATATTATGGTGTAGAGCGGTATAGTAGTACATAGTATAGAGTATGGAGTAGAGGTGTATAGTGGTACATTGTATAGAATATGGTGTATAGTGGTATATAGTATAGAATATGGTGTAGAGCTGTATAGTGGTTCATAGTATAGAAAAAGGTGTATAGTATTACATAGTATAGAATATGGGGTAGAGCTATATAGTGGTATATAGTATAGAATATGGTGTATAGTGGTACATAGTATAGAATATGGTGTATAGTGGTATATAGTATAGAATATGGTTTATAGAGGTACATAGTATAGAATATGGTGTATAGACGTACATAGTATAGAATATGGTGTATAGTGGTATATAGTCTGGAATATGGTGTATAGTGGTACATCATATAGAATGTGGTGTAGAGCTGTATGTTGGTAGATAGTGTAGAATATGGTGTATAGTGGTACATAGTATAGAATGTGGTGTAGAGCTGTTAATTGGTACATAGTATAGAATATGGTGTATAGTGGTACATAGTATAGAATATCGTGTATAGTGGTTCATAGTATAGAATGTGGTTTACAGCTGTATAATGGTACATACTATAGAATGTGGTATAAAGCTGTATAGTGGTACATAGTATAGAATATGGTGTATAGTAGCATATAGTATAGAATATGGTATAGAGCTGTATTGTGGTATATAGTATAGAATATGGTGTAGAGCTGTAAAGTGGTACATAGTATAGAATATGGTGTAGAGCTGTATAGTGGTACATAGTATACAATATGGTGTATAGTGGTATATAGTATAGAATATGGTGTAGAGCTGTAAAGTGGTGCATAGTATAGAGTATTGTGTATAGTGATACATAGTATAGAATATGGTGTAGAGCTGTATAGTGGTATGTAGTATAGAATATGGTGTATAGTGCTACATACTATAGAATATGGTGTATATAGTATAGAATGTGTTGTAGAGCTGTATAGTGGTACATAGTATAGCATATGGTGTATAGTGGTACATAGTACAAAATACGGTGTATAGAGGTACATAGTATAGAATATGGTGTATAGTGGTACATAGTATAGAATGTGGTGTATAGTGGTGCATAGTGGTACATAGTATAGAGTGTGGTGTAGTGGTACATAGTATAGAATGTGGTGTATAGTGGTATATGGTGTAGAGCTGTATAGTGGTACATAGTATAGAATGTGGTGTATAGTAGTACATAGTATAGAATACGGTGTAGAGCTGTATAGTTGGACATAGTATAGAATGTGGTGTAGATCTGTATAGTGGTAAATAGTATAGAATATGGTGTATAGTGGTACATAGAATAGAATGTGTTGTAGAGCTGTATAGTGGTACATAGTATAGAATGTGGTGTATAGTGGTACACAGTATAGAATTTGGTGTACAGTGGTACATAGTATAGAATATGGTGTAGTGCTGTATAGTTGTACATAGTATAGAATATGGTGTAGAGCTGTATAGTGGTACATAGTATGGAATATGGTGTATAGTGATACATAGTATAGAATATGGTGTATAGAGGTACATAGTATAGAATATGGTGTATAGTGGTACATAGTATGGAATACGTTGTATAGTGGAACATAGTATAGAATATGGTGTAATGTGGTACATAGTATAGAATATGGTGTAAAGTGGTACATTGTAAAGAATATGGTGTAGAGGTACAAAGTATAGAATATGGTGTATAGTGGTACTTAGTATAGAATGTGGTGTATAGTGGTACATAGTATAGAATGTGGTGTATAGAGGTAAATAGTCTAGATTATGGTGTATAGTGGTACATAGAATAGAATGTGGTGTAGAGCTGAATAGTGGAACATAGTATAGAATATGGATTATAGTGGTACATAGTATAGAATGTGGTGTAGTGCTGTATAGTGTTACATAGTATAGAATGTGGTGTATATTGCTACATAGTATAGAATATGGTGTATAGTGGTACTTAGTATAGAATGTGATCTATAGCAGTATAGACTATAGAATATGGTGTAGAGCTGTACAGTTGTACATAGTATAGAATGTGGTATAGAGCTGTACAGTGGTACATAGCATTGAATATGGTGTAGAGGTGTATAGTGGTACATAGTATAGAATATGGTGTATAGTGGTAAATAGTATAGAATGTGGTGTAGAGCTGTATAGTTGTATATAGTATAGAATATGGTGTATAGTGGTACATAGTATAGAATATGGGGTAGAGCTGTATAGTTGTATATAGTATAGAATATGGTGTATAGTGGTACATTGTATAGAATATGGTTAATAGTGGTATATAGTATAGAATATGGTGTATAGAGGTAAATAGTATAGAATATGGTGTATAAAGGTAAATATTATAGAATATGGTGTAAAGTGGTACATTGTATAGAATGTGGTGTAGAGCTGTATAGTGGTACATAGTATAGAATATGGTGTATAGTGGTACATAGTATAGAATGTGGTGAAGAGCTGTATAGTGGAACATAGTATAGAATTTGGTGTATATTGGTACATAGTATAGAATGTGGTGTATAGTGGAACACAGTGTAGAATGTGGTGTAGAGCTGTATAGTGGTACATAGTATAGAATATGGTGTATTGTGGTACATAGTATAGAATGTGGTGTAGAGCTGTATAATGGTACATAGTATAGGATGTGGTGTATAGTGGTATATAGTATAGAATATGGTGTATAGAAGTACATAGTATAGAATATGGTGTATAGTGGTACATAGTATAGAATATGGTTAATAGTGGTATATAGTATAGAATATGGTGTATAGAAGTAAATAGTATAGAATATGGTGTATAAAGGTAAATATTATAAAATATGGTGTATAGTGGTACATAGTCTAGAATGTTGTGTATAGTGGTACATAGAATATGGTGTATAGTGGTACATTGTATAGAATGTGGTGTAGAGCTGTATATTGGTACATAGTATAGAATATTGTTTAGAGCTGTATAGTGGTACATAGTATAAAATGTGGTATATAGTGGTACATATTATAGAATGTGGTGTAGAGCTGTAAATGGTACATAGTATAGAATGTGGTGTATAGTGTTACATAGTATAGAATATGGTGTATAGTGGTACATAGTATAGAATGTGTTGTATAGTAGTATATAGTATAGAATATGGTATAGAGCAGTATAGTGGTACATAGTATAGAATATGGTGTAGAGGTATATAGTGGTATATAGTATAGAATATGGTGTATAGTTGTATATAGTATAGAATGTGGTGTAAAGCTGTATAGTGGTTCATAGTATAGAAAATGGTGTAAATGGTACATAGTATAGAATGTGGTGTATAGTGTTACATAGTATAGAATATGGTGTATAGTGGTACATAGTATAGAATGGGTTGTATAGTAGTATATAGTATAGAATATGGTATAGAGCAGTATAGTGGTACATAGTATAGAATACGCGGTAGAGCTGTATAGTGGTATATAGTATAGAATATGGTGTATAGTAATATATAGTATAGAATATGGTGTATAGAGGTACATAGTATAGAATTTGGTGTATAGAATTACATAGTATAGATTATGGTGTATAATGGTACATAGTCTAGAATGTGGTGTATATTGGTACATAGAATATGGAGTATAGTGGTGCATAGTATAGAATGTGGTGTAGAGGTATATAGTGGTACATAGTATAGAATATGTTGTATAGTTGTACATAGTATAGAATGTAGTGTAGAGATGTATAGTGGTACATAGTGTAGAATAAGGTGTATAGTGGTACATAGTATAGAATGTTGTTTAGAGCTGTATAATGGTACATAGTATAGAATGTGGTATAAAGCTGTATAGTGGTACATAGTATAGAATATGGTGTATAGTGGTATAAAGTATTGAATATGGTATAGAGCTCTGTTGTGGTACATAGTATAGAATACGGTGTAGAGCTGTATATTGGTACATAGTATAGAATATGGTGTATAGTGGTACATAGTATAGAATGTGGTGTAGAGCTGTATAGTGGTACATAGTATAGAATGTGGTGTATGGAGGTACATAGTATAAAATATAGTGTATAGAGGCACATAGTATAGAATATGGTGTATAGTGGTACATAGTATAGAATGTGGTGTATAGTGGTACATAGTATAGAAAGTGGTGTATAGAGGTACATAGTATAGAATATGGTGTATAGTGGTACATTGTCTAGAATATGGTGTATAGTGTTATATAGTCTAGAATATGGTGTATAGTGGTACATAGAATATGATGTATAGTGGTACATAGTATGGAATGTGGTGTAAAGCTGTATAGTGGTACATAGCATAGAATATGGTGTAGAGGTGTATAGTGGTATATAGTATAGAATTTGGTGTATAGTGGTATATAGTATAGCATATGGTGTATAGAGGTACATAGTATAGAATATGGTGTATAGAGATACATAGTATAGAATATGGTGTATAATGGTACATAGTCTAGAATGTGGTGTATAGTGGTACATAGAATATGGAGTATAGTGGTATATAGTATAGAATGTGGTGTAGAGCTGTATAGTGGTACATAGTATAGAATATGGTGTATAGTGGTACATAGTATAGAATGTGGTGTAGAGCTGTATAGTTTTACATAGAATAGAATATGTTGTATAGTGGTACATAGTATAGAATGTGGTATAGAGCTGTATAGTGGTACATAGTATAGAATGTGGTGTATGGTAGTACATAATATAGAATATAGTGTATAGAGGCATATAGTATAGAATATGGTGTATAGTGGTACATAGTATAGAATGTGGTGTATAGTGGTACATAGTATAGAATGTGGTGTATAGAGGTACATAGTATAGAATATGGTGTATAGTGGTACATAGTCTAGAATATGGTGTATAGTGGTATATAGAATATGATGTATAGTGATACATAGTATAGAATGTGGTGTAAAGCTGTATAATGGTACATAGAATAGAATGTGGTGTATAGTGGTACATGGTATAGAATGTGGTGTAGAACTAAATAGTTGTACATAGTATAGAATATGGTGTAAAGTCGTACATAGTATAGAATGTGGTGTAGAGCTGTATAGTGTTACATAGTATAGAATGTGGTGTATAGTGCTACATATTATAGAATATTGTGTATAGTGGTACTTAGTATAGAATGTGGTCTATAGTAGTATATAGTATATAATATGGTGTAGAGCTGTACAGTTGTACATAGTATAGAATGTGGTATAGAGCTGTATAGTGGTACATAGCATAGAATATGCTGTAGAGGTGTATAGTGCTACATAGTATATAATATGGTGTAAAGTGGTAAATAGTATAGAATATAGTGTAGAGCTGTATAGTGGTTCATAATATAGAATATGGTGTATAGTGGTACATAGCATAGAATGTGGTGTAGAGCTGTATAATGGTACATAGTATAGGATGTGGTGTATAGTGGTATATAGTATAGATTATGGTGTATAGAGGTACATAGTATAGAATATGGTGTATAGTGGAACATAGAATATGATGTATAATGGTACATAGTATAGAATGTGGTGTAGAGGTGTATAGTGGTATATAGTATAGAATTTGGTGTATAGTGGTATATAGTATAGAATATGGTGTATAGAGGTACATAGTATAGAATATGGTGTATAGAGTTACAGAGTATAGAATATGGTGTATAATGGTACATAGTCTAGAATGTGGTGTATAGTGGTACATAGAATATGGAGTAGAGTGGTACATAGTATAGAATGTGGTGTAGAGCTGTATAGTGGTACATAGTATAGAATATGGTGTATAGTGGTACATAGTATAGAATGTGGTGTAGAGCTGTATAGTTTTACATAGAATAGAATATGTTGTATAGTGGTACATAGTATAGAATGTGGTGTACAGCTGTATAGTTGTACATAGTATAGAATATGGTGTATAGTGGTACATAGAATAGAATGTGGTTTAGAGCTGTATAATGGTACATAGTATAGAATGTGGTATAAAGCTGTATAGTGGTACAAAGTATAGAATATGGTGTATAGTGGTATAAAGTATAGAATATGGTATAGAGCTCTATTGTGGTACGTAGTATAGAATATGGTGTAGAGCTGTATATTGGTACATAGTTTAGAATATGGTGTATAGTGGTACATAGTACAGAATGTGGTGTAGAGCTGTATAGTGGTACATAGTATAGAATGTGGTGTATGGTGGTACATAATATAGAATATAGTGTATAGAGGCACATAGTATAGAATATGGTGTATAGTGGTACATAGTATAGAATGTGGTGTATAGTGGTACATAGTATAGAATGTGGTGTATAGAGGTACATAGTATAGAATATGGTGTATAGTGGTACATAGTCTAGAATATGGTGTATAGTTATACATAGTCTAGAATATGGTGTATAGTGGTATATAGAATATGATGTATAGTGTTACATAGTATAGAATGTGGTGTTTAGTGCTACATAGTATAGAATATTGTGTATAGTGGTACTTAGTATAGAATGTGGTCTATAGTAGTATATAGTATAGAATATGGTGTAGAGCTGTACAGTTGTACATAGTATAGAATGTGGTATAGAGCTGTATAATGGTACATAGCACAGAATATGCTGTAGAGGTGTATAGTGCTACATAGTATAGAATATGGTGTAAAGTGGTAAATAGTATAGAATATAGTGTAGAGCTGTATAATGGTACATAATATAGGATGTGGTGTATAGTGGTATATAGTATAGAATATGGTGTATAGAGGTACATAGTATAGAATATGGTGTATAGTGGTACATAGAATATGATGTATAGTGGTACATAGTATAGAATGTGGTGTAAAGCTGTATAATGGTACATAGTATAGAATGTGGTGTATAGTGGTACATAGTATAGATTATGGTGTATAGTAGTACATAGTAAAGAATATGGTGTATAGTGGTACATAGTATAGAATGTGGTTTAGAGCTGTATAGTGTTACATAGTATAGATTGTGGTGTAGAGCTGTAAAGTGGTACATAGTATAGAACATGGTGTATAGAGGTACATAGTATAGTGTATGGTGTATAGTGGTACATAGTATAGAATGTGGTGTAGAGCTGTATAGTGGAACATAATATAGATTGTTGTGTATAGTGGTATATAGTATATAATATAGTGTATAGAGGCACATAGTATAGCATATGGTGTATAGTGCTACATAGTATAGAATGTGGTGTATAGTGGTACATAGTATAGAATGTGGTGTATAGAGGTACATAGTATAGAATATGGTGTATAGTCAAACAGAATAGAATGTGGTGTAGAGCTGTATAGTGTTACAAAGTATAGAATGTGGTGTATAGTGCTACATAGTATAGAATATTGTGTATAGTGGTACTTAGTATAGAATGTGGTCTATAGTAGTATATAGTATAGAATATGGTGTAGAGTTGTACAGTTGTACATAGTATAGAATGTGGTATAGAGCTGTATAGTGGTACACAGCATAGAATATGGTGTAGAGGTGTATAGTGCTACATAGTATAGAATATGGTGTAAAGTGGTAAATAGTATAGAATATGATGTAGAGCTGTATAGTGGTTCATAGTATAGAATATGAAGTATAGTGGTACATAGTATAGAATGTGGTGTAGAGCTGTATAGTGGTACATAGTGTAGAATATGGTGTATAGTGGTACATAGTATAGAATGTTGTTTAGAGCTGTATAATGGTACATAGTTTAGAATGTGGTATAATGCTGTATAGTGGTACATAGTATAGAATATGGTGTATAGTGGTATATAGTATAGAATATGGTATAGAGCTCTGTTGTGGTACATAGTATAGAATATGGTGTAGAGCTGTATATTGGTACATAGTATAGAATATGGTGTATAGTGGTACATAGTATAGAATATGGTGTAGAGCTGTATAGTGGTACATAGTATAGAATGTGGTGTATGGAGGTACATAGTATAAAATATAGTGTATAGAGGCACATAGTATAGAATATGGTGTATAGTGGTACATAGTATAGAATGTGGTGTATAGTGGTACATAGTATAGAAAGTGGTGTATAGAGGTACATAGTATAGAATATGGTGTATAGTGGTACATAGTCTAGAATATGGTGTATAGTGTTATATAGTCTAGAATATGGTGTATAGTGGTACATAGAATATGATGTATAGTGGTACATAGTATAGAATGTGGTGTAAAGCTGTATAGTGGTACATAGCATAGAATATGGTGTAGAGTTGTATAGTGGTATATAGTATAGAATTTGGTGTATAATGGTACATAGTCTAGAATGTGGTGTATAGTGGTACATAGAAAATGGAGTATAGTGGTACATAGTATAGAATGTGGTGTAGAGCTGTATAGTGGTACATAGTATAGAAAATGGTGTATAGTGGTACATAGTATAGAATGTGGTGTAGAGCTGTATAGTTTTACATAGTATAGAATATGTTGTATAGTGGAACATATTATAGAATGTGGTGTACTGCTGTATAGTGGTTCATAGTATAGAAAATGGTGTATAGTGGTACATAGTATAGAATATGGGGTAGAGCTGTATAGTGGTATATAGTATAGAATATGGTGTATAGTGGTATATAGTATAGAATATGGTGTATAGAGGTACATAGTATAGAATATGGTGTATAGAATTACATAGTATAGATTATGGTGTATAATGGTACATAGTCTAGAATGTGGTGTATATTGGTACATAGAATATGGAGTATAGTGGTGCATAGTATAGAATGTGGTGTAGAGGTGTATAGTGGTACATAGTATAGAATATGTTGTATAGTGGTACATAGTATAGAATGTAGTGTAGAGATGTATAGTGGTACATAGTGTAGAATAAGGTGTATAGTGGTACATAGTATAGAATGTTGTTTAGAGCTGTATAATGGTACATAGTATAGAATGTGGTATAAAGCTGTATAGTGGTACATAGTATAGAATATGGTGTAAAGTGGTATAAAGTATTGAATATGGTATAGAGCTCTGTTGTGGTACATAGTATAGAATACGGTGTAGAGCTGTATATTGGTACATAGTATAGAATATGGTGTATAGTGGTACATAGTATAGAATGTGGTGTAGAGCTGTATAGTGGTACATAGTATAGAATGTGGTGTATGGAGGTACATAGTATAAAATATAGTGTATAGAGGCACATAGTATAGAATATGGTGTATAGTGGTACATAGTATAGAATGTGGTGTATAGTGGTACATAGTATAGAAATTGGTGTATAGAGGTACATAGTATAGAATGTGGTGTAAAGCTGTATAATGGTACATAGAATAGATTGTGGTGTATAGTGGTACATGGTATAGAATGTGGTGTAGAGCTAAATAGTTGTACATAGTATAGAATATGGTGTAAAGTCGTACATAGTATAGAATGTGGTGTAGAGCTGTATAGTGTTACATAGTATAGAATGTGGTGTATAGTGCTACATAGTATAGAATATTGTGTATAGTGGTACTTAGTATAGAATGTGGTCTATAGTAGTATATAGTATAGAATATGGTGTAGAGCTGTACAGTTGTACATAGTATAGAATGTGGTATAGAGCTGTATAGTGGTACATAGCATAGAATATGCTGTAGAGGTGTATAGTGCTACATAGTATATAATATGGTGTAAAGTGGTAAATAGTATAGAATATAGTGTAGAGCTGTATAGTGGTTCATAATATAGAATATGGTGTATAGTGGTACAAAGCATAGAATGTGGTGTAGAGCTGTATAATGGTACATAGTATAGGATGTGGTGTATAGTGGTATATAGTATAGATTATGGTGTATAGAGGTACATAGTATAGAATATGGTGTATAGTGGAACATAGAATATGATGTATAGTGGTACATAGTATAGAATGTGGTGTAAAGCTGTATAATGGTACATAGTATAGAATGTGGTGTAGAGGTGTATAGTGGTATATAGTATAGAATTTGGTGTATAGTGGTATATAGTATAGAATATGGTGTATAGAGGTACATAGTATAGAATATGGTGTATAGAGTTACATAGTATAGAATATGGTGTATAATGGTACATAGTCTAGAATGTGGTGTATAGTGGTACATAGAATATGGAGTAGAGTGGTACATAGTATAGAATGTGGTGTAGAGCTGTATAGTGGTACATAGTATAGAATATGGTGTATAGTGGTACATAGTATAGAATGTGGTGTAGAGCTGTATAGTTTTACATAGAATAGAATATGTTGTATAGTGGTACATAGTATAGAATGTGGTGTACAGCTGTATAGTTGTACATAGTATAGAATATGGTGTATAGTGGTACATAGAATAGAATGTGGTGTAGAGCTGTATAGTGGTACATAGTATAGAATGTGGTGTATAGTGGTACATAGTATAGAATGTGGTGTAGAGCTGTATAGTTTTACATAGAATAGAATATGTTGTATAGTGGTACATAGTATAGAATGTGGTGTTGAGCTGTATAGTGGTACATAGTATAGAATATGGTGTATAGTGGTACATAATATAGAATGTGGTGTAGAGCTGTTTAGTGGTATAAAGTATAGAATGTGGTATATAGTGCTACATAGTATAGAATATGGTGTATAGTGGTACTTAGTATAGAATGTGGTGTATAGTAGTATATAGTATAGAATATGGTGTAGAGCTGTACAGTGGTACATAGTATAGAATATGGTGTAGAGCTGTACAGTTGTACATAGTATAGAATGTGGTATAGAGCTGTATAATGGTACATAGCACAGAATATGCTGTAGAGGTGTATAGTGCTACATAGTATAGAATATGGTGTAAAGTGGTAAATAGTATAGAATATAGTGTAGAGCTGTATAATGGTACATAATATAGGATGTGGTGTATAGTGGTATATAGTATAGAATATGGTGTATAGCGGTACATAGTATAGAATATGGTGTATAGTGGTACATAGAATATGATGTATAGTGGTACATAGTATAGAATGTGGTGTAAAGCTGTGTAATGGTACATAGTATAGAATGTGGTGTATAGTGGTACATAGTATAGATTATGGTGTATAGTAGTACATAGTAAAGAATATGGTGTATAGTGGTACATAGTATAGAATGTGGTTTAGAGCTGTATAGTGTTACATAGTATAGATTGTGGTGTAGAGCTGTAAAGTGGTACATAGTATAGAAAATGGTGTATAGAGGTACATAGTATAGTGTATGGTGTATAGTGGTACATAGTATAGAATGTGGTGTAGAGCTGTATAGTGGAACATAATATAGATTGTTGTGTATAGTGGTATATAGTATATAATATAGTGTATAGAGGCACATAGTATAGCATATGGTGTATAGTGCTACATAGTATTGAATGTGGTGTATAGTGGTACATAGTATAGAATGTGGTGTATAGAGGTACATAGTATAGAATATGGTGTATAGTCAAACATAGAATAGAATGTGGTGTAGAGCTGTATAGTGTTACATAGTATAGAATGTGGTGTATAGTGCTACATAGTATAGAATATTGTGTATAGTGGTACTTAGTATAGAATGTGGTCTATAGTAGTATATAGTATAGAATATGGTGTAGAGTTGTACAGTTGTACATAGTATAGAATGTGGTATAGAGCTGTATAGTGGTACACAGCATAGAATATGGTGTAGAGGTGTATAGTGCTACATAGTATAGAATATGGTGTAAAGTGGTAAATAGTATAGAATATGATGTAGAGCTGTATAGTGGTTCATAGTATAGAATATGAAGTATAGTGGTACATAGTATAGAATATGGGGTAGAGCTGTATAGTGGTATAAAGTATAGAATATGGTGTATAGTGGTACATTGTATAGAATATGGTTAATAGTGGTATATAGTATAGAATATGGTGTATAGAGGTAAATAGCATAGAATATGTTGTATAGTAGTACATAGTATAGAATGTGGTGTAGAGCTGTATAGTGGTACATAGTGTAGAATATGGTGTATAGTGGTACATAGTATAGAATGTTGTTTAGAGCTGTATAATGGTACATAGTTTAGAATGTGGTATAAAGCTGTATAGTGGTACATAGTATAGAATATGGTGTATAGTGGTATATAGTATAGAATATGGTATAGAGCTCTGTTGTGGTACATAGTATAGAATATGGTGTAGAGCTGTATATTGGTACATAGTATAGAATATGGTGTATAGTGGTACATAGTATAGAATATGGTGTAGAGCTGTATAGTGGTACATAGTATAGAATGTGGTGTATGGAGGTACATAGTATAAAATATAGTGTATAGAGGCACATAGTATAGAATATGGTGTATAGTGGTACATAGTATAGAATGTGGTGTATAGTGGTACATAGTATAGAAAGTGGTGTATAGAGGTACATAGTATAGAATATGGTGTATAGTGGTACATAGTCTAGAATATGGTGTATAGTGTTATATAGTCTAGAATATGGTGTATAGTGGTACATAGAATATGATGTATAGTGGTACATAGTATAGAATGTGGTGTAAAGCTGTATAGTGGTACATAGCATAGAATATGGTGTAGAGTTGTATAGTGGTATATAGTATAGAATTTGGTGTATAGTGGTATATAGTATAGAATATGGTGTATAGAGGTACATAGTATAGAATATGGTGTATAATGGTACATAGTCTAGAATGTGGTCTATAGTGATACATAGAAAATGGAGTATAGTGGTACATAGTGTAGAATGTGGTGTAGAGCTGTATAGTGGTACATAGTATAGAAAATGGTGTATAGTGGTACATAATATAGAATGTGGTGTAGAGCTGTATAGTTTTACATAGTATAGAATATGTTGTAGAGTGGAACATATTATAGAATGTGGTGTACTGCTGTATAGTGGTACATAGTATAGAATATTGGGTATAGTGGTACATAGTATAGAATGTGATTTAGAGCTGTACAATGGTACATAGTATAGAATGTGGTATAAAGCTGTATAGTGGTACAAAGTATAGAATATGGTGTATAGTGGTATAAAGTATAGAATATGGTATAGATCTCTATTGTGGTACATAGTATAGAATATGGTGTAGAGCTGTATATTGGTACATAGTTTAGAATATGGTGTATAGTGGTACATAGTATAGAATATTTTGTATAGAGGTACATAGTATAGAATATGGTGTACAGTGGTACATAGTATAGAATGTGGTGTATAGTGGTACATAGTGGTACATAGCATAGAATGTGGTGTAGTGGTACATAGTATAGAATGTGGTGTATATTGGTATATGGTGTAGAGCTGTATAGTGGTACATTGTATAGAATGTGGTGTATAGTGTTACATAGTATAGAATATGGTGTATAGTGGTACATAGTATAGAATGTGTTGTATAGTAGTATATAGTATAGAATATGGTGTAGAGCAGTATAGTGGTACATAGTATAGAATATGGTGTAGAGGTGTATAGTGGTATATAGTATAGAATATGGTGTATAGTTGTATATAGTATCGAATGTGGTGTAGAGCTGTATAGTGGTTTATAATATAGAAAATGGTGTATAGTGGTACATAGTATAGAATATGGGGTATATTGGTACATAGTCTAGAATATGGTGAATAGTGGTACATAGAATATGATGTGGTGTAGAGCTTAATAGTGGTACATAGTATAGAATATTTTGTATAGTCGTACATAGTATAGAATGTGGTGTAGAGCTGTATAGTGTTACATAGTATAGAATGTGGTGTATAGTGCTACATAGTATAGAATATTGTGTATAGTGGTACTTAGTATAGAATGTTGTCTATAGTAGTATATAGTATAGAATATGGTGTAGAGTTGTACAGTTGTACATAGTATAGAATGTGGTATAGAGCTGTATAGTGGTACATAGCATAGAATATGATGTAGAGGTATATAGAGCTACATAGTATAGAATATGGTGTAAAGTTGTAAATAGTATATAATATGGTGTAAAGCTGTATAGTGGTTCATAGTATAGAATATGGTGTATAGTGGTGCATAGTATAGAATATGGGTTAGAGCTGTATAGTTGTATAAAGTATAGAATATGGTGTATAGTGGTACATTGTATAGAATATGGTTAATAGTGGTATATAGTATAGAATATGGTGTATAGAAGTAAATAGTATAGAATATGGTGTATAAAGGTACATAATATAGAATATGCTGTATAGTGGTACATAGTCTAGAATGTGGTGTATAGTGGTACATAGAATATGGTGTATAGTGGTACATAGTATCGAATGTGGTGAAGAACTGTATAGTGGAACACAGTATAGAATATGGTGTATAGTGGTACATAGTTTAGAATGTAGTGTATAGTTGTACATAGTGTAGAATACGGTGTATAGTGGTACATAGTATAGAATGTGGTGTAGAGCTGTATAGTGGTACATAGTATAGAATATGGTGTAGAGATGTATAGTGGTGCGGAGTATAGTATATGGTGCATAGTGCTACATACTATAGAATATGGTGTATAGTGGTATATAGTACAGAATGTGGTGTAGAGCTGCATAGTGGTACATAGTATAGAATATTGTGTATAGTGGTACATAGTATAGAATATTTTGTATAGAGGTACATAGTATAGAATATGGTGTACAGTGGTACATAGTATAGAATGTGGTGTATAGTGGTACATAGTGGTACATAGCATAGAATGTGGTGTAGTGGTACATAGTATAGAATGTTGTGTTTAGTGGTATATGGTGTAGAGCTGTATAGTGGTACATTGTATAGAATGTGGTGTACAATAGTAAATAGTATAGAATACGGTGTAGAGCTGTATAGTGGTACATAGAATAGAATATGGTGTATAGTGGTACATAGTATATAATATGGTGAAAAGTAGTACATAGTTTAGAATATGGTGTAGAGCTGTAAAGTGGTACATAGTATAGAATATGGTGTAGTGTTGTATAGTGGTTCATAGTATAGAATATGGTGTAGAGCTGTATTGTGGTACATAGTATAGAATATGGTGTATAGTGGTACATAGTATAGAATATGTTGTATAGAGGTACAAAGTATAGAATATGGTGTATAGTGGTACATAGTATGGAATAAGGTGTATAGTGGTACATAGTATAGAATATGTTGTATTGTGGTACATTGTATAGAATATGGTGTATAGAGGTACAAAGTATAGAATATGGTGTATAGTGGTACATAGTATAGAATAAGGTGTAGAGAGGTACATACTATAGAATGTGGTGTAGAGCTGTATAGTGCTAAATAGTTTAGAATATGTTGTATAGTGGTACATAATATAGATTGTGGTGTAAATACTATGCACCACTATGCAGCTCTAAACCACATTCTATACTATGTACCACTATACAGCTCTACACCATTTTCTTTTCAATGTACCACTATACACCACATTCTATACTATGTAACACTATACAGCTCTACACCATATTCTATACTATGTACCAGTATACACCATATTCTAAACTATGTTACACTATACACCACATTCTATACTATGTACCGCTATACAGCTCTACACCACATTCTATAATATATACCACTATATACCACATTCTGTACTATGTACCACTATACACCATATTCTATAGTAAGTACCATTATAAACCATATTATATACTATGTATCACTATACACCATATTCTATACGATGTACCACTATACAGCTCTACACCATATTCTATACTATGTACCACTATACACCATATTCTATATTATGTACCACTATACAGCACTACACCATATTCTATACTATGTACCACTATACACCATATTCTAAACTATGTAACACTTTACACCACATTCTATACTATGTACCACTATACAGCTCTACACCACATTTTATACTATATACCAATATACACCACATTCTATACTATGTAACACTATACACCATATTCTGTACTATGTACCTCTATACACCATATTCTATACTATGTACCACTATACACCATATTCTATTCTATGTACCACAATACACCATATTCTATACTATGTACCTCTTTACACCATATTCTATACTATGTACCACTATACTGTTCTACTCCATATTCTATACTATGTACCACTATACAGCTCTTCACCATATTATTTACTCTGTACCACTATACACCATACTCTATACTATGTACCACTTTACACCATATTCTATAAAATGTAACACTATACACCACATTCTATACTATGTACCATTATACAGCTCTACACCACATTATATTCTATGTACCACTATATACCACATTCTATACTATGTACCACACTACAGCTCTACACCATATTCTATACTATGTACCACTGTACACCATATTATCTACTATGTACCACTGTACACCACATTCTAATCTATGTACCACTGTACACCATATTCTATACTATGTACCTCTATACACCATATTATTTACTCTGTACCACTATACACCATACTCTATACTATGAACCACTTTACACCATATTCTATAAAATGTAACACTATACACCACATTCTATACTATGTACCATTATACAGCTCTACACCACATTATATTCTATGTACCACTATATACCACATTCTATACTATGTACCACTCTACAGCTCTACACCATATTCTATACTATGTACCACTATACAGGTCTACACCACATTCTATACTATGTACCACTGTACACCATATTCTCTACTATGTACCACTATACACCACATTCTATTCTATGTACCACTGTACACCATATTCTATACTATGTACCTCTATACACCATATTCTATACTATGTACCACTATACACCACATTCCATACTATGTACCATTATACAGCTCTAAATCACATTCTATACTATGTACCATTATACAGCTCTACACCACATTCTATACTGTGTACCACTATACACCATATTCTATACTATGTACCACTATACAGCTCTACACCACATTCTATACTATGTACCACTATACACCATATTCTATGTACCACTATACACCACATTCTAGACTATGTACCACTATACACCTTATTCAATATGGTATATAGTGGTAAATAGTATAGAATATGGTGTATTGTGGTACAAAGTATAGAATATGGTATATAGTGGTACACAGTATAGAATATGGTGTATAGAGGTACATAGTATAGAATATGGTGTATAGTGGTACATAGTATAGAATTTGGTGTAGACCTGTATAGTGGTACATAGTATAGAATCTGGTGTAGTGCAGTATAGTGGTACTTAGTATAGAATATGGTGTAGAGCTGTATTGTGGTACATAGTATAGAAAATGGTGTATAGAGGTACATAGTATAGAATATGGTGTGTATAGTGTTACATAGTTTAGAATACGATGTATAGTGGTACATAGTATAGAATATGGTGTATTGTGATACATAGTATAGAATATGGTGTATAGTGGAACATATTATAGAATGTGGTGTATAGTGGTACATAGTATAGAATTTGGTGTAGAGCTATATAGTGGCACATAGTATAGAATATGGTATATAGAGGAACATAGTATAGAATGTGGTGTAGTGATGTATAGTGGTACATAGTATAGATATATTGTATTGTGGTACATAGTATAGAATATGGTGTATAGTCGTACATAGTATAGAATATGGTGTATTGTGGTACATAGTATAGAATATGGTTTATAGTGGTACACCGTATAGAATATGCTGTATAGAGGTACATAGTATAGAATATGGTGTATAGTGGTACATAGTATAGAATATGGTGTATAGTGGTACATAGTATAGAATGTGGTGTATAGTGGTACATAGTATAAATTATGGTGTATATAGGTACATAGTATAGAATATAGTGTATAGTGGTACATAGTCTAGAATGTGGTGTATACTGGTACATAGAATATGGTGTATAGTGGTACATAGTATAGAATGTGGTGTAGAGCTGTATAATGGTACATAGTATAGAATGTGGTGTATAGTGGTACATAGTATAGAATGTGGTGTAGAGCTGTATAGTGGTACATAGTATAGAATATTGTGTAGAGCTGTATAGTGGTACATAGTATAGAATGTGGTGTATAGTGTTACATTTTATAGAATATGGTGTATAGTTGTACATAGTATAGAATGTGGTGTATAGTAGTATATAGTATAGAATATGGTGTAGAGCTGAATAGTGGTACATAGTATAGAATGTGGTGTAGAGTTGTATAATGGTACATAGTATAGAAATTGGTGTATAGTGTTACATTTTATAGAATATGGTGTATAGTGGTACATAGTATAGAATTGGGTGTATAGTGGTATATAGTATAGAATATGGTGTAGAGCTGTATAGTGGTTCAAAGTATAGAAAATGGTGTATAGTGGTAATAGTGGAAATAGTGGTACATAGTATATAATATGGGGTAGAGCTATCTAGTTGTTTATAGTATATAATATGATGTATAGTGGTACATAGTATAGATTATGGTGTATAGAGGTACATAGTTTAGAATATGGTGTATTGTGGTACATAGTATAGAATATGGTGTATAGAGGAACATAGTATAGAATATGGTGTATAGAGGTACATAGTATAGAATATGGTGTATAGTGGTACATAGTATAGAATATGGTGTAGACCTGTATAGTGGTACATAGTATAGAATATGGTGTAGTGCTGTATAGTGGTACATAGTATAGAATATGGTGTAGAGCTGTATTGTGCTACATAGCATAGAATATGGTGTATAGTGGTACATAGTATAGAAAATGGTGTATAGAGGTACATAGTATAGAATATGGTGTGAATAGTGGTACATAGTATAGAATATGGTGCATAGTGGTACATAGTATAGAATATGGTGTATTGTGATACATAGTATAGAATATGGTGTATAGAATTACATAGTATATAATATGTTGTATAGTGGTACATAGTCTAGAATGTGGTGTATAGTGGTACATAGAATATGGTGTTTAGTGGTATATAGTATTGAATGTGGTGTAGAGCTGTATAGTGGTACATAGTATAGAATGTGGTGTATAGTGGTACATAGTATAGAATATGGTGTTTTGTGGTACATAGTATAAAATATGGAGTATAGTGGTACATAGTATAGAATATGGTGTATAGAGGTACATAGTATAGAATAAGGTGTATAGTGCTACATAGTGTAGAATATGGTGTATAGTCAGACATAGTCTAGAATGTGGTGTATAGTGGTACATAGAATATGGTGTTTAGTGGCACATAGTATAGAATGTGGTGTAGAGCTGTATAGTGGTACATAGTATAGAATGTGGTGTATAGTGGTACATAATATAGAATGTGGTGTAGAGCTGTATAATGGTACATAGTATAGAATGTGGTGTATAGTGGTACATAGTATAGAATATGGTGTATAGAATTACAAAGTATAGAATATGTTGTATAGTGGTACATAGTATAGAAAGTGGTGTATAGTGGTACATAGTAAAGAATATGGTGTACAGTGGTACATAGTATAGAATGTGGTGTAGAGATGTATAGTGGTACATAGTATAGAATATGGTGTAGAGCTGTATAGTAGTACATAGTATAGAATGTGGTATATAGTGGTACATAGTATAGAACATAATGTATAGAGGTACAAAGTATAGAATATGGTGTATAGTGGTATATAGTATAGAATGTGGTCTATAGTGTTACATTTTATAGAATATGGTGAATAGTGGTACATAGTATAGAATGTTGTGTAGAGCTGTATAGTGGTTTACAGTATAGAATGTGGTATATAGTGGTACATAGTATAGAATATCGTGTATAGTGGTACATAGTATAGAATGTTGTGTAGAGCTGTATAGTGGTTTATAGTATAGAATGTGGTGTATAGTAGTACATATTATAGAATGTTGTATAAAGCTGTATAATGGTACATAGTATAGAATATGGTGTATAGAGGTACATAGTATAGAATATGGTGTATAGTTGTACATAGTATAGAATGTGGTGTAGAGCTGTATAGTGGTACATAGTATAAAATATGGTGTTTAGAGGTACATATTATAGAATATGGTGTATAGTGGTACATAGTATAGAATGTGGTGTATAGTGGTGCACAGTGGTACATAGTATAGAGTGTGGTGTAGTGGTACATAGTATAGAATGTGGTGTATAGTGGTATATGGTGTAGAGCTGTATAGTAGTACATAGTATAGAATACGGTGTAGAGCTGTATAGTTGGACATAGTATAGAATGTGGTGTAGAGCTGTATAGTGGTACATAGTATAGAATATGGTGTATAGTGGTACATAGTATAGAATGTGTTGTAGAGCTGTATAGTGGTACATAGTATAGAATGTGGTGTATAGTGGTTCATAGTATAGAATATGGTGTACAGTGGTACATAGTATAGAATATCGTGTAGAGCTGTATAGTTGTACATAGTATAGAATATGGTGTAGAGCTGTATTGTGGTACATAGTATAGAATATGGTGTATAGTGGTACATAGTATAGAATGTGGTGTAGAGCTGTATAGTGGTACATAGTATAGAATATGGTGTATAGTGGTACATAGTATAGAATGTGGTTTAGAGCTGTATAATGGTACATAGTATAGAATGTGATATAAAGCTGTATAGTGGTACATAGTATAGAATATGGTGTATAGTTTTATATAGTATAGAATATGGTATAGAGCTCTACTGTGGTACATAGTATAGAATATGGTGTAGAGCTGTATAGTGGTAAATAATATAGAATATGGTGTATAGTGGTACATAGTATAGAATGTGGTGTATTGTGGTACATAGTATAGAATATGGTGTATAGTGGTACATAGTATAGAATATGGTGTATAGAGGTACATAGTATAGAATATGGTACATAGTATAGAATGTTGTGTAGAGCTGTATAGTGGTTTATAGTATAGAATATTGTGTATAGTGGTAAATAGTATAGAATGTGTTGTATAGTGGTACATAGTATAGAATTTGGTGTAGAGCTGTGTAGTGGTACATAGCATAGAATGTGTTGTTTAGTGGTACATAGTATAGAATATGGTGTATAGTGGTACATAGTATAGAATGTTGTGTAGAGCTGTATAGTGGTTTATAGTATAGAATGTGGTGTATAGTGGTACCTATTATAGAATGTGGTATAAAGCTGTATAATGGTACATAGTATAGAATATGGTGTATAGAGGTACATAGTATAGAATATGGTGTATAGTGGTACATAGTATAGAATGTGGTGTAGAGCTGTATAGTGGTACATAGTATAGAATGTGGTGTATAGTGGTACATAGTAAAGAACATAGTGTATAGAGGTACAAAGTATAGAATATGGTGCATAGTGGTACATAGTATAAAATGTGGTGTATAGTGAGTGGTACATAGTATAGAATATGGTGTATAGAGGTACATAGTATAGAATATGGTGTATAGATGTACATAGTAAAGAATATGGTGTATAGTGGTACATAGTCTTGAATATGGTGTATAGTTGTACATAGTATAGAATGTGTTGTTGAGCTGTATAGTGGTACATAGCATATAATATGGTGTATAGTGGTACATAGTATAGAATGTGGTGAAGAGCTGTGTAGTGGTATATAGTATAGAATGTGGTATGTAGTGCTACATAGTATAGAATATGGTGTATAGTGGTACTTAGTATAGAATGTGGTGTATAGTGGTATATAGTATAGAATATGGTGTAGAGCTGTACAGTGGTACATAGTATAGAAAGTGGAATAGAGCTGTATAGTGGTACATAGCATAGAATATGGTGTAGAGGTGTATAGTGGTAGATAGTATAGAATATGGTGTAGAGCTGTATAGTGGTTCATAGTATAGAATATGGTGTATAGTGGTACAGAGTATAGAATATGGGGTAGAGCTGAATAGTTGTATATAGTATAGAATATGGTGTATAGTGGTACATTGTATAGTGATATGGAGTATAGTGGTATATAGTATAGAATATGGTGTATAGAGGTACATAATATAGAATATGGTGTATAGAGGTACATTGTATAGAATGTGGTGTATAGTAGTACATAGTATAGAATAAGGTGTATAGTGCCACATAGTATAGAATGTGGTGTATAGTGGTACATAGTATAAATGATGGTGTATAGAGGTACATAGTATAGAATATGGTATATAGTCAAACATAGTCTAGAATGTGGTGTATAGTGGTACATAGAATATGGTGTTTAGTGGTACATAGTATAGAATGTGGTGTAGTGGTACATAGTATAGAATATGGTGTATAGTGGTACAATCTATATTATGTACCACTATACAACATATTCTAAACTATTTAGCACTATACAGCTCTACACCACATTCTATACTATGTACCTCTCTACACCTTATTCTATACTATGTACCACTATACACCATATTCTATACTTTGTACCTCTATACACCATATTCTATACAATGTACCACAATACAACATATTCTATACTATGTACCACTATACACCTTATTCCATACTATGTACCACTATACACCATATTCTATACTTTGTACCTCTATACAACATATTCTATACTATGTACCACTATACACCATATTCTATACTATGTACCACAATACAGCTCTACACCATATTCTATACTATGAACCACTATACAACACTACACCATATTCTATACTATGTACCACTATACACCATATTTTATTGTATTTACCACTATACAGCTCTACACCGTATTCTATACTATTTACTATTGTACACCACATTCTATACAATGTACCACTATACAGCTCTACACCATATACCACTAAACACAACATTCTATACTATGTACCACTACACCACATTCTATGCTATGTACCACTACTCCACATTCTATACTATGTACCACTACACCACATTCTATACTATGTACCACTGTACACCATATTCTATACTATGTACCTCTATACAAAATATTCTATACTATGTACCACTATACAGCTCTACACCACATTCTATACTATGTACCACTATACACCATATTTTATAGAATGTAGCACTATGCACCATATACTATACTCCGCACCACTATACATCTCTACACCATATTCTATACTATGTACCACTATACAGCTCTACACCACATTCTATACTATGTACCACTATACACCATATTCTACACTATGTACAACTATACACTACATTCTAAACTATGTACCACTATACACCATATTCTATACTATGTTCCACTATACAGTTCTTCACCACATTCGATACTATGTACCACTATACACCATATTCTATGTACCACTATACACCACATTCTAGACTATGTACCACTATACAGCATATTCTATATTATGTACCTTTATACACCATATTCTATACTATTTACTTCTATACACCATATTCTATACTATATACCACTATTAACCATATTCTATACAATGTACCACTATACACCATATTCTATACTTTATACAACTATACAGCTCTACCCCATATTCTATACTATGTACCACTATACACCATATTCTATACTATGAACCACTATACAGCTCTATACCACATTCTATACTATGTACAACTGTACAACTCTACACCATATTCTATACTATATACTACTATAGACCACATTCTATACTAAGTACCACTATACACAATATTCTATACTATATAGCACTATACACCACATTCTATACTATGTAACACTATACAGCTCTACACCACATTCTATACTATATACGACTATACAAAATATTCTATACTATGTACCACTATTCAGCTCTACACCACATCATATTCTATGTACCACTATTCACCATATTCTAGACTATGTACCACTATACCCCATATTCTATACTATGTACCACTATACACCATTTTCTATACTATAAACCACTATACAGCTCTACACCACATTCGATACTATATACAACTATACACCATATTCTATACTATATACCACTATACACCTCTAGACCATATTCTATACTATGTACCACTATACTGCTCTACACCATATTCTATACTATATACTACTATACAACACATTCTATACTATGTACCACTATACACCACATTCTATACTATGTACCAGTACACCACATTCTATGCTATGTACCACTATGTACCACTATACACCACATTCTATACTATGTACCACTGTACACCATATTCTATACTATGTACCTCTATACAAAATATTCTATACTATGTACCACTATACACCATATTCTAAACTATGTACCAATAGACAGCTCTACACCATATTCTATACTATGTACCACAATAGAGCTCTATACCATATTCTATACTTTATACCACAATACACCATATTCTATACTTTGTACCACTATACAGCTTTATACCACATTCTATACTATGTACCATTGTACAGCTCTAAATCACATTCTATACTATGTACCACTATACCCCATATTCTATACTATGTACCACTATACAGCAGTACACCACATTCTATACTATGTTCCACTATACAACATATTCTATACTATGTAAAACTATACAGCTATACACCACATTCTATACTATGTACCACTATACAACATTTTCTATACTATGTACCACTATACAGCTCTACACCACATTCTATACTATGTACCACTATACTCCATTTTCTATGTACCACTATACACCACATTCTAGACTATGTACCATTATACACCATATTCTATACTATGTACCTCTATACACCATATTCTATACTATATACCACTATACACCAAATTCTATACTATATATCACTATACAACTCTACACCATATTCTATGCTATGTACCACTATACAGCTTTACACCACATTCTAAACTATGTACCACTATACATCATATTCTATGTTCCACTATACACCATATTCTAGACTATATAACACTATACACCATATTCTAGACTATGTACCACTATACACCATATTCTATACTATGTACCTCTATACACCACTTTCTATACTATGTACCACTATACACCACATTCTATACTATGTACCACTATACACCATATTCTATACTATGTGCCTCTATACACTATATTTTATACTATGTACCTCCATACACCACATTCTATACTACGTACCACTATACAGCTCTACACCATATTCTATACTATGTACCACTATACACCATATTCTATACTATGTACCAATATACAGCTCTACACCATATTCTATACTATGTACCACAACAGAGCTCTATACCATATTCTATACTATATACCACTATACACCATTTTCTATACTATGTACCACTATACAGCTTTATACCACATTCTAAACTATGTACCATTATACAGCTCTAAACAACATTCTATACTATGTACCACTATACACCATATTCTACACTATGTACCACTATACAGCTCTACACCACATTCTATACTATGTACTACTATACAACATATTCTATGCTATTTACCTCTATACACCATATTCTATACTAAATACCACTATTAACCATATTCTATACAATGTACCACTATACACCATATTCTATACTTTATACAACTATACAGCTCTACCCCATATTCTATACTATGTACCACTATACTTCATATTCTATACTATGAACCACTATACAGCTCTACATCATATTCTATACTATTTACCACTTTACACCATATTCTATACTATGTAGCACTATACACCTCTACACCATATTCTATACTGTGTACCAATATACAGCTCTATACCACATTCTATACTATGTACAACTGTACAACTCTACACCATATTCTATACTATATACTACTATAGACCACATTCTATACTAAGTACCACTATACACAATATTCTATACTATGTAGCACTATACACCACATTCTATACTATGTAACACTATACAGCTCTACACCACATTCTATTCTATGTTTGACTATACACCATATTCTATACTATGTACCTCTATACACCACATTCTATACTATGTACCACTATACACCACATTCTATACTATGTAGCACTATACACCATATGCTATACTATGTGCCTCTATACACTATATTATATACTATATACCACTATACACAACAATCTATATTATGTTCCACTATACAGCTCTACACCACATTCTATACTATGTACCACTATACACCATATACTATACTATGTACCTCTATACACCATTTTCTATACTATGTACCACTTTACAGCTCTACACCACAATCTATACTATGTAACACTATACAGCTCTAAACCACATTCTATACTATGTACCACTATACACCATATTCTTTACTATGTACTACTATACACCATAATCTATACTATGTACCACTATACACCACATTCTATACTATGTACCATTATACAGCTTTACACCACATTCTATACTATGTACCACTATACATCATATTCTATGTACCACTATACACCATATTCTATACTATGTACCTCTATACACCATATTCTATACTATATACCACTATACACCACATCCTATACTATGTACCATTATACAGCTCTACACCACATTCTATGCTATGTACCACTATACACCATATTCTATACTATGAACCACTATACTGCTCTACACTATATTCTATACTATTTACCACTTTACACCATATTCTATACTATGTAGCACTATACACCTCAACAGCATATTCTGTGCTATGTACCATTATACAGCTCTATACCACATTCTATACTATGTACAACTGTACAGCTCTACACCATATTCTATACTATATACTACTATAGACCACATTCTATACTAAGTACCACTATACACAATATTCTATACTATGTAGCACTAAACACCACATTCTATACTATGTAACACTATACAGCTCTACACAACATTCTATACTATGTACGACTTTACACCATATTCTATACTATGTACAACTATTTAGCTCTACAACACATTCTATACTATGTACCACTATACACCACATTCTATACTATGTACCATTATACAGCTTTACACCACATTCTATACTATGTGTCACTATACATCATATTCTATATACCACTATACACCATATTCTAGACTATGTAAAACTATACACCATATTCTAGACTATGTACCACTATACACCATATTCTATACTATGTACCTCTATACACCACATTTTATTCTATGTACCACTATACACCACATTCTATACTATGTACCACTATACACCATATTCTATGCTATGTGCCTCTATACACTATATTCTATATTATGTACCACCATACACCACATTCTATACTATGTACCACTATACAGCTCTACACCACATTCTGTACCATGTACCACTATACACCATATTCTAAACTATGTACCAATATACAGCTCTACACCATATTCTATACTACGTACCACAATAGAGCTCTATACCATATTCTATACTTTATACCACTATACACCATATTCTATACTTTGTACCACTATACAGCTTTATACCACATTCTATACTATGTACCATTATACAGCTCTAAACCACATTCTATTCTATGTACCACTATACACCATATTCTATACTATGTACCACTATACAGCTGTACACCACATTCTATACTATGTACCACTATACAATATATTCTATTCTATGTAAAACTATACAGCTCTACACCACATTCTATACTATGTACCACTATACACCATATTCTATATTATGTACCACTATACAGCTCTACACCACATTCTATACTATGTACCACTATACTCCATATTCTATGTACCACTATACACCACATTCTAGACTATGTACCATTATACACCATATTCTATACTATGTAACTCTATACACCATATTCTATACTATGTACCTCTATACACCATATTCTATACTATATACCACTATACACCAAATTCTATACTATATACCACTATACACCTCTACACCACATTCTATACTATGTACCATTATACAGCTTTACACCACATTCTATACTATGTACCACTATACATCATATTCTATGTACCACTATACACCATATTCTATACTATGTACCTCTATACACCATAATCTATACTATATACCACTATACACCACATCCTATACTATGTACCATTATACAGCTCTACACCACATTCTATGCTATGTACCACTATACACCATATTCTATACTATGAACCACTATACAGCTCTACACTATATTCTATACTATTTACCACTTTACACCAAATTCTATACTATATACCACTATACACCTCTACACCATATTCTATGCTATGTACCACTATACAGCTTTACACCACATTCCATACTATGTACCACTATACATCATATTCTATGTACCACTATACACCATATTCTAGACTATATAACACTATACACCATATTCTAGACAATGTACCACTATACACCATATTCTATACTATGTACCTCTATACACCACTTTCTATACTATGTACCACTATACACCACATTCTATACTATGTACCACTTTACACCATATTCTATACTATGTGCCTCTATACACTATATTTTATACTATGTACCTCCATACACCACATTCTATACTATGTACCACTATACAGCTCTACACCACATTCTATACTATGTACCACTATACACCATATACTATACTATGTACCAATATACAGCTCTACACCGTATTCTATACTATGTACCACAACAGAGCTCTATACCATATTCAATACTTTATACCACTATACACCATATTCTATACTATGTACCACTATACAGCTTTATACCACATTCTATACTATGTACCATTATACAGCTCTAAACAACATTCTATACTATGTACCACTATACACCTTATTCTACACTATGTACCACTATACATCTCTACACTACATTCTATACTTTGTACCACTATACAACATATTCTATACTATGTACCACTATACACCTCTACACCACATTCTATACTATGTACCACTATACTCCATATTCTATGTACCAATATACACCACATTCTAGACTATGTACCATTATACACCATAATCTATACTATGTAATTCTATACACCATATTCTATACTATGTACCTCTATACACCATATTCTATATTATATACCACTATACACCATATTCTATACTATATACCACTATACAGCTCTACCCCATATTCTATACTATGTACCACTATACACCATTTTCTATACTATGAACCACTATACAGCTTTACACCACATTCTATACTATATACAACTATACACCATATTCTATACTATATACCACTATATACCTCTACACCATATTCTATACTATGTACCACTATACTGCTCTATACCATATTCTATACTATATACTACTATACAACACATTCTATACTATGTACCACTATACACCATATTCTATACTATGTAACACTTTACACCACATTCTATACTATGTACCATTATACAGCTCTACACCACATTCTATAATATGTACCACTATATACCACATTTTATACTATGTACCACTATACAGCTCTAAACAATATTCTATACTATTTACCACTATACAGCTCTACACCACATTCTATACTATGTACCACTATACACCATATTCTATACTATGTACCAATATACACCATATTCTATACTATAAACCACTATACACCACATCCTATACTATGTACCATTATACAGCTCTACACCACATTCTATACTATGTACCACAATACACCATATTCTATACAATGTAACACTATACACCACATTCTATACTATGTACCATTATGCAGCTCTACACCACATTCTATAATATGTACCACTATATACCACATTTTATACTTTGTACCACTATACAGCTCTAAACTATAATCTATACTATGTACCACTATACAGCTCTACACCACATTCTATACTATGTACCACTATACACCATATTCTATACTATGTACCACTATACACCATATTCTATACTATGTACCTCTATACACCATATTCTATACTATATACCACTATACACCACATCCTATACTATGTACCATTATACAGCTCTACACCACATTCTTTACTATGTACCACTATACACCATATTCTATACTATGTACCACTATACAGCTCTACACCACATTCTATACAATGTACCACTATACACCATATTCTATGTACCACTATACACAACATTCTAGACTATGTACCACTATACACCATATTCTATAATATTTACTATTATACACCATATTCTATACTATTTACCTCTATACACCATATTCTATACTATATACCACTATTAACCATATTCTATACTATGTACCACTATACACCATATTCTATACTATGTACCTCTATACACCATATTCTATACTATATACCACTATACACCACATCCTATACTATGTACCATTATACAGCTCTACACCACATTCTATACTATGTACCACAATACACCATATTCTATACTATGTACCACTATACAGCTCTACACCACATTCTACACTGTGTTCCACTATACACCACATTCTATACTATGTACCAATATACACCATATTCTATACTATGTTCCACTATACAGCTCTTCACCACATTCTATACTATGTACCACTATACACCATATTCTATACTATGTACCACTATACAGCTCTACACCACATTCTATACAATGTACCACTATACACCATATTCTATAATATTTACCTTTATACACCATATTCTATACTATATACCACTATTAACCATATTCTATACAATGTACCACTATACACCATATTCTATACTATATACAACTATACAGCTCTACCCCATATTCTATACTATGTACCACTATACACCATATTCTATACTATGAACCACTATACAGCTCTACACCACATTCTATACTATTTACCACTATACACCATATTCTATACTATGTACCACTATACACCTCTACACCATATTCAATGCTATGTACCACTGTACAGCTCTATACCACATTCTATACTATGTACAACTGTACAGCTCTACACCATATTCTATAGTCTATACTGCTATAGATCACATTCTATACTAAGTACCACTATACACCATATTCTATACTATGTAGCAATATACACCACATTCTATACTATGTAACACTATACAGCACTACACCACATTCTAAACTATGTACCACTATAATCCATATTCTATACTATGTACCACTATTCAGCTCTACACAACATTCTATTCTATGTACCACTATACACCATATTCTAGACTATTTACCTCTATATACCACATTCTATACTATGTACCACTATACACCACATTCTATACTAAGTACCACTATACACCATATTCTATACTTTGTACCTCTACACCATATTCATTACAATGTTCCACTTTACACCATATTCTATACTATGTACCACATTACACCATATTCTATACTATGTTCCACTATACAACGTATTCCATACTATGTACCACTATACACCATATTCTATACTATGTACCTCTATACACCATATCCTATACTATGTACCACTATACACCATATTCCATACTATGTACCACTATACAGCTCTACACCATATTCTATACTATGTACAACTATACAGCACTACACCATATTCTATACTATGTACCACTGTACACCATATTCTATACTGTGTACCACTATACACCACATTCTATACTATGTACCACTATACAGCTCTACAACACATTCTATTCTATGTACCACTAAACACCATATTCTATTCTATGTACCACTATACAGATCTACACCAAATTCTATACTATGTCCAACTATAC
Organism: Taudactylus pleione; assembly: GCA_031769625.1. Classification (NCBI taxonomy): domain Eukaryota; kingdom Metazoa; phylum Chordata; class Amphibia; order Anura; family Myobatrachidae; genus Taudactylus; species Taudactylus pleione. The sequence goes on from JAUIMM010001460.1 coordinate 359,712, forward strand.
AGCTCTACACCGTATTCAATACTATGTACTACTATACACCACATTCTATACTATGTACCACTATACAGCTCTACACCATATACCACTATACACCACATTCTATACTATGTACCACTACACCACACTCTATACTATGTATCACTATGCACCACTATACACCACATTCTATACTATGTACCACTATACACCATATTCTATACTATGTACCTCTATACACCGTATTTTCTACTATGTACCACTATACACCATATGCTATACTATGTACCACTATACAGCTCTACACCACATTCTATACTATATACCACTATACACCATATTCTATACTATGTAGCACTATATACCATATTCTATACTACATACCACTATACAGCTCTACATCATATTCTATACTATGTATCACTATACACAACACTCTATACTATGCACCACTTTACAGCTCTACACCATATTCTATACTATATACCACTATACACCATATTGTATACTGTGTACCACTATACAGCTCTACACCATATTCTATACTATGTACCACTTTACAGCTCTACACCATATTATATACTATATACCACAATACAGCTCTATACCATATTCTATACTATATGCTACTATACACCATATTCTATACTATGTACCACTATACAGCTTTATACCACATTCTATAGTATGTACCATTATACAGCTGTAAACCACATTCTATACTATGAACCACTATACACGATATTCTATACTATGTACCACTATACACCATATTCTATACTATGTACCAATTAACAGCTCTACACCACATTCTATACTATGTACCACTATACACCATATTCTACACTATCTACCAACATACAGCTCTACACCACATTCTATATGATGTACCACTATACACCATATTCCAGACTATGTACCACTATACACCATATTCTATACTATGTACGTCTATACACCATATTATATACTATGTACCTCTATAAACCATATTCTATACTATATACCACTATACACCATATTCTATACTATGTACCACTATATAGCTCTACCCCATATTCTATACTATGTAATACTATACACCTTTTTCTATACTATGAACCACTATACAGCTCTACACCATATTCTATACTATATACCACTATACACCATATTCTATACAATGTACCACTATACACCTCTACTCCATACTCTATACTATGTACTACTATACAGCTCTACACCATAATATATACTATATACTACTATACACAACATTCTATACTATGTACCACTATACACCATATTCTAAAATATGTAACACTATACACCACATTCTATACTATGTACCTCTATACATTATGTTCTATACTATGTACCACTATATACCACATTCTATACTATGTACTACTATACAGCTCTACACCATATTCTATACTATGTACCACTATACATCTGTACACCACATTCTATACTATGTACCACTGAACACCATATTCTATACTATGTACCACTATACACCACATTCTATACTATGTACCACTATACAACATATTCTATACTATGTAATTCTATACACCATATTCTATACTATGTACCACTATACACCACATTCTATACTATGTACCATTATACAGCTCTACACCACATTCTATATTATGTACTACTATACACCACATTCTATACTATGTACCACTATACAGCACTACACCACATTCTATACTATGTACCACTATACACCATATTCTATACTATGTACCACTATACACCATATTTTATACTATGTACCACAAAACACCATATTCTATACTATGTAACACTATATACCATATTCTATACTATGTACCACTATACTGTTCTACATCATATTCTATACTATGTACCACTATACAGCTCTTCACCATATTATTTACTCTGTACCACTATACACCATACTCTATACTATGTACCACTTTACACCATATTTTATACTATGTACCACTATACACCACATTCTATACTATTTACCTCTATACACCATATTCTATACTATGTACCACTATACACCATATTTTATACTATGTACCACAAAACACCATATTCTATACTATGTAACACTATATACCATATTCTATACTATGTACCACTATACTGTTCTACATCATATTCTATACTATGTACCACTATACAGCTCTTCACCATATTATTTACTCTGTACCACTATACACCATACTCTATACTATGTACCACTTTACACCATATTTTATACTATGTACCACTATACACCACATTCTATACTATTTACCTCTATACACCATATTCTATACTATGTACCTCTATACACCATATTCTATACTATATACCACTATACACCATATTCTATACAATGTACCACTATACACCATATTCTATACTATATACAACTATTCAGCTCTTCCCCTTATTCTATACTCTGTACCACTATACACCATATTCTATACTATGAACCACTATACAGCTCTACACCATATTCTATACTATGTACCACTAAACACCATATTCTATGTACCACTATACAACACATTCTAGACTATGTCTGACTATACACCATATTCTATACTATGTACCTCTATACACCATAATTTATACTTTGTACCACTATACACCATATTCTATACTATGTAGCACTATACACCTTATTCTATACTATGTACCTCTATACACCATATTCTATACTATGTACGATTATACACCATATTTTATACTATGTACCACAAAACACCATAATCTATTCTATGTACCACTATATACCCTATTCTATAGTATAAACCGCTATACACCATATTTTATACTATGTACCACTATACAACACATTCTATACTATGTAGAACTATACACCATATTCTATACTATGTACCTCTATACACCATATTCTATACTATGTACCACTATACACCATATTCTATTCTATGTACCACAATACACCATATTCTATACTATGTACCTCTTTACACCATATTCTATACTATGTACCACTATACTGTTCTACACCATATTCTATACAATGTACCACTATACAGCTCTTCACCATATTATTTACTCTGTACCACTATACACCATACTCTATACTATGTACCACTTTACACCATATTCTATACTATGTACCACTATACACCACCTTCTCTACTATGTACCTCTATACACCATATTCTATACTTTGAACATCTATACACCATATTCTATACTATATACCACTATACACGATATTCTATACAATGTACCACTATACACCATATTCTATACTATATACAACTATTCAGCTCTACCCCATATTCTATACTCTGTACCACTATACACCATATTCTATACTATGAACGACAATGCAGCTCTACACCATATTCTTTACTGTCTACCACTATACACCTCTACACCATATTCTATACTATGTACCACTATACAGCTCTATTCCACTTTCTATACTTTGTACCACTGTACAGCTCTACACCATATTCTATACTATTTACTACTATACACCACATTCTTTACTAAGTACCACTATACACCATATTCTATACTATGTAGCACTATATACCACATTCTGTACTATATACCACTACACAGCTCTACACCACATTCTATACTATGTACCACTATACACCATATTCTATACTATGTACCACTATACAGCTCAACACCACATTCTATACTATGTACCACTATGCACCATATTTAAGACTATGTACCACTATACACAATATTCTATACTATGTACCTCTATACTCCATATTCTATACTATGTACCTCTATACACCATATTCTATACTATGTACCACTCACTATACACCACATTCTATACTATGTACCACTATACACCATATTCTCTACTTTGTACCTCTATTCAATATGTTCTATACTATGTACCACTATACACCACATTCTATACTATGTACCACTATACAGCTCTTCACCACATTCTATGCTATGTACCACTATACACCATATTCTATACTATGTACCTCTATACACCATATTCTTTACTATGTACCATTATACAGCTTCACAACACATTCTATAATATGTACTACTATACACCACATTCTATACTATAAACCATTATACAGCTCTACACAACATTCCATACTATGTACCACTATACACCATATTCTATACTATGTACCATTATACAGCATTACACCACATTCTATAATATGTACTACTATACACCACATTCTATACTATAAACCACTATACAGCTCTACACAACATTCTATACTATGTACTACTATACACCATATTCTATACTATATACCACTATATACCACATTCTATACTATGTACCACTATACAGCTCTACATCAAATTCTATACTATGTACCACTATACAACACATTCTATACTCTTTACCACTATACACCATATTCTATACTATAAACCACTATACAGCTCTACACAACATTCTATTCTATGTACCACTATACACCATATTCTATACTATGTACCTCTATACACCATAATTTATACAATGTACCACTAAACACCATATTCTATACTATGTAGCACTATACACCTTATTCTAAACTATGTACCTCTATACACCATATTCTATACTATGTACGATTATACACCATATTTTATACTATGTACCACTATACACCATATTCTATACTATGTACCACTATACACCATATTCTATACTTTGTACCTCTATACACCATATTCTATACTATATACCACTATTTACCACATCCTATACTATGTACCATTATACAGCTCTACACCACATTCTTTACTATGTACCACAATACACCATATTCTATACTATGTACCACTATACAGCTCTACACCACATTCTACACTGTGTTCCACTATACACCACATTCTATACTATGTACCATTATACACTATATTCTATACTATGTTCCACTATACAGCTCTTCACCACATTCTATACTATGTACCACTATACACCATATTCTATAATATGTACCACTATACAGCTCTACACCACATTCTATACAATGTACCACTATACACCATATTCTATGTACCACTATACACAACATTCTAGACTATGTACCACTATACACCATATTCTATAATATTTACCTTTATACACCATATTCTATACTATTTATCTCTATACACCATATTCTATACTATATACCACTATTAACCATATTCTCTACAATGTACCACTATACACCATATTCTATACTATGTACCTCTATACACCATATTCTATACTATATACCACTATACACCACATCCTATACTATGTACCATTATACAGCTCTACACCACATTCTATACTATGTACCACAATACACCATATTCTATACTATGTACCACTATACAGCTCTACACCACATTCTACACTGTGTTCCACTATACACCACATTCTATACTACAGGTGAATAGTGGTACATGGTATAGAATATGGGGTAGCCCTGTATAGTGGTGTATAGTATAGAATATGTTGTATAGTGGTACATAGTATAGAAAATGGTGTATAGTGGTATATAGTATAGTATATGGTGTATAGTGGTACATAGTACAGAATATTGTGTATAGTGGTACATAGCATAGAATATGGTGTATAGTGGTATATTGTATTGAATTTGATGAAGAGCTGTATAGTGGTACATAGTATAGAATATGGTGTATATTGGTACATAGTATAGAATATGGTGTATAGTACATAGTATAGAATATGGTGTATAGTACATAGTATAGAATATGGTGTATAGTGGTACATGGTATAGAATATGGGGTAGCCCTGTATAGTGGTATATAGAATAGAATATGTTGTACAGTGGTACATAGTATAGAATATAGTGTATAGTGGTACATAGTGTAGAATATGGTGTATAGTGGTACATAGTATAGGATGTGGTGTATAGTAGTATATAGTATATATTATGGTGTAGAGCTGTATAGTAGTACATAGTATAGAATATGGTGTAGAGCTGTAAAGTGGTTCATAGTATAGAAAATGGTGTATAGTGGTACATAGTATAGAATATGGGGTAGAGCTATATAGTGGTATATAGTATAGAATATGGTGTACAGTGGTACATAGTATAGAATATGGTGTATAGTGGTATATAGTATAGAATATGGTTTATAGAGGTACATAGTATAGAATATGGTGTATAGACGTACATAGTATAGAATATGGTGTATAGTCGTACATAGTCTGGAATATGGTGTATAGTGGTACATAGTATAGAATGTGGTGTAGAGCTGTATATTGGTACATAGTGTAGAATATGGTGTATAGTGGTACATAGTATAGAATGTGGGGTAGAGCTGTTAAGTGGTACATAGTATAGAATATGTTGTATAGTGGTACATAGTATAGAATATGGTGTTTAGTGGTTCATAGTGTAGAATGTGGTTTACAGTTGTATAATGGTACATACTATAGAATGTGGTATAAAGTTGTATAGTGGTACATAGTCTAGAATATGGTGTATAGTAGCATATAGTATAGAATATGGTATAGAGCTGTATTGTGGTATATAGTATAGAATATGGTGTAGAGCTGTAAAGTGGTACATAGTATAGAATATGGTGTAGAGCTGTATAGTGGTACATAGTATACAATATGGTGGATAGTGGTATATAGTATAGAATATGGTGTAGAGCTGTAAAGTGGTGCATAGTATAGTGTATTGTGTATAGTGATAAATAGCATAGAATATGGTGTAGAGCTGTATAGTGGTATGTACTATAGAATATGGTGTATAGTGCTAAATAGTATAGAATATGGTGTATAGTGGTATATAGTATAGAATGTGGTGTAGAGCTGTATAGTGGTACATAGTATAGCATATGGTGTATAGTGGTACATAGTATAGAATGTGGTGTATAGTGGTGCATAGTGGTACATAGTATAGAGTGTGGTGTAGTGGTACATAGTATAGAATGTGGTGTATAGTGGTATATGGTGTAGAGCTGTATAGTGGTACATAGTATAGAATGTGGTGTATAGTAGTACATAGTATAGAATACGGTGTAGAGCTGTATAGTTGGACATAGTATAGAATGTGGTGTAGAGCTGTATAGTGGTACATAGTATAGAATATGGTGTATAGTGTTACATAGTATAGAATGTGTTGTAGAGCTGTATAGTGGTACATAGTATAGAATGTGGTGTATAGTGGTTCATAGTATAGAATATGGTGTACAGTGGTACATAGTATAGAATATGGTGTAGAGCTGTATAGTTGTACATAGTATAGAATATGGTGTAGAGCTGTATTGTGGTACATAGTATAGAATATGGTGTATAGTGGTACATAGTATAGAATGTGGTGAAGAGCTGTATAGTGGTACATAGTATAGAATATGGTGTATAGTGGTACATAGTATAGAATGTGGTTTAGAGCTGTATAATGGTACATAGTATAGAATGTGATATAAAGCTGTATAGTGGTACATAGTATAGAATATGGTGTATAGTTTTATATAGTATAGAATATGGTATAGAGCTCTACTGTGCTACATAGTATAGAATATGGTGTAGAGCTGTATAGTGGTAAATAGTATAGAATATGGTGTATAGTGGTACATAGTATAGAATGTGGTGTATTGTGGTACATAGTATAGAATATGGTGTATAGTGGTACATAGTATAGAAGGTGTATAGAGGTACATAGTATAGAATATGGTACATAGTATAGAATGTTGTGTAGAGCTGTATAGTGGTTTATAGTATAGAATATTGTGTATAGTGGTAAATAGTATAGAATGTGTTGTATAGTGGTACATAGTATAGAATTTGGTGTAGAGCTGTATAGTGGTACATAGTATAGAATGTGGTGTTAAGTGGTACATAGTATAGAATATGGTGTATAGTGGTACATAGTATAGAATGTTGTGTAGAGCTGTATAGTGGTTTATTGTATAGAATGTGGTGTATAGTGGTACATATTATAGAATGTGGTATAAAGCTGTATAATGGTACATAGTATAGAATATGGTGTATAGAGGTACATAGTATAGAATATGGTGTATAGTGGTACATAGTATAGAATGTGGTGTAGAGCTGTATAGTGGTACATAGTATAGAATGTGGTGTATAGTGGTACATAGTAAAGAACATAGTGTATAGAGGTACAAAGTATAGAATATGGTGCATAGTGGTACATAGTATAAAATGTGGTGTATAGTGAGTGGTACATAGTATAGAATATGGTGTATAGAGGTACATAGTATAGAATATGGTGTATAGAGGTACATAGTATAGAATATGGTGTATAGTGGTACATAGTCTTGAATATGGTGTATAGTTGTACATAGTATAGAATGTGTTGTTGAGCTGTATAGTGGTACATAGTATAGAATATGGTGTATAGTGGTACATAGTATAGAATGTGGTGAAGAGCTGTGTAGTGGAATATAGTATAGAATGTGGTATGTAGTGCTACATAGTATAGAATATGGTGTATAGTGGTACTTAGAATAGAATGTGGTGTATAGTGGTATATAGTATAGAATATGGTGTAGAGCCGTACAGTCGTAGATAGTATAGAATATGGTGTAGAGCTGTATAGTGGTTCAAAGCATAGAATATGGTGTAGAGGTGTACAGTGGTAGATAGTATAGAATATAGTGTAGAGCTGTATAGTGGTTCATAGTATAGAATATGGTGTATAATGGTACAGAGTATAGAATATGGGGTAGAGCTGAATAGTTGTATATAGTATAGAATATGGTGTATAGTGGTACATTGTATAGAATATGGTGTATAGTGGTATATAGTATAGAATATGGTGTATAGAGGTACATAATAAAGAATATGGTGTATAGAGGTACATTGTATAGAATGTGGTGTATAGTGGTACATAGTATAGAATATGGTGTAAAGTGGTACATAGTATAGAGTATGGTGTATAGTGGTACAGAGTAAATAATATGGTGAAGAGCTGTATAGAGGTACATAGTATAGAATAAGGTGTATAGTGCCACATAGTATAGAATGTGGTGTATAGTGGTACATAGTATAAAATATGGTGTATAGAGGTACATAGTATAGAATATGGTATATAGTCAAACATAGTCTAGAATGTGGTGTATAGTGGTACATAGAATATGGTGTTTAGTGGTACATAGTATAGAATGTGGTGTAGAGTTGTATAGTGGTACATAGTAAAGAATGTGGTGTATAGTGGTACATAATATAGAATGTGGTGTAGAGCTGTATAATGGTACATAGTATAGAATGTTGTGTATAGTGGTACATAGTATAGAATATGGTGTATAGAATTACATAGTATATAATATGTTGTATAGTGGTACATAGTCTCGAATGTGGTGTATAGTGGTACATAGAATATGGTGTTTAGTGGTATATAGTATTGAATGTGGTGTAGAGCTGTATAGTGGTACATAGTATAGAATGTGGTGTATAGTGGTACATAGTATAGAATATGGTGTTTTGTGGTACATAGTATAAAATATGGAGTATAGTGGTACATAGTATAGAATATGGTGTATAGAGGTACATAGTATAGAATAAGGTGTATAGTGCTACATAGTGTAGAATATGGTGTATAGTCAGACATAGTCTAGAATGTGGTGTATAGTGGTACATAGAATATGGTGTTTAGTGGCACATAGTATAGAATGTGGTGTAGAGCTGTATAGTGGTACATAGTATAGAATGTGGTGTATAGTGGTACATAATATAGAATGTGGTGTAGAGCTGTATAATGGTACATAGTATAGAATGTGGTGTATAGTGGTACATAGTATAGAATATGGTGTATAGAATTACAAAGTATAGAATATGTTGTATAGTGGTACATAGTATAGAAAGTGGTGTATAGTGGTACATAGTAAAGAATATGGTGTACAGTGGTACATAGTATAGAATGTGGTGTAGAGATGTATAGTGGTACATAGTATAGAATATGGTGTAGAGCTGTATAGTAGTACATAGTATAGAATGTTGTATATAGTGGTACATAGTATAGAACATAATGTATAGAGGTACAAAGTTAATAATATGGTGTATAGTGGTATATAGTATAGAATGTGGTCTATATTGTTACATTTTATAGAATATGGTGTATAGTGGTACATAGTATAGAATTTGATGTAGAGCTGTATAGTGGTACATAGTATAGAATGTGGTATATAGTGGTATATAGTATAGAATATGGTGTATAGTGGTACATAGTATAGAATGTTGTGTAGAGCTGTATAGTGGTTTATAGTATAGAATGTGGTGTATAGTAGTACATATTATAGAATGTGGTGTAAAGCTGTATAATGGTACATAGTATAGAATATGCTGTATAGTCGTACATAGTATAGAATGTTGTGTAGAGCTGTATAGTGGTTTATAGTATATAATGTGGTGTATAGTAGTACATATTATAGAATGTGGTGTAAAGCTGTATAATGGTACATAGTATAGAATATGGTGTATAGAGGTACATAGTATAAAATATGGTGTATAGTGGTACATAGTATAGAATGTGGTTTAGAGCTGTAAAGTGGTACATAGCATAGAATGTGGTGTATAGTGGTACATAGTATAGAACATAGTGAATAGAGGTACAAAGTATAGAATATGGTGTATAGTGGTACATAGTATAGAATGTGGTGTATAGTGAGTGGTACATAGCATAGAATATGGTGTATAGAGGTACATAGTATAGAATATGGAGTATAGAGGTACATAGTATAGAATATGGTGTATAGTGGTACATAGTCTTAAATATGGTGTATAGTGGTACATAGAATAGAATGTGGTGTTGAGCTGTATAGTGGTACATAGTATAGAATGTGGTGTAGAGCTGTGTAGTGGTATATAGTACAGAATGTGGTATATAGTGCTACATAGTATAGAATATGGTGTATAGTGGTACTTAGTAAAGAATGTGGTGTATAGTAGTATATAGTATAGAATATGGTGTAGAGCTGTACAGTGCTACATAGTATAGAAAGTGGAATAGAGCTGTATAGAGGTAAATAGTATAGAATATGGTGTAGAGCTGTATAGTGGTTCATAGTATAGAATATGGTGTATAGTGGTACAGAGTATAGAATATGGGGTAGAGCTGAATAGTTGTATATAGTATAGAATATGGTGTATAGTGGTACATTGTATAGAATATGGTGTATAGTGGTATATAGTATAGAATATGGTGTATAGTCGTACATAGTATAGAATGTTGTGTAGAGCTGTATAGTGGTTTATAGTATATAATGTGGTGTATAGTACTACATATTATAGAATGTGGTGTAAAGCTGTATAATGGTACATAGTATAGAATATGGTGTATAGAGGTACATAGTATAAAATATGGTGTATAGTGGTACATAGTATAGAATGTGGTGTAGAGCTGTAAAGTGGTACATAGCATAGAATGTGGTGTATAGTGGTACATAGTATAGAACATAGTGAATAGAGGTACAAAGTATAGAATATGGTGTATAGTGGTACATAGTATAGAATGTGGTGTATAGTGAGTGGTACATAGTATAGAATATGGTGTATAGAGGTACATAGTATAGAATATGGTGTATAGAGGTACATAGTATAGAATTTGGTGTATAGAGTTACAGAGTAAATAATATGGTGAAGAGCTGTATAGTGGTACATAGTATAGAATATGATGTAGAACAGTATAGTGGTACATAGCATAGAATATGGTATATAGTGGTACATAGTATAGAATATGGTGTTTTGTGGTACATAGTATAAAATATTGTGTATAGTGGTACATAGTATAGAATATGGTGTATAGAGGTACATAGTATAGAATAAGGTGTATAGTGCTACATAGTGTAGAATGTGGTGTATAGTGGTACATAGTATAAATTATGGTGTATAGAGGTACATAGTATAGAATATGGTGTATAGTCAGACATAGTCTAGAATGTGGAGTATAGTGGTACATAGAATATGGTGTTTAGTGGTACATAGTATAGAATGTGGTGTAGAGCTGTATAGTTGTACATAGTATAGAATGTGGTGTATAGTGGTACATAATATAGAATGTGGTGTAGAGCTGTATAATGGTTCATAGTATAGAATGTGGTGTATAGTGGTACATAGTATAGAATATGGTGTATAGAATTACATAGTATAGAATATGTTGTATAGTGGTACATAGTCTAGAATGTGGTGTATAGTGGTACATAGTATAGAATATGGTGTACAGTGGTACATAGTATAGAATGTGGTGTAGAGATGTATAGTAGTACATAGTATAGAATGTGGTATATAGTGGTACATAGTATAGAACATAATGTATAGAGGTACAAATTATAGAATATGGTGTATAGTGGTACATAGTATAGAATGTGGTGTATAGTTTTACATTTTATAGAATATGGTGTATAGTGGTACATAGTATAGAATATGGTGTATAGTAGTATATAGTATATATTATGGTGTAGAGCTGTATAGTAGTACATAGTATAGAGTAGGGTGTAGAGGTGTATAGTGGTACATAGTATAGAATATGGTGTATAGTGGTATATAGTATAGAATATGGTGTAGAGCTGTATAGTGGTTCATAGTATAGAAAATGGTGTATAGTGGTACATAGTATAGAATATGGGGCAGAGCTATATAGTGGTATATACTATAGAATATGGTGTATAGTGGTACATAGTATAGACTATGGTGTATAGTGGTATATAGTATAGAATATGGTTAATAGAGGTACATAGTATAGAATATGGTGTATAGACATACATAGTATAGAATATGGTGTATAGTGGTACATAGTATAGAATGTGGTGTAGAGCTGTTAATTGGTACATAGTATAGAATATGGTGTATAGTGGTACATAGTATAGAATATAGTGTATAGTGGTTCATAGTATAGAATGTGGTTTACAGCTGTATAATGGTACATACTATAGAATGTGGTATAAAGCTGTATAGTGGTACATAGTATAGAATATGGTGTATAGTAGCATATAGTATAGAATATGATATAGAGCTGTATTGTGGTATATAGTATAGAATATGGTGTAGAGCTGTATAGTAGTACATAGTATACAATATGGTGTATAGTGGTATATAATATAGAATATGGTGTAGAGCTGTAAAGTGGTGCATAGTATATAGTATTGTGTATAGTGATACATAGCATAGAATATGGTGTAGAGATGTATAGTGGTATGTAGTATAGAATATGGTGTATAGTGCTACATAGTATAGAATATGGTGTATAGTGGTATATAGTATAGAATGTGGTGTAGAGCTGTATAGTGCTACATAGTATAGCATATGGTGTATAGTGGTACATAGTATAAAATACTGTGTATAGAGGTACATAGTATAGAATATGGTGTATAGTGGTACATAGTATAGAATGTGGTGTATAGTGGTGCATAGTGGTACATAGTATAGAGTGTGGTGTAGTGGTACATAGTATAGAATGTGGTGTATAGTGGTATATGGTGTAGAGCTGTATAGTGGTACATATTATAGAATATGGTGTAGAGCTGTATAGTTGTTCATAGTATAGAATATGGTGTATAGTGGTACATAGTATAGAATGTGTTGCAGAGCTGTATAGTGGTACATAGTATAGAATGTGGTGTAGAGTGGTACATAGTATAGAATATAGTGTACAGTGGTACATAGTATAGAATATGGTGTAGAGCTGTATAGTTGTACATAGTATAGAATATGGTGTAGAGCTGTATTGTGGTACATAGTATAGAATATGGAGTATAGTGGTACATAGTATAGAATAAGGTGTATAGAGGTATATAGTATAGAATATGGTGTATAGTGGTACATAGTATGGAATATATTGTATAGTGGAACATAGTATAGAATATGGTGTATTGTGGTACATAGTATATAATATGGTGTAAAGTGGTACATTGTAAAGAATAAGGTGTATAGAGGTACATAGTATAGAATATGGAGTATAGTGGTACTTAGTATAGAATGTGGTGTATAGTGGTACATAGTATAGAATGTGGTGTATAGAGGTAAATAGTATAGAATATGGTGTATAGTGATACATAGTCTAGAATATGGTGTATATTGGTACATAGAATATGATTTATAGTTTTACATAGTATAGAATGTGGTGTAGAGCTGAATAGTGGTACATAGTATAGAATATGGATTACAGTGGTACATAGTATAGAATGTGGTGTAGTGCTGTATAGTGTTACATAGTATAGAATGTGGTGTATAGTGCTACATAGTATAGAATATGGTGTATAGTGGTACTTAGTATAGAATGTGATCTACAGCAGTATAGAGTATAGAATATGGTGTAGAGCTGTACAGTTGTACATAGTATAGAATGTGGTATAGAGCTGTAATGTGGTACATAGCATTGAATATGGTGTAGAGGTGTATAGTGGTACATAGTATAGAATATGTTGTATAGTGGTAAATAGTATAGAATATGGTGTAGAGCTGTATAGTGGTTCATAGTGTAGAATATGGTGTATAGTGGTACATAGTATAGAATATGGGGTAGAGCTGTATAGTTGTATACTGTATAGAATATGGTGTATAGTGGTACATTGTATAGAATATGGTGTATAGTGGTATATAGTATAGAATATGTTGTATAGAGGAACGTAGTATAGAATATGGTGTATAGAGGTACATAGTATAGAATGTGGTGTATAGTTTTACATAGTATAGAATATGGTGTAAAGTGGTACATAGTTTAGAGTATGGTGTATAGTGGTACAGAGTAAATAATATGGTGAAGAGCTGTATAGTGGTACATAGTATAGAATATGGTGTAGAACAGTATAGTGGTACATAGTATAGAATATGGTGTAAAGAGGTACATAGTAGGAAAATATGGTGTATTGTGGTACATAGAATAGAATATGGTGTAAAGTGGTACATAGTATAGCATATGGTGTATAGAGGTACACAGTATAGAATATGGTGTATAGTTCTACATAGTATAGAATGTGTTGTATAGTGGTACATAGTATAAAATATAGTGTATAGCGGTTTATACTATAGAATATGGTATATAGTGGTACATGGTATAGAATATGGTGTTTTGTGGTACATAGTATATAATATGGTGTATAATGGTACATAGTATAGAATATGGTGTATAGAGGTACATAGTATAGAATAAGGTGTATAGTGCTACATAGTATAGAATGTGGTGTATAGTGGTACATAGTATAAATTATGGTGTATAGAGGTACATAGTATAGAATATGGTGTATAGTCAGACATAGTCTAGAATGTGGTGTATAGTGGTACCAAGAATATTGTGATTAGTGGTACATAGTATAGAATGTGGTGTAGAGCTGCATAGTGGTACATAGTATAGAATGTGGTGTATAGTGGTACATAATATAGAATGTGGTGTAGAGCTGTATAATGGTACATAGTATAGAATGTGGTGTATAGTGGTACATAGTATAGAATATGGTGTATAGAATTACATAATATAGAATATGTTGTATAGTGGTACATAGTCTAGAATGTGGAGTATAGTGGTACATAGTATAGAATATGGTGTACAGTGGTACATAGTATAGAATGTGGTGTCGAGATGTATAGTGGTACATAGTATAGAATATGGTGTAGAGCTGTATAGTAGTTCATAGTATAGAATGTGGTATATAGTGGTACATAGTATAGAACATAATGTATATAGGTACAAAGTATAGAATATGGTGTATAGTGGTACATAGTATAGAATGTGGTGTATAGTGTTACTTTTTATAGAATATGGTGTATAGTGGTACATAGTATAGAATGTTGTGTAGAGCTGTATAGTGGTTTACAGTATAGAATATGGTGTATAGTGGTAAATAGTATAGAATGTGTTGTATAGTGGTACATAGTATAGAATTTGGTATAAAGCTGTATAATGGTACATAGTATAGAATATGGTGTATAGAGGTTCAAAGTATAGAATATGGTGTATAGTGGTACATTGTATAGAATGTGGTGTAGAGCTGTATAGTGGTACATAGTATAGAATGTGGTGTATAGTGGTACATAGCATAGAACATAGTGTATAGAGGTACAAAGTATAGAATATGGTGTATAGTGGTACATAGTATAGAATGTGGTGTATAGTGAGTGGTACATAGTATAGAATATGGTGTATAGAGGTACATAGTATAGAATTTGGTGTATAGTGGTAAATAGTCTTGAATATGGTGTATAGTGGTACATAGTATAGAATGTGGTGTTGAGCTGTATAGTGGTACATAGTATAGAATATGGTGTATAGTGGTACATAGTATAGAATGTGGTGTAGAGCTGTTTAGTGGTATAAAGTATAGAATGTGGTATATAGTGCTACATAGTATAGAATATGGTGTATAGTGGTACTTAGTATAGAATGTGGTGTATAGTAGTATATAGTATAGAATATGGTGTAGAGCTGTACAGTGGTACATAGTATAGAAAGTGGAATAGAGCTGTATAGTGGTACATAGCATAGAATATGGTGTAGAGGTGTATAGTGGTAGATAGTATAGAATATGGTGTAGAGCTGTATAGTGGTTCATAGTATAGAATATGGTGTATAGTGGTACAGAGTATAGAAAATGGGGTAGAGCTGAATAGTTGTATATAGTATAGAATATGGTGTATAGTGGTACATTGTATAGAATATGGTGTAAAGTGGAACATAGTATAGAATTTGGTGTATAGAGGTACAGAGTAAATAATATGGTGAAGAGCTGTATCGTGGTACATAGTATAGAATATGATGTAGAACAGTATAGTGGTACATAGTATAGAATATGGTATATAGTGGTACATAGTATAGAATATGGTGTTTTGTGGTACATAGTATAAAATATGGTGTATAGTGGTACATAGTATAGAATATGGTGTATAGAGGTACATAGTATAGAATAAGGTGTATAGTGCTACATAGTGTAGAATGTGGTGTATAGTGGTACATAGTATAAATTATGGTGTATAGAGGTACATAGTATAGAATATGGTGTATAGTCAGACATAGTCTAGAATGTGGAGTATAGTGGTACATAGAATATGGTGTTTATTGGTACATAGTAAAGAATGTGGTGTAGAGCTGTATAGTTGTACATAGTATAGAATGTGGTGTATAGTGGTACATAATATAGAATGTGGTGTAGAGCTGTATAATGGTACATAGTATAGAATGTGGTGTATAGTGGTACATAGTATAGAATATGGTGTATAGAAATACATAGTATAGAATATGTTGTATAGTGGTACATAGTCTAGAATGTGGTGTATAGTTGTACATAGTATAGAATGTGGGGTAGAGCTGTATAGTGGTACATAGTATAGAATATGCTAGATAGTTGTACATAGTATAGAATGTGGTGTAGAGCTGTATAATGGTACATAGTATAGAATGTGGTGTATAGTGGTACATAGTATAGAATGTGATTTAGAGCTGTATAATGGTACATAGTACAGAATGTGGTGTAGAGCTGTATAGTGGTACATAGTATAGAATATTGTGTAGAGCTGTATAGTGGTACATAGTATAGAATGTGGTGTATAGTGTTACATTTTATAGAATATGGTGTATAGTTGTACATAGTATAGAATGTGGTGTATAGTAGTATATAGTATAGAATATGGTGTAGAGCTGAATAGTGGTACATAGTATAGAATGTGGTGTAGAGTTGTATAATGGTACATAGTATAGAAATTGGTGTATAGTGTTACATTTTATAGAATATGGTGTATAGTGGTACATAGTATAGAATAGGGTGTATAGTGGTATATAGTATAGAATATGGTGTAGAGCTGTATAGTGGTTCAAAGTATAGAAAATGGTGTATAGTGGTAATAGTGGTAATAGTGGTACATAGTATATAATATGGGGTAGAGCTATATAGTTGTTTATAGTATATAATATGGTGTATAGTGGTACATAGTATAGATTATGGTGTATAGAGGTACATAGTTTAGAATATGGTGTATTGTGGTGCATAGTATAGAATATGGTGTACAGTGGTACATAGTATAGAATATGGTGTATAGAGGAACATAGTATAGAATATGGTGTATAGTGCTACATAGTTTAGAATGTGTTGTATAGTGGTACATAGTAAAAAATATTTTGTATAGCAGTTTATAGTATAGAATATGGTATATAGTGGTAAATAGTATTGAATATGGTGTATTGTGGTACATAGTATAGAATATGGTGTATAGTGGTACACAGTATAGAATATGGTGTATAGAGGTACATAGTATAAAATATGGTGTATAGTGCTACATAGTATAGAATGTGTTGTATAGTGGTACATAGTATAAAATATGGTGTATAGCGGTATATAGTATAGAATATGGTATATAGTGGTAAATAGTATAGAATATGGTTTATTGTGGTACATAGTATAGAATATGGTGTATAGTGGTACACAGTATAGAATATGGTGTATAGAGGTACATAGTATAGAATATGGTGTATAGTGGTACATAGTATAGAATGTGGTGTAGAGCTGTATAATGGTACATAGTATAGAATGTGGTGTATAGTGGTACATAGTATAGAATGTGATTTATAGCTGTATAATGGTACATAGTCTAGAATGTGGTGTATGGTGGTACATAGCATAGAATATGGTGTACAGTGGTACATAGTATAGAATGTGGTGTAGAGCTGTATAGTGGTACATAGTATAGAATATGGTGTAGAGCTGTATAGTTGTACATAGTATAGAATGTGGTGTATAGTGTTACATTTTATAGAATATGTTGTATAGTTGTACATAGTATAGAATGGTGTGTTTAGTAGCATATAGTATAGAATATTGAGTAGAGCTGTATAGTGGTATATAGTATAGAATGTGGTGTAGAGCAGTATAATGGTACATAGTATAGAAATTGGTGTATAGTGTTACATTTTATAGAATATGGTGTATAGTGGTTCACAGTATAGAATAGGGTGTATAGTGGTATATAGTATAGAATATGGTGTAGAGCTGTATAGTGGTTCATAGTATAAAAAATGGTGTATAGTGGTACATAGTATAGAATATGGGGTAGAGCTATATAGTTGTTTATAGTATAGAATATGGTGTATAGTGGTACATATTATAGAATATGGTGTATAGAGGTACATAGTATAGAATATGGTGTATTGTGGTGCATAGTATAGAATATGGTGTATAGTGGTACATAGTATAGAATATGGTGTATAGAGGAACATAGTATAGAATATGGTGTATAGTGCTACATAGTATAGAATGTGTAGTATAGTGGTACATAGTAAAAAATATTTTGTATAGAGGTACATAGTATAGAATATGGTGTATAATGGTACAAAGCATAGAATATTGTGTACAGTGGAACATAGTATAGAATGTGGTGTAGAGCTGTATAGTGGTACATAGTATAGAATATGGTGTAGAGCTGTATAGTGGTACATAGTATAGAATGTGGTGTATATTGTTACATTTTATAGAATATGGTGTATAGTTGTACATAGTAAGAATGGTGTGTATAGTAGTATATAGTATAGAATAAGGAGTAGAGCTGTATAGTGGTATAAAATATAGAATGTGGTGTAGAGCTGTATAATGGTACATAGTATAGAAATTGGTGTATAGTGTTACATTTTATAGAATATGGTGTATAGTGGTACATAGTATAGAATAGGGTGTATAGTGGTATATAGTATAGAATATGGTGTAGAGCTGTATAGTGGTTCATAGTATAGAAAATGGTGTATAGTGGTACATAGTATAGAATATGGGGTAGAGCTATATAGTTGTTTATAGTAAAGAATATGGTGTATAGTGGTACATAGTATAGAATATGGTGTATAGAGGTACATAGTATAGAATATGGTGTATTGTGGTGCATAGTATAGAATATGGTGTATAGTGGTACATAGTATAGTATATGGTGTATAGAGGAACATAGTATAGAATATGGTGTATAGTGCTACATAGTATAGAATGTGTAGTATAGTGGTACATAGTAAAAAATATTTTGTATAGCGGTATATAGTATAGAATATGTTATATAGTGGTAAATATTATTGAATATGGTGTATTGTGGTACATAGTATAGAATATGGTGTATAGTGGTACACAGCATAGAATATGGTGTATAGAGGTACATAGTATAGAATATGGTGTATAGTGGTACATAGTATAGAATATGGTGTAGACCTGTATAGTGGTACATAGTATAGAATATGGTGTAGTGCTGTATAGTTGTACATAGTATAGAATATGGTGTAGAGCTGTATTGTGCTACAAAGCATAGAATATGGTGTGTATAGTGGTACATAGTATAGAATACGGGGTATAGTGGTACATAGTATAGAATATGGTGTATTGTGATACATAGTATAGAATATGGTGTATAGTGGTACCTAGTATAGAATATGGTGTAGAGCTGTATAGTGGTACATAGTATAGAATATGGTGTATAGTGCTACATAGTATAGAATGTGTAGTATAGTGGTACATAGTTAAAAATATTTTGTATAGAGGTACATAGTCTAGAATGTTGTGTATAGTGGTACATAGTATAGAATATGGTGTACAGTGGTACATAGTATAGAATGTGGTGTAGAGCTGTATAGTGGTACATAGTATAGAGTATTGTGTAGAGCTGTATAGTGGTACATAGTATAGAATGTGGTGTATAGTGTTACATTTTATAGAATATGGTGTATAGTTGTACATAGTATAGAATGTGGTGTATAGTAGTATATAGTATAGAATAAGGAGTAGAGCTGTATAGTGGTATATAGTATAGAATGTGGTGTAGAGCTGTATAATGGTACATAGTATAGAAATTGGTGTATAGTGTTACATTTTATAGAATATGGTGTATAGTGGTACATAGTATAGAATAGGGTGTATAGTGGTATATAGTATAGAATATGGTGTAGAGCTGTATAGTGGTTCATAGTATAGAAAATGGTGTATAGTGGTACATAGTATAGAATATGGGGTAGAGCTATATAGTTGTTTATAGTAAAGAATATGGTGTATAGTGGTACATAGTATAGAATATGGTGTATAGAGGTACATAGTATAGAATATGGTGTATTGTGGTGCATAGTATAGAATATGGTGTATAGTGGTACATAGTATAGAATATGGTGTATAGAGGAACATAGTATAGAATATGGTGTATAGTGCTACATAGTATAGAATGTGTAGTATAGTGGTACATAGTAAAAAATATTTTGTATAGTGGTATATTGTATAGAATATGGTATATAGTGGTAAATATTATTGAATATGGTGTATTGTGGTACATAGTATAGAATATGGTGTATAGTGGTACACAGTATAGAATATGGTGTATAGAGGTACATAGTATAGAATATGGTGTATAGTGGTACATAGTATAGAATATGGTGTAGACCTGTATAGTGGTACATAGTATAGAATATGGTGTAGAGCTGTATTGTGCTACATAGCATAGAATATGGTGTGTATAGTGGTACATAGTCCAGAATACGGTGTATAGTGGTACATAGTAAAGAATATGGTGTATTGTGATACATAGTATAGAATATGGTGTATAGTGGTACCTAGTATAGAATATGGTGTATAGAGGTACATAGTATAGAATATGGTGTATAGTGGTACATAGTATAGAATGTGGTGTATAGTGGTACATAGTATACTATGTACCTCTATACACCATATTCTATACTATATACCACTATACACCATATTCTATACTATATACAACTATACAGCTCTACCCCATTTTCTAAACTGTATACCACTATACACCATATTCTATACTATGAACCACTATACAGCTCTACACCATATTCTATACTATATATCACTATACACCATATTCTATACTATGTACCACTTTACAGGTCTATTCCACTTTCTATATTGTGTACCACTATACAGCTCTACACCATATTCTATACTATATACTACTATACACCACATGCTATACTATGGACCACTATACAGCTCTACACCACATTCTATACTATGTACCACTATACACCATATTCTAGACTATGTACCACTATAAACCATATTCTATACTATAAACAACTATACAGCTCACCCCATATTCTATATTATGTTCCTCTATACACTATAATTTATACTATGTACCACTATACACCACATTCTATACTATGTAGCATTATACACCATATTCTATACTATGTACTGCTATACAACATTTTCTATACTATGAACCACTATACAGCTCTACACCATATTCTATACTATATACCACTATACACCATATTCTATACTATGTACCACTATTCCCCTCTACACCATATTATATACTATATACTACTATACACCACATTCTATACTATGTACCATTATACAGCTCTACACCACATTATATACTATGTACCACTGTACTCCATATTCTTTACTATGTACCACTATACACCACATTCTAGCTATGTACCACTATACACCATATTCTAAACTATGTACTACTATACACCACATTCTATACTATGTACCATTATACAGCTCTAAATCACATTATATACTATGTACCACTATACACCACATTCTATACTATGTACCATTATACAGCTCTACACCACATTCTATAATATGTACCACTATACACCATATTCTATACTATGTACCACGATACAGCTCTACACCACATTCTATACTATGTACCACTATACATCATATTCTATGTACCACTATACCCCACATTCTAGACTATGTACCACTATTCACCATATTCTATACTATGTACCTCTATACACCATAATTTATACTATGTACCACTATACACCACATTCTATACTATGTAGCACTATACACCATATTCTATACTTTGTACATCTATACACCATATTCTATACTGTGTACCACTATACACCATATTCTATACTATGTACAACAATACACCATATTCTATACTATTTACAACTATATAACATATTCTATACTATATTCCGCTATACACCATATTTTATATAATGTACCACTATACAACACATTCTATACTATGTAGCACTATACACCATATTCTATACTATGTACCTCTATACACCATATTCTATACTATGTACCAGTATACATCTCTACATCACATTCTATACTATGTTCCTCTATACACCATATTCTATACTATGTACCAATATATAGCTCTACACCAAATACTATACTATGTACCGCTATACACCACATTCTATACTTTGTACCACTATACACCATATTCTATACTATGTACCTCTATACACCATATTCTATACTATGTACCACTATACACCATATTCTATACTATGTATCACAATACACCATATTCTATACTATGTACCACTATACACCATATTCTATTCTATGTACGACTATACACCATATTCTATACTATGTACCACAATACACCATATTCTATACTATGTACCACTATACATCTCTACACCACATTCTATACTATGTTCCTCTCTACACCATATTCTATACTATGTACCACTATACAGCTCTACACCATATTCTATACTATATACTCCTATACACCACATGCTATACTATTTACCACTATACAGCATATTCTATACTATGTAGCCCTATACACCACATTCTATACTATGTTCCACTATAAACCATATTCTTTACTATGTACCACTATAAACCATATTCTTTACTATAAACAACTATACAGCTCACCCCATATTCTATACTATGTACCTCTATACACCATAATTTATACTATGTACCACTATACACCACATTCTATACTATATACCACTAAACACCACATTCTATGCTATGTACCACTACACAGCTCTACACCAAATTCTATACTATGTACCACTATACAACACATTCTATACTATTTACCACTATACACAATATTCTATACTATAAACCACTATACAGCTCTACACAACATTCTATACTATGTACCATATTCTATACTATGTACCTCTATACACCATATTCTATACTATGTACCACTATACACCATATTCTATACTATGTACCACAATACACCACATTCTATACTATGTACCACTATACACCATATTCTATACTATTTACCACTATAAAGCTCTACACCATATTCTATACTATGTACCACAGTAGAGCTCTATACCATATTCTATACTATATAAAATTATACACCATATTCTATACTATGTACCACTATACAGCTTTATATCACATTCTATACTATGTACCATTATACAGCTCTAAACCACATTCTATACTATGTACCACTATACACCATATTCTATACTATGTACCACTATACAGCTCTACACCAAATTCTATACTATGTACCACTATACAACACATTCTATACTATTTACCACTATACACAATATTCTATACTATAAACCACTATACAGCTCTACACAACATTCTATACTATGTACCATATTCTATACTATGTACCTCTATACACCATATTCTATACTATGTACCATTATACAGCTTTATACAACATTCTATAATATGTACTACTATACACCACATTCTATACTATAAACCACTATACAGCTCTACACAACATTCTATACTATGTACCACTATACACGATATTCTATACTATGTACCACTATATACCACATTCTATACTATAAAGCACTCTACAGCTCTACACAACATTCTATACTATGTACCACTATACACCATATTCTATAAAATGTAACACTATAGACCACATTCTATACTATATACCACTATACACCATATTCTATATTTTGTACCTCTATACATTATGTTCTATACTATGTACCACTATATACCACATTCTATACTATGTACTACTATACAGCTCTACACCATATTCTATACTATGTACCACTATATATCTCTACACCACATTCTATACTATGTACCACTGTACACCATATTCTTTACTATGTACCACTATACACCACTTTCTATACTATGTACCACTATACAACATATTCTATACTTTGTAATTCTATACACCATATTCTATACTATGTACCACTATACACCATATTCTATACTATGTACCACAATACAGCTCTACACCATATTCTATACTATGTACAACTATACAGCTCTACACGATATTCTATACTATGTACCACTGTACACCATATTCTATACTATGAACCACTATACACCACATTCTATACTATGTACCACTAAACAGCTCTACAACACATTCTATACTATGTACCACTATACACCATATTCTATACTATGTACCACTATACAGCTCTACACCACATTCTATACTATGTCCAACTATACAGCTCTACACCGTATTCTATACTATGTACTACTATACAGCTCTACACCATATACCACTATACACCACATTCTATACTATGTACCACTACACCACTCTCTATACTATGTACCACTGTGCACCACTATACACCACATTCTATACTATGTACCACTATACACCATATTCTATACTATGTACCTCTAAACACCATATTTTATACTATGTACCACTATACACCATATGCTATACTATGTACCACTATACAGCTCTACACCACATTCTATACTATGTACAACTATACACCATATTCTATACTATGTACCTCTATACACCATATTCTATACTATGTACCATTATACAGCTTTATACAACATTCTATAATATGTACTACTATACACCACATTCTATACTATAAACCACTATACAGCTCTACACAACATTCTATACTATGTACCACTATACACGATATTCTATACTATGTACCACTATATACCACATTCTATACTATAAACCACTCTACAGCTCTACACAACATTCTATACTATGTACCACTATACACCATATTCTATAAAATGTAACACTATAGACCACATTCTATACTATATACCACTATACACCATATTCTATATTTTGTACCTCTATACATTATGTTCTATACTATGTACCACTATATACCACATTCTATACTATGTACTACTATACAGCTCTACACCATATTCTATACTATGTACCACTATACATCTCTACACCACATTCTATACTATGTACCACTGTACACCATATTCTTTACTATGTACCACTATACACCACTTTCTATACTATGTACCACTATACAACATATTCTATACTTTGTAATTCTATACACCATATTCTATACTATGTACCACTATACACCACATTCTATACTATGTACCATTATACAGCTCTACACCACATTCTATATTATGTACCACTATACACCACATTCTATACTATGTACCACTATACAGCTCTACACCACATTCTATACTATGTGCCACTAAACACCATATTCTATGTACCACTATACACCACATTCTAGACTATGTCTGACTATACACCATATTCTACACTATGTAGCACTATACACCTTATTCTATACTATGTACCTCTATACACCATATTCTATACTATGTACCATTATCCTCCATATTTTATACTATGTACCACAAAACACCATATTCTATACTATGTACCACTATACACCACATTCTATACTATGTACCACTATACAGCTCTACACCACATTCAATACTATATACCACTAAACACCATATTCTATGTACCACTATACACCACATTCGAGACTATGTACCACTATACAACATATTATATACTATGTAATTCTATACACCATATTCTATACTATGTACCACTATACACAACATTCTATACTATGTACCATTATACAGCTCTACACCACATTCTATATTATGTACCACTATACACCACATTCTTTACTATGTACCACTATACAACTCTACACCACATTCTATACTATGTACCACTAAACACCATATTCTATGTACCACTATACACCACATTCTAGACTATGTTTGACTATATACCATATTCTATACTATGTACCTCTATACACCATAATTTATACTATGTACCACTATACACCACATTCTATAATATGTGGCACTATACACCTTATTCTATACTATGTACCTCTATACAGCTCTTCACCATATTATTTACTCTGTACCACTATACACCATACTCTATACTATGTACCACTTTACACCATATTCTATACTATGTACCACTATACACCACATTCTATACAATGTACCTCTATACACCATATTCTTTATTATGTACCTCTATACACCATATTCTATACTATATACCACTATACACCATATTCTATACAATGTACCACTATACACCATATTCTATACTATGAACCACTATACAGCTCTACCCCATATTCTATACTATCTACCACTGTACACCTCTACACCATATTCTATGCTTTGAACCACTATACAGCTCTACACCATATTCTATACTATCTACGACTGTACGGCTCTACACCATATTCTATACTATATACCACTATACACCACATTCTATTCTAAGTACCACTATACACCATATTCTATACTATGTAGCACTACATACCACATTCTATACTATATTCCACTACACAGCTCTTCACCACATTCTATACTATGTACCACTATACACCATATTCTATACTATGTACCACTATACAGCTCAACAACACATTCTATACTATGTACAACTATACACCATATTCAAGACTATGTACCACTATACACCATATTCTATACTATGTACCTCTATACACCATATTCTATACTATGTACCTCTATACACCATATTCTATACTATGTACCACTCACTATACACCACATTTTATACTATGTACCACTATGCACCATATTCTATACTTTGTACCTCTATACACTATGTTCTTTACTATGTACCACTATACACCACATTCTATACTATGTACCACTATACAGCTCTACACCACATTCTATACTATGTACCACTATACACCATATTCTATACTATGTACCTCTATACACCATATTCTATACTATGTACCATTATACAGCTTTATACCACATTCTATAATATGTACCACTATACACCACATTCTATACAATAAACCACTATACAGCTCTACACAACATTCTATACTATGTACCACTATACACCATATTCTATACTATGTACCACTATACACCACATTCTATACTATGTACCACTATACAGCTCTACACCAAATTCTATACTATGTACCACTATACAACACATTCTATACTATTTACCACTATACACAATATTCTATACTATAAACCACTATACAGCTCTACACAACATTCTATACTATGTACCATATTCTATACTATGTACCTCTATACACCTTCTATACTATGTACCACTATACACCATATTCTATACTATGTACCACAATACACCACATTCTATACTATGTACCACTATACACCATATTCTATACTATTTACCACTATACAGCTCTACACCATATTCTATACTATGTAGCACAGTAGAGCTCTATACCATATTCTATACTATATAAAACTATACACCATATTCTATACTATGTACCACTATACAGCTTTATATCACATTCTATACTATGTACCATTATACAGCTCTAAACCACATTCTATACTATGTACCACTATACACCATATTCTATACTATGTACCACTATACAGCTCTTCACCACATTCTATACTATGTACCACTATACACCATATTCTATACTATGTACCACAATACAGCTCTACACCATATTCTATACTATGTACAACTATACAGCTCTACACCATATTCTATACTATGTACCACTGTACACCATATTCTATACGATGAACCACTATACACCACATTCTATACTATGTACCACTATACAGCTCTACAACACATTCTATACTATGTAACACTATACACCATATTCTATACTATGTACCACTATACAGCTCTACACCACATTCTATACTATGTCCAACTATACAGCTCTACACCGTATTCTATACTATGTACTACTATACACCACATTCTATACTATGTACCTCTATACAGCTCTACACCATATACCACTATACACCACATTCTATACTATGTACCACTACACCACACTCTATACTATGTACCACTATGCACCACTATACACCACATTCTATACTATGTACCACTATACACCATATGCTATACTATGTACCACTATACAGCTCTACACCACATTCTATACTATATACCACTATACACCATATTCTATACTATTTAGCACTATACACCATATTCTATAGTACATACCACTATACAGCTCTACACCATATTCTATGCTATTTATCACTATACACAATACACTATACTATGCACCACTTTACAGCTCTACACCATATTCTATACTATATACCACTATCCACCATATTGTATACTATGTACCACTATACAGCTCTACACCATATTCTATACTATGTACCACTTTACAGCTCTACACCATATTCTATACTATATACCACAATACAGCTCTATACCATATTCTATACTATATGCTACTATACACCATATTCTAGACTATGTACCACTATACAACTTTATACCACATTCTATAGTATGTACCATTATACAACTGTAAACCACATTCTACACTATGAACCACTAAACACCATATTCTATACTATGTACCACTATACAACATATTCTATACTATGTACCACTTAACAGCTCTACCCCACATTCTATACTATGTACCACTATACACCATATTCTACACTATGTACCAATATACAGCTCTACACCACATTCTATACTATGTACCACTATACACCATATTCCAGACTATGTACGACTATACACCATATTCTATACTATGTACGTCTATACACCATATTCTATACTATGTACCTCTATAAACCATATTCTATACTATATACCACTATACACCATATTCTATACTATGTACCACTGTACACCATATTCTATACTATATACCACTATACAGCTCTACCCCATATTCTATACTATGTACCACTATACACCATTTTCTATACTATGAACCACTTTACAGCTCTACACCATATTCTATACTATGTACTACTATACAGCTCTACACCATAATATATACTATATACTACTATACACCACATCCTATACTATGTACCACTATACACCATATTCTACACTATGTACCACTATACACTATATTCTATACTATGTACCACTGTACAACATATTCTATTCTATATACCACTATACAGGGCTACCCCATATTCTATACCATGTACCACTATACACCATATTCTATACTATGTACTATACACCATATTCTATACTATGTACTATACACCATATTCTATACTATGTACCAATATACACCATATTCTATACTATGTACCACTATACAGCTCTTCATCAAATTCAATACAATATACCACTATACACCATATTCTATGCTATGTACCACTATACACAATATTCTGTACTATGTACCACTATACACCATATTCTATACTATATACCACTATACACCATTTTCTATACTATGTACCACTATACAACATATTCTATACTATACACCACTATACAGGGCTACCCCATATTCTATACCATGTACCACTATTCACCTGTAGTATAGAATGTGGTGTATAGTGGAACACAGTGTAGAATGTGGTGTAGAGCTGTATAGTGGTACATAGTATAGAATATGGTGTATTGTGGTACATAGTATAGAATGTGGTGTAGAGCTGTATAATGGTACATAGTATAGGATGTGGTGTATAGTGGTATATAGTATAGAATATGGTGTATAGAGGTACATAGTATAGAATATGGTGTATAGTGGTACATTGTAGAGAATATGGTTAATAGTGGTATATAGTATAGAATATGGTGTATAGAGGTAAATAGTATAGAATATGGTGTATAAAGGTAAATATTATAGAATATGGTGTATAGTGGTACGTAGTCTAGAATGTTGTGTATAGTGGTACATAGAATATGGTGTATAGTGGTACATTGTATAGAATGTGGTGTAGAGCTGTATAGTGGTACATAGTATAGAATATGGTGTATAGTGGTACATAGTATAGAATGTGGTGAAGAGCTGTATAGTGGAACATAGTATAGAATATAGTGTATAATGGTACATAGTATAGAATGTGGTGTATAGTGGAACACAGTGTAGAATGTGGTGTAGAGCTGTATAGTGGTACATAGTATAGAATATGGTGTATTGTGGTACATAGTAAAGAATGTGGTGTAGAGCTGTATAATGGTACATAGTATAGGATGTGGTAAATAGTGGTATATAGTATAGAATATGGTGTATAGAGGTACAAAGTATAGAATATGGTGTATAGTGGTACATAGTATAGAATATGGTGTATAGTGGTACATAGTATAAAATATGGTGTATAATCGTACATAGTATAGAATATGGTGTATAGAGGTACATAGTTTAGAATAAGGTGTATAGTGCTACATAGTATAGAATATGGTGTTTAGTGGTACATTGTATAAATTATGGTGTATAGAGGTACATAGTATAGAATATGGTGTATAGTGGTACATAGAATAGAATGTTGTGTAGAGCTGTATAGTGGTTTATAGTATAGAATATGGTGTATAGTGGTAAATAGTATAGAATGTGTTGTATAGTGTTACATAGTATAGAATTTGATGTAGAGCTGTATAGTGGTACATAGTATAGAATGTGGTATATAGTGGTATATAGTATAGAATATGGTGTATAGTAGTACATAGTATAGAATGTTGTGTAGAGCTGTATAGTGGTTTATAGTATAGAATGTGGTGTATAGTAGTACATATTATAGAATGTGGTGTAATGCTGTATAATGGTACATAGTATAGAATATGGTGTATAGTGGTACATAGTATGGAATGTTGTGTAGAGCTGTATAATGGTTTATAGTATAGAATGTGGTGTATAGTAGTACATATTATAGAATGTGTTGTGAAGCTGTATAATGGTACATAGTATAGAATATGGTGTATAGAGGTACATAGTATAGAATATGGTGTATAGTGGTACATAGCATAGAATGTGGTGAAGAGCTGTATAGTGGTACATAGTATAGAATGTGGTGTATAGTGGTACATAGTATAGAACATAGTGAATAGAGGTACAAAGTAGAGAATATGGTGTATAGTGGTACATAGTATAGAATGTGGTGTATAGTGAGTGGTACATAGTATAGAATATGGTGTATAGAGGTACATAGTATAGAATATGGAGTATAGAGGTACATAGTATAGAATATTGTGTATAGTGGTACATAGTCTTAAATATGGTGCATAGTGGTACATAGTATAGAATGTGGTGTTGAGCTGTATAGTGGTACATAGTATAGAATATGGTGTATAGTGGTACATAGTATAGAATGTGGTGTAGAGCTGTGTAGTGGTATATAGTACAGAATGTGGTATATAGTGCTACATAGTATAGAATATGGTGTATAGTGGTACTTAGTAAAGAATGTGGTGTATAGTAGTAAATAGTATAGAATATGGTGTAGAGCTGTACAGTGGTACAAAGTATAGAAAGTGGAATAGAGCTGTATAGTGGTACATAGTATAGAATATGGTGTAGAGGTGTATAGTGGTAGACAGTAAAGAATATGGTGTAGAGCTGCATTGTCGTTCATAGTATAGAATATGGTGTATAGTGGTACAGAGTATAGAATATGGGGTAGAGCTGAATAGTTGTATATAGTATAGAATATGGTGTATAGTGGTACATTGTATAGAATATCGTGTATAGTGGTATATAGTATAGAATATGGTGTATAGATGTTCAAAGTATAGAATATGGTGTATAGAGGTACATAGTATAGAAGGTGGTGTATAGTGGTACATAGTATAGAATATGGTGTAAAGTGGTACATAGTATAGAGTATGGTGTATAGTGGTACAGAGTAAATAATATGGTGAAGAGCTGTATAGTGGTACATTGTATAGAATATGGTGTAGAACAGTATAGTGGTACATAGTATAGAATATGGTGTAAAGAGGTACATAGTATAGAATATGGTGTATTGTGGTACATAGAATAGAATATGGTGTATAGTGGTACATAGTATAGAATATGGTGTATAGAGGTACATAGTATAGAATATGGTGTATAGTTCTACATAGTATAGAATGTGTTGTATAGTGGTACATAGTATAAAATATGGTGTATAGCGGTTTATACTATAGAATATGGTATATAGTGGTACATAGTATAGATTATGGTGTTTTGTGGTACATAGTATAAAATATGGTGTATAATCGTACATAGTATAGAATATGGTGTATAGAGGTACATAGTATAGAATAAGGTGTATAGTGCTACATAGTATAGAATATGGTGTATAGTGGTACAAAGTATAAATTATGGTGTATAGAGGTACATAGTATAGAATATGGTGTATAGTCAGACATAGTCTAGAATGTGGTGTATAGTGGTACATAGAATATGGTGTTTAGTGGTACATAGTATAGAATATGGTGTAGAGCTGTATAGTGGTTCATAGTATAGAATATGGTGTATAGTGGTACAGAGTATAGAATATGGGGAAGAGCTGAATAGTTGTATATAGTATAGAATATGGTGTATAGTGGTACATTGTATAGAATATGGTGTATAGTGGTATATAGTATAGAATATGGTGTATAGAGGTACATAGTATAGAATATGGTGTATAGAGGTAAATAGTATAGAATGTGGTGTATAGTGGTACATAGTATAAAATATGGTGTAAAGTGGTACATAGTATAGAGTATGGTGTATAGTGGTACAGAGTAAATAATATGGTGAAGAGCTGTATAGTGGTACATAGTATAGAATATGATGTAGAACAGTATAGTGGTACAT
Source organism: Taudactylus pleione (assembly GCA_031769625.1). Lineage (NCBI taxonomy): Eukaryota > Metazoa > Chordata > Amphibia > Anura > Myobatrachidae > Taudactylus > Taudactylus pleione. The sequence goes on from JAUIMM010001460.1 coordinate 393,176, forward strand.
AGTATAGAATATGGTATATAGTGTTACATAGTATAGAATATGGTGTTTTGTGGTACATAGTATAAAATATGGTGTATAGTGGTACATAGTATAGAATATGGTGTATAGAGGTAAATAGTATAGAATGTGGTGTATAGTGGTACATAGTATAAAATATGGTGTAAAGTGGTACATAGTATAGAGTATGGTGTATAGTGGTACAGAGTAAATAATATGGTGAAGAGCTGTATAGTGGTACATAGTATAGAATATGATGTAGAACAGTATAGTGGTACATAGTATAGAATATGGTATATAGTGTTACATAGTATAGAATATGGTGTTTTGTGGTACATAGTATAAAATATGGTGTATAGTGGTACATAGTATAGAATATGGTGTATAGTGGTACAAAGTATAGAATGTGGTGTAGTGCTGTATAGTGGTACATAGTATAGAATGTGGTGTATAGTAGTACATAATATAGAATGTGGTGTAGAGCTGTATAATGGTACATAGTATAGAATGTGGTGTATAGTGGTACATAGTATTGAATATGGTGTATAGAATTACATAGTATAGAATATGTTGTATAGTGGTACATAGTATAGAATGTGGTGTATAGTGGTACATAGTATAGAATATGGTGTTCAGTGGTACATAGTATAGAATGTGGTGTACAGATGTATAGTGGTACATAGTATAGAATATGGTGTAGAGCTGTATAGTAGTACATAGTATAGAATGTGGTATATAGTGGTACATAGTATAGAACATAATGTATAGAGGTACATAGTATAGAATGTGGTGTATAGTGTTACATATTTTAGAATATGGTGTATAGTGGTACATAGTATAGAATGTTGTGTATAGTAGTATATAGTATATATTATGGTGTAGAGCTGTATAGTAGTACATAGTATAGAGTATGGAGTAGAGGTGTATAGTGGTACATTGTATAGAATATGGTGTATAGTGGTATATAGTATAGAATATGGTGTAGAGCTGTATAGTGGTTCATAGTATAGAAAAAGGTGTATAGTATTACATAGTATAGAATATGGGGTAGAGCTATATAGTGGTACATAGTATAGAATATGGTGTATAGTGGTATATAGTATAGAATATGGTTTATAGAGGTACATAGTATATAATATGGTGTATAGACGTACATAGTATAGAATATGGTGTATAGTGGTACATAGTCTGGAATATGGTGTATAGTGGTACATCATATAGAATGTGGTGTAGAGCTGTATGTTGGTAGATAGTGTAGAATATGGTGTATAGTGGTACATAGTATAGAATGTGGTGTAGAGCTGTTAATTGGTACATAGTATAGAATATGGTGTATAGTGGTACATAGTATAGAATATCGTGTATAGTGGTTCATAGTATAGAATGTGGTTTACAGCTGTATAATGGTACATACTATAGAATGTGGTATAAAGCTGTATAGTGGTACATAGTATAGAATATGGTGTATAGTAGCATATAGTATAGAATATGGTATAGAGCTGTATTGTGGTATATAGTATATAATATGGTGTAGAGCTGTAAAGTGGTACATAGTATAGAATATGGTGTAGAGCTGTATAGTGGTACACAGTATACAATATGGTGTATAGTGGTATATAGTATAGAATATGGTGTAGAGCTGTAAAGTGGTGCATAGTATAGAGTGTTGTGTATAGTGATACATAGTATAGAATATGATGTAGAGCTGTATAGTGGTATGTAGTATAGAATATGGTGTATAGTGCTACATAGTATAGAATATGGTGTATAGTGGTATATAGTATAGAATGTGGTGTAGAGCTGTATAGTGGTACATAGTATAGCATATGGTGTATAGTGGTACATAATAGAAAATACGGTGTATAGAGGTACATAGTATAGAATATGGTGTATAGTGGTACATAGTATAGAATGTGGTGTATAGTGGTGCATAGTGATACATAGTATAGAGTGTGGTGTAGTGGTACATAGTATAGAATGTGGTGTATAGTGGTATATGGTGTAGAGCTGTATAGTGGTACATAGTATAGAATGTGGTGTATAGTAGTACATAGTATTGAATACGGTGTAGAGCTGTATAGTTGGACATAGTATAGAATTTGGTGTAGATCTGTATAGTGGTACATAGAATAGAATATGGTGTTTAGTGGTACATAGAATAGAATGTGTTGTAGAGCTGTATAGTGGTACATAGTATAGAATGTGGTGTATAGTGGTACACAGTATAGAATATGGTGTACAGTGGTACATAGAATAGAATATGGTGTAGTGCTGTATAGTTGTACATAGTATAGAATATGGTGTAGAGCTGTATAGTGGTACATAGTATGGAATATGGTGTATAGTGGTACATAGTATAGGATATGGTGTATAGAGGTACATAGTATAGAATATGGTGTATAGTGGTACATAGTATGGAATACGTTGTATAGTGGAACATAGTATAGAATATGGTGTAATGTGGTACATAGTATAGAATATGGTGTAAAGTGGAACATTGTAATGAATATGGTGTAGAGGTACAAAGTATAGAATATGGTGTATAGTGGTACTTAGTATAGAATGTGGTGTATAGTGGTACATAGTATAGAATGTGGTATATAGAGGTAAATAGTCTAGAATATGGTGTATAGTGGTACATAGAATAGAATGTGGTGTAGAGCTGAATAGTGGTACATAGTATAGAATATGGATTATAGTGGTACATAGTTTAGAATGTGGTGTAGTGCTGTATAGTGTTACATAGTATAGAATGTGGTGTATATTGCTACATAGTATAGAATATGGTGTATAGTGGTACTTAGTATAGAATGTGATCTATAGCAGTATAGACTATAGAATATGGTGTAGAGCTGTACAGTTGTACATAGTATAGAATGTGGTATAGAGCTGTACAGTGGTACATAGCATTGAATATGGTGTAGAGGTGTATAGTGGTACATAGTATAGAATATGGTGTATAGTGGTAAATAGTATAGAATGTGGTGTAGAGCTGTATAGTGGTTCATAGTATAGAATATGGTGTATAGTGGTACATAGTATAGAATATGGGGTAGAGCTGTATAGTTGTATATAGTATAGAATATGGTGTATAGTGGTACATTGTATAGAATATGGTTAATAGTGGTATATAGTATAGAATATGGTGTATAAAGGTAAATATTATAGAATATGGTGTATAGTGGTACATTGTATAGAATGTGGTGTAGAGCTGTATAGTGGTACATAGTATAGAATATGGTGTATAGTGGTACATAGTATAGAATGTGGTGAAGAGCTGTATAGTGGAACATAGTATAGAATATGGTGTATATTGGTACATAGTATAGAATGTGGTGTATAGTGGAACACAGTGTAGAATGTGGTGTAGAGCTGTATAGTGGTACATAGTATAGAATATGGTGTATTGTGGTACATAGTATAGAATGTGGTGTAGAGCTGTATAATGGTACATAGTATAGGATGTGGTGTATAGTGGTATATAGTATAGAATATGGTGTATAGAGGTACATAGTATAGAATATGGTGTATAGTGGTACATAGTATAGAATATGGTTAATAGTGGTATATAGTATAGAATATGGTGTATAGAGGTAAATAGTATAGAATATGGTGTATAAAGGTAAATATTATAGAATATGGTGTATAGTGGTACATAGTCTAGAATGTTGTGTATAGTGGTACATAGAATATGGTGTATAGTGGTACATTGTATAGAATGTGGTGTAGAGCTGTATAGTGGTACATAGTATAGAATATGGTGTATTGTGGTACATAGTAAAGAATGTGGTGTAGAGCTGTATAATGGTACATAGTATAGGATGTGTTGTATAGTGGTATATAGTATAGAATATGGTGTATAGAGGTACATAGTATAGAATATGGTGTATAGTGGTACATAGTATAGAATATGGTGTATAGTGGTACATAGTATAGAATGTGGTGTAGAGCTGTATAGTGGTACATAGTATAGATTATAGTTTAGAGCTGTATAGTGGTACAAAGTATAAAATGTGGTATATAGTGGTACATATTATAGAATGTGGTGTAGAGCTGCATAATGGTACATAGTATAGAATGTGGTGTATAGTGTTACATTGTATAGAATATGGTGTATTGTGGTACATAGTATAGAATGTGGTGTAGAGCTGTATAATGGTACATAGTATAGGATGTGGTGTATAGTGGTATATAGTATAGAATATGGTGTATATTGGTACATAGTATAGAATATGGTGTATAGTGGTACATAGTATAGAATGTGGTGTAGAGCTGTATAGTGGTAAATAGTATAGAATATTGTTTAGAGCTGTATAGTGGTACATAGTATAAAATGTGGTATATAGTGGTACATATTATAGAATGTGGTGTAGAGCTGTATAATGGTACATAGTATAGAATGTGGTGTAAAGTGTTACATAGTATAGAATATGGTGTATAGTGGTACATAGTATAGAATGTGTTGTATAGTAGTATATAGTATAGAATATGGTATAGAGCAGTATAGTGGTACATAGTATAGAATATGGTGTAGAGGTATATAGTGGTATATAGTATAGAATATGGTGTATAGTTGTATATAGTATAGAATGTGGTGTAAAGCTGTATAGTGGTTCATAGTATAGAAAATGGTGTATAGTGGTACATAGTATAGAATATGGGGTAGAGCTGTATAGTGGTATATAGTATAGAATATGGTGTATAGTGGTATATAGTATAGAATATGGTTTATAGAGGTACATAGTATATAATATGGTGTATAGACGTACATAGTATAGAATATGGTGTATAGTGGTACATAGTCTGGAATATGGTGTATAGTGGTACATCATATAGAATGTGGTGTAGAGCTGTATGTTGGTAGATAGTGTAGAATATGGTGTATAGTGGTACATAGTATAGAATGTGGTGTAGAGCTGTTAATTGGTACATAGTATAGAATATGGTGTATAGTGGTACATAGTATAGAATATCGTGTATAGTGGTTCATAGTATAGAATGTGGTTTACAGCTGTATAATGGTACATACTATAGAATGTGGTATAAAGCTGTATAGTGGTACATAGTATAGAATATGGTGTATAGTAGCATATAGTATAGAATATGGTATAGAGCTGTATTGTGGTATATAGTATATAATATGGTGTAGAGCTGTAAAGTGGTACATAGTATAGAATATGGTGTAGAGCTGTATAGTGGTACACAGTATACAATATGGTGTATAGTGGTATATAGTATAGAATATGGTGTAGAGCTGTAAAGTGGTGCATAGTATAGAGTGTTGTGTATAGTGATACATAGTATAGAATATGATGTAGAGCTGTATAGTGGTATGTAGTATAGAATATGGTGTATAGTGCTACATAGTATAGAATATGGTGTATAGTGGTATATAGTATAGAATGTGGTGTAGAGCTGTATAGTGGTACATAGTATAGCATATGGTGTATAGTGGTACATAATAGAAAATACGGTGTATAGAGGTACATAGTATAGAATATGGTGTATAGTGGTACATAGTATAGAATGTGGTGTATAGTGGTGCATAGTGATACATAGTATAGAGTGTGGTGTAGTGGTACATAGTATAGAATGTGGTGTATAGTGGTATATGGTGTAGAGCTGTATAGTGGTACATAGTATAGAATGTGGTGTATAGTAGTACATAGTATTGAATACGGTGTAGAGCTGTATAGTTGGACATAGTATAGAATTTGGTGTAGATCTGTATAGTGGTACATAGAATAGAATATGGTGTTTAGTGGTACATAGAATAGAATGTGTTGTAGAGCTGTATAGTGGTACATAGTATAGAATGTGGTGTATAGTGGTACACAGTATAGACTATGGTGTACAGTGGTACATAGAATAGAATATGGTGTAGTGCTGTATAGTTGTACATAGTATAGAATATGGTGTAGAGCTGTATAGTGGTACATAGTATGGAATATGGTGTATAGTGGTACATAGTATAGGATATGGTGTATAGAGGTACATAGTATAGAATATGGTGTATAGTGGTACATAGTATGGAATACGTTGTATAGTGGAACATAGTATAGAATATGGTGTAATGTGGTACATAGTATAGAATATGGTGTAAAGTGGAACATTGTAATGAATATGGTGTAGAGGTACAAAGTATAGAATATGGTGTATAGTGGTACTTAGTATAGAATGTGGTGTATAGTGGTACATAGTATAGAATGTGGTATATAGAGGTAAATAGTCTAGAATATGGTGTATAGTGGTACATAGAATAGAATGTGGTGTAGAGCTGAATAGTGGTACATAGTATAGAATATGGATTATAGTGGTACATAGTTTAGAATGTGGTGTAGTGCTGTATAGTGTTACATAGTATAGAATGTGGTGTATATTGCTACATAGTATAGAATATGGTGTATAGTGGTACTTAGTATAGAATGTGATCTATAGCAGTATAGACTATAGAATATGGTGTAGAGCTGTACAGTTGTACATAGTATAGAATGTGGTATAGAGCTGTACAGTGGTACATAGCATTGAATATGGTGTAGAGGTGTATAGTGGTACATAGTATAGAATATGGTGTATAGTGGTAAATAGTATAGAATGTGGTGTAGAGCTGTATAGTGGTTCATAGTATAGAATATGGTGTATAGTGGTACATAGTATAGAATATGGGGTAGAGCTGTATAGTTGTATATAGTATAGAATATGGTGTATAGTGGTACATTGTATAGAATATGGTTAATAGTGGTATATAGTATAGAATATGGTGTATAAAGGTAAATATTATAGAATATGGTGTATAGTGGTACATTGTATAGAATGTGGTGTAGAGCTGTATAGTGGTACATAGTATAGAATATGGTGTATAGTGGTACATAGTATAGAATGTGGTGAAGAGCTGTATAGTGGAACATAGTATAGAATATGGTGTATATTGGTACATAGTATAGAATGTGGTGTATAGTGGAACACAGTGTAGAATGTGGTGTAGAGCTGTATAGTGGTACATAGTATAGAATATGGTGTATTGTGGTACATAGTATAGAATGTGGTGTAGAGCTGTATAATGGTACATAGTATAGGATGTGGTGTATAGTGGTATATAGTATAGAATATGGTGTATAGAGGTACATAGTATAGAATATGGTGTATAGTGGTACATAGTATAGAATATGGTTAATAGTGGTATATAGTATAGAATATGGTGTATAGAGGTAAATAGTATAGAATATGGTGTATAAAGGTAAATATTATAGAATATGGTGTATAGTGGTACATAGTCTAGAATGTTGTGTATAGTGGTACATAGAATATGGTGTATAGTGGTACATTGTATAGAATGTGGTGTAGAGCTGTATAGTGGTACATAGTATAGAATATGGTGTATTGTGGTACATAGTAAAGAATGTGGTGTAGAGCTGTATAATGGTACATAGTATAGGATGTGTTGTATAGTGGTATATAGTATAGAATATGGTGTATAGAGGTACATAGTATAGAATATGGTGTATAGTGGTACATAGTATAGAATATGGTGTATAGTGGTACATAGTATAGAATGTGGTGTAGAGCTGTATAGTGGTACATAGTATAGATTATAGTTTAGAGCTGTATAGTGGTACAAAGTATAAAATGTGGTATATAGTGGTACATATTATAGAATGTGGTGTAGAGCTGCATAATGGTACATAGTATAGAATGTGGTGTATAGTGTTACATTGTATAGAATATGGTGTATTGTGGTACATAGTATAGAATGTGGTGTAGAGCTGTATAATGGTACATAGTATAGGATGTGGTGTATAGTGGTATATAGTATAGAATATGGTGTATATTGGTACATAGTATAGAATATGGTGTATAGTGGTACATAGTATAGAATGTGGTGTAGAGCTGTATAGTGGTAAATAGTATAGAATATTGTTTAGAGCTGTATAGTGGTACATAGTATAAAATGTGGTATATAGTGGTACATATTATAGAATGTGGTGTAGAGCTGTATAATGGTACATAGTATAGAATGTGGTGTAAAGTGTTACATAGTATAGAATATGGTGTATAGTGGTACATAGTATAGAATGTGTTGTATAGTAGTATATAGTATAGAATATGGTATAGAGCAGTATAGTGGTACATAGTATAGAATATGGTGTAGAGGTATATAGTGGTATATAGTATAGAATATGGTGTATAGTTGTATATAGTATAGAATGTGGTGTAAAGCTGTATAGTGGTTCATAGTATAGAAAATGGTGTATAGTGGTACATAGTATAGAATATGGGGTAGAGCTGTATAGTGGTATATAGTATAGAATATGGTGTATAGTGGTATATAATATAGAATATGGTGTATAGAGGTACATAGTATAGAATATGGTGTATAGAATTACATAGTATAGATTATGGTGTATAATGGTACATAGTCTAGAATGTGGTGTATATTGGTACATAGAATATGGAGTATAGTGGTACATAGTATAGAATGTGGTGTAGAGGTGTATAGTGGTACATAGTATAGAATATGTTGTATAGTGGTACATAGTATAGAATGTAGTGTAGAGATGTATAGTGGTACATAGTGTAGAATAAGGTGTATAGTGGTACATAGTATAGAATGTTGTTTAGAGCTGTATAATGGTACATAGTATAGAATGTGGTATAAAGCTGTATAGTGGTACATAGTATAGAATATGGTGTATAGTGGTATAAAGTATTGAATATGGTATAGAGCTCTGTTGTGGAACATAGTATAGAATACGGTGTTGAGCTGTATATTGGTACATAGTATAGTATATGGTGTATAGTGGTACATAGTATAGAATGTGGTGTAGAGCTGTATAGTGGTACATAGTATAGAATGTGGTGTATGGAGGTACATAGTATAAAATATAGTGTATAGAGGCACATAGTATAGAATATGGTGTAAAGTGGTACATAGTATAGAATGTGGTGTATAGTGGTACATAGTATAGAAAGTGGTGTATAGAGGTACATAGTATAGAATATGGTGTATAGTGGTACATTGTCTAGAATATGGTGTATAGTGTTATATAGTCTAGAATATGGTGTATAGTGGTACATAGAATATGATGTATAGTGGTACATAGTATGGAATGTGGTGTAAAGCTGTATAGTGGTACATAGCATAGAATATGGTGTAGAGGTGTATAGTGGTATATAGTATAGAATTTGGTGTAAAGTGGTAAATAGTATAGAATATAGTGTAGAGCTGTATAGTGGTTCATAGTATAGAATATGGTGTATAGTGGTACATAGCATAGAATGTGGTGTAGAGCTGTATAATGGTACATAGTATAGGATGTGGTGTATAGTGGTATATAGTATAGATTATGGTGTATAGAGGTACATAGTATAGAATATGGTGTATAGTGGTACATAGAATATGATGTATAGTGGTACATAGTATAGAATGTGGTGTAAAGCTGTATAATGGTACATAGTATAGAATGTGGTGTAGAGGTGTATAGTGGTATATAGTATAGAATTTGGTGTATAGTGGTATATAGTATAGAATATGGTGTATAGAGGTACATAGTATAGAATATGGTGTATAGAGTTACATAGTATAGAATATGGTGTATAATGGTACATAGTCTAGAATGTGGTGTATAGTGGTACATAGAATATGGAGTATAGTGGTACATAGTATAGAATGTGGTGTAGAGCTGTATAGTGGTACATAATATAGAATATGGTGTATAGTGGTACATAGTATAGAATGTGGTGTAGAGCTGTATAGTTTTACATAGAATAGAATATATTGTATAGTGGTACATAGTATAGAATGTGGTGTACAGCTGTATAGTGGTACATAGTATAGAATATGGTGTATAGTGGTACATAGAATAGAATGTGGTTTAGAGCTGTATAATGGTACATAGTATAGAATGTGGTATAAAGCTGTATAGTGGTACAAAGTATAGAATATGGTGTATAGTGGTACATAGTCTAGAATATGGTGTATAGTTTTACATAGTCTAGAATATGGTGTATAGTGGTATATAGAATATGATGTATAGTGACACATAGTATAGAATGTGGTGTAAAGCTGTATAATGGTACATAGTATAGAATGTGGTGTATAGTGGTACATAGTATAGAATGTTGTGTAGAGCTGTATAGTGTTACATAGTATAGAATGTGGTGTTTAGTGCTACATAGTATAGAATATTGTGTATAGTGGTACTTAGTATAGAATGTGGTCTATAGCAGTATATAGTATAGAATATGGTGTAGAGCTGTACAGTTGTACATAGTATAGAATGTGGTATAGAGCTGTATAATGGTACATAGCACAGAATATGCTGTAGAGGTGTATAGTGCTACATAGTATAGAATATGGTGTAAAGTGGTAAATAGTATAGAATATAGTGTAGAGCAGTATAGTGGTTCATAGTATAGAATATGGTGTATAGTGGTACATAGCATAGAATGTGGTGTAGAGCTGTATAATGGTACATAGTATAGGATGTGGTGTATAGTGGTATATAGTATAGAATATGGTGTATAGAGGTACATAGTATAGAATATGGTGTATAGTGGTACATAGAATATGATGTATAGTGGTACATAGTATAGAATGTGGTGTACAGCTGTATAATGGTACATAGTATAGAATGTGGTGTATAGTGGTACATAGTATAGATTATGGTGTATAGTAGTACATAGTAAAGAATATGGTGTATAGTGGTACATAGTATAGAATGTGGTTTAGAGCTGTATAGTGTTACATAGTATAGATTGTGGTGTAGAGCTGTAAAGTGGTACATAGTATAGAAAATGGTGTATAGAGGTACATAGTATAGTATATGGTGTATAGTGGTACATAGTATAGAATGTGGTGTAGAGCTGTATAGTGGAACATAATATAGATTGTTGTGTATAGTGGTATATAGTATATAATATAGTGTATAGAGGCACATAGTATAGCATATGGTGTATAGTGCTACATAGTATAGAATGTGGTGTATAGTGGTACATAGTATAGAATGTGGTGTATAGAGGTACATAGTATAGAATATGGTGTATAGTCAAACATAGAATAGAATGTGGTGTAGAGCTGTATAGTGTTACATAGTATAGAATGTGGTGTATAGTGCTACATAGTATAGAATATTGTGTATAGTGGTACTTAGTATAGAATGTGGTCTATAGTAGTATATAGTATAGAATATGGTGTAGAGTTGTACAGTTGTACATAGTATAGAATGTGGTATAGAGCTGTATATTGGTACACAGTATAGAATATGGTGTAGAGGTGTATAGTGCTACATAGTATAGAATATGGTGTAAAGTGGTAAATAGTATAGAATATGATGTAGAGCTGTATAGTGGTTCATAGTATAGAATATGAAGTATAGTGGTACATAGTATAGAATATGGGGTAGAGCTGTATAGTTGTATAAAGTATAGAATATGGTGTATAGTGGTACATTGTATAGAATATGGTTAATAGTGGTATTTAGTATAGAATATGGTGTATAGAGGTAAATAGCATAGAATATGTTGTATAGTAGTACATAGTATAGAATGTGGTGTAGAGCTGTATAGTGGTACATAGTGTAGAATATGGTGTATAGTGGTACATAGTATAGAATGTTGTTTAGAGCTGTATAATGGTACATAGTTTAGAATGTGGTATAAAGTTGTATAGTGGTACATAGTATAGAAAATGGTGTATAGTGGTATATAGTATAGAATATGGTATAGAGCTCTGTTGTGGTACATAGTATAGAATATGGTGTAGAGCTGTATATTGGTACATAGTATAGAATATGGTGTATAGTGGTACATAGTATAGAATATGGTGTAGAGCTGTATAGTGGTACATAGTATAGAATGTGGTGTATGGAGGTACATAGTATAAAATATAGTGTATAGAGGCACATAGTATAGAATATGGTGTATAGTGGTACATAGTATAGAATGTGGTGTATAGTGGTACATAGTATAGAAAGTGGTGTATAGAGGTACATAGTATAGAATATGGTGTATAGTGGTACATAGTCTAGAATATGGTGTATAGTGTTATATAGTCTAGAATATGGTGTATAGTGGAACATAGAATATGATGTATAGTGGTACATAGTTTAGAATGTGGTGTAAAGCTGTATAGTGGTACATAGCATAGAATATGGTGTAGAGTTGTATAGTGATATATAGTATAGAATTTGGTGTATAGTGGTATATAGTATAGAATATGGTGTATAGAGGTACATAGTATAGAATATGGTGTATAATGGTACATAGTCTAGAATGTGGTGTATAGTGGTACATAGAAAATGGAGTATAGTGGTACATAGTATAGAATGTGGTGTAGAGCTGTATAGTGGTACATAGTATAGAAAATGGTGTATAGTGGTACATAGTATAGAATGTGGTGTATAGCTGTATAGTTTTACATAGTATAGAATATGTTGTATAGTGGAACATAGTATAGAATGTGGTGTACTGCTGTATAGTGGTACATAGTATAGAATATGGGGTATAGTGGTACATAGTATAGAATGTGATTTAGAGCTGTACAATGGTACATAGTATAGAATGTGGTATAAAGCTGTATAGTGGTACAAAGTATAGAATATGGTGTATTGTGGTATAAAGTATAGAATATGGTATAGAGCTCTATTGTGGTACATAGTATAGAATATGGTGTAGAGCTGTATATTGGTACATAGTTTAGAATATGGTGTATAGTGGTACATAGTATAGAATATTTTGTATAGAGGTACATAGTATAGAATATGGTGTACAGTGGTACATAGTATAGAATGTGGTGTATAGTGGTACATAGTGGTACATAGCATAGAATGTGGTGTAGTGGTACATAGTATAGAATGTGGTGTATAGTGGAATATGGTGTAGAGCTGAATAGTGGTACATTGTATAGAATGTGGTGTATAGTGTTACATAGTATAGAATATGGTGTATAGTGGTACATAGTATAGAATGTGTTGTATAGTAGTATATAGTATAGAATATGGTGTAGAGCAGTATAGTGGTACATAGTATAGAATATGGTCTAGAGGTGTATAGTGGTATATAGTATAGAATATGGTGTATAGTTGTATATAGTATCGAATGTGGTGTAGAGATGTATAGTGGTTTACAGTATAGAAAATGGTGTATAGTGGTACATAGTATAGAATATGGGGTATAGTGGTACATAGTCTAGAATATGGTGAATAGTGGTACATAGAATATGATGTGGTGTAGAGCTGAATAGTGGTACATAGTATAGAATATTTTGTATAGTCGTATATAGTATAGAATGTGGTGTAGAGCTGTATAGTGTTACATAGTATAGAATGTGGTGTATAGTGCTATATAGTATAGAATATTGTGTATAGTGGTACTTAGTATAGAATGTGGTCTATAGTAGTATATAGTATAGAATATGGTGTAGAGTTGTACAGTTGTACATAGTATAGAATGTGGTATAGAGCTGTATAGTGGTTCATAGTATAGATTATGGTGTATAGTGGTACATAGTATAGAATATGGGGTAGAGCTGTATAGTTGTATAAAGTATAGAATATGGTGTATAGTGGTACATTGTATAGAATATGGTTAATAGTGGTATATAGTATAGAATATGGTGTATAGAAGTAAATAGTATAGAATATGGTGTATAAAGGTACATAATATAGAATATGCTGTATAGTGGTACATAGTCTAGAATGTGGTGTATAGTGGTACATAGAATATGGTGTATAGTGGTACATAGTATCGAATGTGGTGAAGAACTGTATAGTGGAACATAGTATAGAATATGGTGTATAGTGGTACATAGTTTAGAATGTAGTGTATAGTTGTACATAGTGTAGAATATGGTGTATAGTGGTACATAGTATAGAATGTGGTGTAGAGCTGTATAGTGGTACATAGTATAGAATATGGTGTAGAGATGTATAGTGGTGCGGAGTATAGTATATGGTGCATAGTGCTACATTCTATAAAATATGGTGTATAGTGGTATATAGTACAGAATGTGGTGTAGAGCTGCATAGTGGTACATAGTATAGAATATTGTGTATAGTGGTACATAGTATAGAATATTTTGTATAGAGGTACATAGTATAGAATATGGTGTACAGTGGTACATAGTATAGAATGTGGTGTATAGTGGTACATAGTGGTACATAGCATAGAATGTGGTGTAGTGGTACATAGTATAGAATGTTGTGTTTAGTGGTATATGGTGTAGAGCTGTATAGTGGTACATTGTATAGAATGTGGTGTACAATAGTAAATAGTATAGAATACGGTGTAGAGCTGTATAGTGGTAAATACAATAAAATATGGTGTATAGTGGTACATAGTATAGAATATGGTGTAGTGTTGTATAGTGGTTCATAGTATAGAATATGGTGTAGAGCTGTATTGTGGTACATAGTATAGAATATGGTGTATAGTGGTACATAGTATAGAATATGTTGTATAGAGGTACAAAGTATAGAATATGGTGTATAGTGGTACATAGTATGGAATAAGGTGTATAGTGGTACATAGTATAGAATATGTTGTATTGTGGTACATTGTATAGAATATGGTGTATAGAGGTACAAAGTATAGAATATGGTGTATAGTGGTACATAGTATAGAATAAGGTGTAGAGAGGTACATAGTATAGAATGTGGTGTAGAGCTGTATAGTGCTAAATAGTTTAGAATATGTTGTATAGTGGTACATAATATAGATTGTACCACTATACACCATATTCTATACTATGTACCACTACACCACATTCTATACTATGTACCACTAAACACCATATTCTATGTACCACTATACACCACATTCTAGACTATGTTTGACTATATACCATATTCTATACTATGTACCTCTATACACCATCATTTATACTATGTACCACTATACACCACATTCTATACTATGTGGCACTATACACCTTATTCTATACTATGTACTACTATACACCACATTCTATACAATGTACCTCTATACACCATATTCTATATTATGTACCTCTATACACCATATTCTATACTATATACCACTATACTCCATATCACTATACAATGTACCACTATACACCATATTCTATACTATATACAACTATTCAGCTCTACCCCATATTCTATACTCTGTACCACTATACACCATATTCTATACTATGAACCACTATACAGCTCTACACCATATTCTATACTATCTACCACTATACACCTCTACACCATATTCTATGCTATGTACCACTATACAGCTCTATTCCACTTTCTATACTATGTACCACTGTACAGCTCTACACCATATTCTATACTATATACCACTATACACCACATTCTATACTAAGTACCACTATACACCATATTCTATACTATGTAGCACTACATACCACATTCTATACTATATACCACTACACAGCTCTTCACCACATTCTATACTATGTACCACTATACACCATATTATATGCTATGTACCACTATACAGCTCAACAACACATTCTATACTATGTACAACTATACACCATATTCAAGACTATGTACCACTATACACCATATTCTTTACTATGTACATCTATACACCATATTCTATACTATGTACCTCTATACACCATATTCTATACTATGTACCACTCACTATACACCACATTTTATACTCTGTACCACTATGCACCATATTCTATACTTTGTACCTCTATACACTATGTTCTTTACTATGTACCACTATACACCACATTCTATACTATGTACCACTATACAGCTCTACACCACATTCTATACTATGTACCACTATACACCATATTCTATACTATGTACCTCTATACACCATATTCTATACTATGTACCATTATACAGCTTTATACCACATTCTATAATAGGTACCACTATACACCATATTCTATACTATAAACCACTATACAGCTCTACACAACATTCTATACTATGTACCACTATACACCATATTCTATACTATGTACCACTAAACAACACATTCTATGCTATGTACCACTACACAGCTCTACACCAAATTCTATACTATGTACCACTATACAACACATTCTATACTATTTAACACTATACACAATATTCTATACTATAAACCACTATACAGCTCTACACAACATTCTATACTATGTACCATATTCTATACTATGTACCTCTATACACCATATTCTATACTATGTACCACTATACACCATATTCTATACTATGTACCACAATACACCACATTCTATACTATGTACCACTATACACAATATTCTATATTATTTACCACTATACAGCTCTACACCATATTCTATACTATGTACCACAGTAGAGCTCTATACCATATTCTATACTATATAAAACTATACACCATATTCTATACTATGTACCACTATACAGCTTTATATCACATTCTATACTATGTACCATTATACAGCTCTAAACCACATTCTATACTATGTACCACTATACACCATATTCTATACTATGTACCACTATACAGCTCTACACCACATTCTATACTATGTACCACTATACACCATATTCTATACTATGTACCACAATACAGCTCTACACCATATTCTATACTATGTACAACTATACAGCTCTACACGATATTCTATACTATGTACCACTGTACACCATATTCTATACTATGAACCACTATACACCACATTCTATACTATGTACCACTATACAGCTCTACAACACATTCTATACTATGTACCACTATACACCATATTCTATACTATGTACCACTATACAGCTCTACACCACATTCTATACTATGTCCAACTATACAGCTCTACACCGTATTCTATACTATGTACTACTATACAGCTCTACACCATATACCACTATACACCACATTCTATACTATGTACCACTACACCACACTCTATACTATGTACCACTGTGCACCACTATACACCACATTCTATACTATGTACCACTATACACCATATTCTATAATATGTACCTCTAAACACCATATTTTATACTATGTACCACTATACAGCTCTACACCACATTCTATACTATGTACAACTATACACCATATTCTATACTATGTACCTCTATACACCATATTCTATACTATGTACCATTATATAGCTTTATACAACATTCTATAATATGTACTACTATACACCACATTCTATACTATAAACCACTATACAGCTCTACACAACATTCTATACTATGTACCACTATACACGATATTCTATACTATGTACCACTATATACCACATTCTATACTGTAAACCACTATACAGCTCTACACAACATTCTATACTATGTACCACTATTCACCATATTCTATAAAATGTAACACTATAGACCACATTCTATACTATATACCACTATACACCATATTCTATACTTTGTACCTCTATACATTATGTTCTATACTATGTACCACTATATACCACATTCTATACTATGTACTACTATACAGCTCTACACCATATTCTATACTATGTACCACTGTACACCATATTCTTTACTATGTACCACTATACACCACTTTCTATACTATGTACCACTATACAACATATTCTATACTTTGTAATTTTATACACCATATTCTATACTATGTACCACTATACACCACATTCTATACTATGTACCATTATACAGCTCTACACCACATTCTATATTATGTACCACTATACACCACATTCTATACTATGTACCACTATACAGCTCTACACCACATTCTATACTATGTGCCACTAAACACCATATTCTATGTACCACTATACACCACATTCTAGACTATGTCTGACTATACACCATATTCTACACTATGTAGCACTATACACCTTATTCTATACTATGTACCTCTATACACCATATTCTATACTATGTACCACTATACTCCATATTTTATACTATGTACCACAAAACACCATATTCTATACTATGTACCACTATACACCACATTCTATACTATGTACCACTATACAGATCTACACCACATTCAATACTATATACCACTAAACACCATATTCTATGTACCACTATACACCACATTCTAGACTATGTACCACTATACAACATATTATATACTATGTAATTCTATACACCATATTCTATACTATGTACCACTATACACAACATTCTATACTATGTACCATTATACAGCTCTACACCACATTCTATATTATGTACCACTATACACCACATTCTTTACTATGTACCACTATACAACTCTACACCACATTCTATACTATGTACCACTAAACACCATATTCTATGTACCACTATACACCACATTCTAGACTATGTTTGACTATATACCATATTCTATACTATGTACCTCTATACACCATAATTTATACTATGTACCACTATACACCACATTCTATACTATGTGGCACTATACACCTTATTCTATACTATGTACCTCTATACAGCTCTTCACCATATTATTTACTCTGTACCACTATACACCATACTCTATACTATGTACCACTTTACACCATATTCTAAACTATGTACCACTATACACCACATTCTATACAATGTACCTCTATACACCATATTCTTTATTATGTACCTCTATACACCATATTCTATACTATATACCACTATACACCATATTCTATACAATGTACCACTATACACCATATTCTATACTATATACAACTATTCAGCTCTACCCCATATTCTATACTCTGTACCATTATACACCATATTCTATACTATGAACCACTATACAGCTCTACACCATATTCTATACTATCTACCACTGTACACCTCTACACCATATTCTATGCTATGAACCACTATACAGCTCTACACCATATTCTATACTATCTACCACTGTACGGCTCTACACCATATTCTATACTATATACCACTATACACCACATTCTATTCTAAGTACCACTATACACCATATTCTATACTATGTAGCACTACATACCACATTCTATACTATATTCCACTACACAGCTCTTCACCACATTCTATACTATGTACCACTATACACCATATTCTATACTATGTACCACTATACAGCTCAACAACACATTCTATACTATGTACAACTATACACCATATTCAAGACTATGTACCACTATACACCATATTCTATACTATGTACCTCTATACACCATATTCTATACTATGTACCTCTATACACCATATTCTATACTATGTACCACTCACTATACACCACATTTTATACTATGTACCACTATGCACCATATTCTATACTTTGTACCTCTATACACTATGTTCTTTACTATGTACCACTATACACCACATTCTATACTATGTACCACTATACAGCTCTACACCACATTCTATACTATGTACCACTATACACCATATTCTATACTATGTACCTCTATACACCATATTCTATACTATGTACCATTATACAGCTTTATACCACATTCTATAATATGTACCACTATACACCACATTCTATACTATAAACCACTATACAGCTCTACACAACATTCTATACTATGTACCACTATACACCATATTCTATACTATGTACCACTATACACCACATTCTATACTATGTACCACTATACAGCTCTACACCATATTCTATACTATGTAGCACAGTAGAGCTCTATACCATATTCTATACTATATAAAACTATACACCATATTCTATACTATGTACCACTATACAGCTTTATATCACATTCTATACTATGTACCATTATACAGCTCTAAACCACATTCTATACTATGTACCACTATACACCATATTCTATACTATGTACCACTATACATCTCTACACCACATTCTATACTATGTACCACTGTACACCATATTCTTTACTATGTACCACTATACACCACTTTCTATACTATGTACCACTATACAACATATTCTATACTTTGTAATTCTATACACCATATTCTATACTATGTACCACTATACACAACATTCTATACTATGTACCATTATACAGCTCTACACCACATTCTATATTATGTACCACTATACACCACATTCTATACTATGTACCACTATACAGCTCTACACCACATTCTATACTATGTGCCACTAAACACCAAATTCTATGTACCACTATACACCACATTCTAGACTATGTCTGACTATACACCATATTCTACACTATGTAGCACTATACACCTTATTCTATACTATGTACCTCTATACACCATATTCTATACTATGTACCAATATACTCCATATTTTATACTATGTACCACAAAACACCATATTCTATACTATGTACCACTATACAGCACATTCTATACTATGTACCACTATACAGCTCTACACCACATTCAATACTATATACCACTAAACACCATATTCTATGTACCACTATACACCACATTCTAGACTATGTACCACTATACAACATATTATATACTATGTAATTCTATACACCATATTCTATACTATGTACCACTATACACAACATTCTATACTATGTACCATTATACAGCTCTACACCACATTCTATATTATGTACCACTATACACCACATTCTTTACTATGTACCACTATACAACTCTACACCACATTCTATACTATGTACCACTAAACAACATATTCTATGTTCCACTATACACCACATTCTAGACTATGTTTGACTATATACCATATTCTATACTATGTACCTCTATACACCATAATTTATACTATGTACCACTATACACCACATTCTATACTATGTGGCACTATACACCTTATTCTATACTATGTACCTCTATACAGCTCTTCACCATATTATTTACTCTGTACCACTATACACCATATTCTTTATTATGTACCTCTATACACCATATTCTATACTATATACCACTATACACCATATTCTATACAATGTACCACTATACACCATATTCTATACTATATACAACTATTCAGCTCTACCCCATATTCTATACTCTGTACCATTATACACCATATTCTATACTATGAACCACTATACAGCTCTACACCATATTCTATACTATCTACCACTGTACACCTCTACACCATATTCTATGCTATGAACCACTATACAGCTCTACACCATATTCTATACTATCTACCACTGTACGGCTCTACACCATATTCTATACTATATACCACTATACACCACATTCTATTCTAAGTACCACTATACACCATATTCTATACTATGTAGCACTACATACCACATTCTATACTATATTCCACTACACAGCTCTTCACCACATTCTATACTATGTACCACTATACACCATATTCTATACTATGTACCACTATACAGCTCAACAACACATTCTATACTATGTACAACTATACACCATATTCAAGACTATGTACCACTATACACCATATTCTATACTATGTACCTCTATACACCATATTCTATACTATGTACCTCTATACACCATATTCTATACTATGTACCACTCACTATACACCACATTTTATACTATGTACCACTATGCACCATATTCTATACTTTGTACCTCTATACACTATGTTCTTTACTATGTACCACTATACACCACATTCTATACTATGTACCACTATACAGCTCTACACCACATTCTATACTATGTACCACTATACACCATATTCTATACTATGTACCTCTATACACCATATTCTATACTATGTACCATTATACAGCTTTATACCACATTCTATAATATGTAGCACTATACACCACATTCTATACTATAAACCACTATACAGCTCTACACAACATTCTATACTATGTACCACTATACACCATATTCTATACTATGTACCACTATACACCACATTCTATACTATGTACCACTATACAGCTCTACACCATATTCTATACTATGTAGCACAGTAGAGCTCTATACCATATTCTATACTATATAAAACTATACACCATATTCTATACTATGTACCACTATACAGCTTTATATCACATTCTATACTATGTACCATTATACAGCTCTAAACCACATTCTATACTATGTACCACTATACACCATATTCTATACTATGTACCACTATACATCTCTACACCACATTCTATACTATGTACCACTGTACACCATATTCTTTACTATGTACCACTATACACCACTTTCTATACTATGTACCACTATACAACATATTCTATACTTTGTAATTCTATACACCATATTCTATACTATGTACCACTATACACAACATTCTATACTATGTACCATTATACAGCTCTACACCACATTCTATATTATGTACCACTATACACCACATTCTATACTATGTACCACTATACAGCTCTACACCACATTCTATACTATGTGCCACTAAACACCAAATTCTATGTACCACTATACACCACATTCTAGACTATGTCTGACTATACACCATATTCTACACTATGTAGCACTATACACCTTATTCTATACTATGTACCTCTATACACCATATTCTATACTATGTACCAATATACTCCATATTTTATACTATGTACCACAAAACACCATATTCTATACTATGTACCACTATACAGCACATTCTATACTATGTACCACTATACAGCTCTACACCACATTCAATACTATATACCACTAAACACCATATTCTATGTACCACTATACACCACATTCTAGACTATGTACCACTATACAACATATTATATACTATGTAATTCTATACACCATATTCTATACTATGTACCACTATACACAACATTCTATACTATGTACCATTATACAGCTCTACACCACATTCTATATTATGTACCACTATACACCACATTCTTTACTATGTACCACTATACAACTCTACACCACATTCTATACTATGTACCACTAAACAACATATTCTATGTTCCACTATACACCACATTCTAGACTATGTTTGACTATATACCATATTCTATACTATGTACCTCTATACACCATAATTTATACTATGTACCACTATACACCACATTCTATACTATGTGGCACTATACACCTTATTCTATGCTATGTACCTCTATACAGCTCTTCACCATATTATTTACTCTGTACCACTATACACCATATTCTTTATTATGTACCTCTATACACCATATTCTATACTATATACCACTATACACCATATTCTATACAATGTACCACTATACACCATATTCTATACTATATACAACTATTCAGCTCTACCCCATATTCTATACTCTGTACCATTATACACCATATTCTATACTATGAACCACTATACAGCTCTACACCATATTCTATACTATCTACCACTGTACACCTCTACACCATATTCTATGCTATGAACCACTATACAGCTCTACACCATATTCTATACTATCTACCACTGTACGGCTCTACACCATATTCTATACTATATACCACTATACACCACATTCTATTCTAAGTACCACTATACACCATATTCTATACTATGTAGCACTACATACCACATTCTATACTATATTCCACTACACAGCTCTTCACCACATTCTATACTATGTACCACTATACACCATATTCTATACTATGTACCACTATACAGCTCAACAACACATTCTATACTATGTACAACTATACACCATATTCAAGACTATGTACCACTATACACCATATTCTATACTATGTACCTCTATACACCATATTCTATACTATGTACCTCTATACACCATATTCTATACTATGTACCACTCACTATACACCACATTTTATACTATGTACCACTATGCACCATATTCTATACTTTGTACCTCTATACACTATGTTCTTTACTATGTACCACTATACACCACATTCTATACTATGTACCACTATACAGCTCTACACCACATTCTATACTATGTACCACTATACACCATATTCTATACTATGTACCTCTATACACCATATTCTATACTATGTACCATTATACAGCTTTATACCACATTCTATAATATGTAGCACTATACACCACATTCTATACTATAAACCACTATACAGCTCTACACAACATTCTATACTATGTACCACTATACACCATATTCTATACTATGTACCACTATACACCACATTCTATACTATGTACCACTATACAGCTCTACACCATATTCTATACTATGTAGCACAGTAGAGCTCTATACCATATTCTATACTATATAAAACTATACACCATATTCTATACTATGTACCACTATACAGCTTTATATCACATTCTATACTATGTACCATTATACAGCTCTAAACCACATTCTATACTATGTACCACTATACACCATATTCTATACTATGTACCACTATACATCTCTACACCACATTCTATACTATGTACCACTGTACACCATATTCTTTACTATGTACCACTATACACCACTTTCTATACTATGTACCACTATACAACATATTCTATACTTTGTAATTCTATACACCATATTCTATACTATGTACCACTATACACCACATTCTATACTATGTACCATTATACAGCTCTACACCACATTCTATATTATGTACCACTATACACCACATTCTATACTATGTACCACTATACAGCTCTACACCACATTCTATACTATGTGCCACTAAACACCAAATTCTATGTACCACTATACACCACATTCTAGACTATGTCTGACTATACACCATATTCTACACTATGTAGCACTATACACCTTATTCTATACTATGTACCTCTATACACCATATTCTATACTATGTACCACTATACTCCATATTTTATACTATGTACCACAAAACACCATATTCTATACTATGTACCACTATACAGCACATTCTATACTATGTACCACTATACAGCTCTACACCACATTCAATACTATATACCACTAAACACCATATTCTATGTACCACTATACACCACATTCTAGACTATGTACCACTATACAACATATTATATACTATGTAATTCTATACACCATATTCTATACTATGTACCACTATACACAACATTCTATACTATGTACCATTATACAGCTCTACACCACATTCTATATTATGTACCACTATACACCACATTCTTTACTATGTACCACTATACAACTCTACACCACATTCTATACTATGTACCACTAAACACCATATTCTATGTACCACTATACACCACATTCTAGACTATGTTTGACTATATACCATATTCTATACTATGTACCTCTATACACCATAATTTATACTATGTACCACTATACACCACATTCTATACTATGTGGCACTATACACCTTATTCTATACTATGTACCTCTATACAGCTCTTCACCATATTATTTACTCTGTACCACTATACACCATACTCTATACTATGTACCACTTTACACCATATTCTATACTATGTACCACTATACACCACATTCTATACAATGTACCTCTATACACCATATTCTTTATTATGTACCTCTATACACCATATTCTATACTATATACCACTATACACCATATTCTATACAATGTACCACTATACACCATATTCTATACTATATACAACTATTCAGCTCTACCCCATATTCTATACTCTGTACCATTATACACCATATTCTATACTATGAACCACTATACAGCTCTACACCATATTCTATACTATCTACCACTGTACACCTCTACACCATATTCTATGCTATGAACCACTATACAGCTCTACACCATATTCTATACTATCTACCACTGTACGGCTCTACACCATATTCTATACTATATACCACTATACACCACATTCTATTCTAAGTACCACTATACACCATATTCTATACTATGTAGCACTACATACCACATTCTATACTATATTCCACTACACAGCTCTTCACCACATTCTATACTATGTACCACTATACACCATATTCTATACTATGTACCACTATACAGCTCAACAACACATTCTATACTATGTACAACTATACACCATATTCAAGACTATGTACCACTATACACCATATTCTATACTATGTACCTCTATACACCATATTCTATACTATGTACCTCTATACACCATATTCTATACTATGTACCACTCACTATACACCACATTTTATACTATGTACCACTATGCACCATATTCTATACTTTGTACCTCTATACACTATGTTCTTTACTATGTACCACTATACACCACATTCTATACTATGTACCACTATACAGCTCTACACCACATTCTATACTATGTACCACTATACACCATATTCTATACTATGTACCTCTATACACCATATTCTATACTATGTACCATTATACAGCTTTATACCACATTCTATAATATGTACCACTATACACCACATTCTATACTATAAACCACTATACAGCTCTACACAACATTCTATACTATGTACCACTATACACCATATTCTATACTATGTACCACTATACACCACATTCTATACTATGTACCACTATACAGCTCTACACCATATTCTATACTATGTAGCACAGTAGAGCTCTATACCATATTCTATACTATATAAAACTATACACCATATTCTATACTATGTACCACTATACAGCTTTATATCACATTCTATACTATGTACCATTATACAGCTCTAAACCACATTCTATACTATGTACCACTATACACCATATTCTATACTATGTACCACTATACAGCTCTTCACCACATTCTATAATATGTACCACTATACACCATATTCTATACTATGTACCACAATACAGCTCTACACCATATTCTATACTATGTACAACTATACAGCTCTACACCATATTCTATACTATGTACCACTGTACACCATATTCTATACTATGAACCACTATACACCACATTCTATACTATGTACCACTATACAGCTCTACAACACATTCTATACTATGTACCACTATACACCATATTCTATACTATGTACCACTATACAGCTTACCACCACATTCTATACTATGTCCAACTATACAGCTCTACACCGTATTCTATACTATGTACTATTATACACCACATTCTATACTATGTACCACTATACAGCTCTACACCATATACCACTATACACCACATTCTATACTATGTACCACTACACCACACTCTATACTATGTACCACTATGCACCACTATACACCACATTCTATACTATGTACCACTATACACCATATTCTATACTATGTACCTCTAAACACCATATTTTATACTATGTACCACTATACACCATATGCTATACTATGTACCACTATACAGCTCTACACCACATTCTATACTATATACCACTATACACCATATTCTATACTATTTAGCACTATACACCATAATCTATAGTACATACCACTATACAGCTCTACACCATATTCTATGCTATTTATCACTATACACAATACACTATACTATGCACCACTTTACAGCTCTACACCATATTCTATACTATATACCACTATCCACCAAATTGTATACTATGTACCACTATACAGCTCTACACCATATTCTATACTATGTACCACTTTACAGCTCTACACCATATTCTATACTATATACCACAATACAGCACATTCTATACTATGGTGTATAGTGGTACATAGTATAGAATGTGGTGTAGAGCTGTTAATTGGTACATAGTATAGAATATGGTGTATAGTGGTACATAGTATAGAATATCGTGTATAGTGGTTCATAGTATAGAATGTGGTTTACAGTTGTATAATGGTACATACTATAGAATGTGGTATAAAGCTGTATAGTGGTACATAGTATAGAATATGGTGTATAGTAGCATATAGTATAGAATATGGTATAGAGCTGTATTGTGGTATATAGTATATAATATGGTGTAGAGCTGTAAAGTGGTACATAGTATAGAATATGGTGTAGAGCTGTATAGTGGTACACAGTATACAATATGGTGTATAGTGGTATATAGTATAGCATATGGTGTAGAGCTGTATAGTGGTATGTAGTATAGAATATGGTGTATAGTGCTACATAGTATAGAATATGGTGTATAGTGGTATATAGTATAGAATGTGGTGTAGAGCTGTATAGTGGTACATAGTATAGCATATGGTGTATAGTGGTACATAGTAGAAAATACGGTGTATAAAGGTACATAGTATAGAATATGGTGTATAGTGGTACATAGTATAGAATGTGGTGTATAGTGGTGCATAGTGGGACATAGTATAGAGTGTGGTGTAGTGGTACATAGTATAGAATGTGGTGTATAGTGGTATATGGTGTAGAGCTGTATAGTGGTACATAGTATAGAATGTGGTGTATAGTAGTACATAGTATAGAATACGGTGTAGAGCTGTATAGTTGGACATAGTATAGAATTTGGTGTAGATCTGTATAGTGGTACATAGTATGGAATATGGTGTATAGTGGTACATAGTATGGAATATGGTGTATAGTGGTACATAGTATAGAATATGGTGTACAGTGGTACATAGTATAGAATATGGTGTAGTGCTGTATAGTTGTACATAGTATAGAATATGGTGTAGAGCTGTATAGTGGTACATAGTATGGAATATGGTGTATAGTGGTACATAGTATAGAATATGTTGTATAGAGGTACATAGTATAGAATATGGTGTATAGTGGTACATAGTATGGAATACGTTGTATAGTGGAACATAGTATAGAATATGGTGTAATGTGGTACATAGTATAGAATATGGTGTAAAGTGGAACATTGTAATGAATATGGTGTAGAGGTACAAAGTATAGAATATGGTGTATAGTGGTACTTAGTATAGAATGTGGTGTATAGTGGTACATAGTATAGAATGTGGTGTATAGAGGTAAATAGTCTAGAATATGGTGTATAGTGGTACATAGAATAGAATGTGGTGTAGAGCTGAATAGTGGTACATAGTATAGAATATGGATTATAGTGGTACATAGTATAGAATGTGGTGTAGTGCTGTATAGTGTTACATAGTATAGAATGTGGTGTATATTGCTACATAGTATAGAATATGGTGTATAGTGGTACTTAGTATAGAATGTGATCTATAGCAGTATAGACTATAGAATATGGTGTAGAGCTGTACAGTTGTACATAGTATAGAATGTGGTATAGAGCTGTACAGTGGTACATAGCATTGAATATGGTGTAGAGGTGTATAGTGGTACATAGTATAGAATATGGTGTATAGTGGTAAATAGTATAGAATGTGGTGTAGAGCTGTATAGTGGTTCATAGTATAGAATATGGTGTATAGTGGTACATAGTATAGAATATGGGGTAGAGCTGTATAGTTGTATATAGTATAGAATATGGTGTATAGTGGTACATTGTATATAATATGGTTAATAGTGGTATATAGTATAGAATATGGTGTATAGAGGAAAATAGTATAGAATATGGTGTATAAAGGTAAATATTATAGAATATGGTGTATAGTGGTACATTGTATAGAATGTGGTGTAGAGCTGTATAGTGGTACATAGTATAGAATATGGTGTATAGTGGTACATAGTATAGAATGTGGTGAAGAGCTGTATAGTGGAACATAGTATAGAATATGGTGTATATTGGTACATAGTATAGAATGTGGTGTATAGTGGAACACAGTGTAGAATGTGGTGTAGAGCTGTATAGTGGTACATAGTATAGAATATGGTGTATTGTGGTACATAGTATAGAATGTGGTGTAGAGCTGTATAATGGTACATAGTATAGGATGTGGTGTATAGTGGTATATAGTATAGAATATGGTGTATAGAGGTACATAGTATAGAATATGGTGTATAGTGGTACATAGTATAGAATATGGTTAATAGTGGTATATAGTATAGAATATGGTGTATAGAGGTAAATAGTATAGAATATGGTGTATAAAGGTAAATATTATAGAATATGGTGTATAGTGGTACATAGTCTAGAATGTTGTGTATAGTGGTACATAGAATATGGTGTATAGTGGTACATTGCATAGAATGTGGTGTAGAGCTGTATAGTGGTACATAGTATAGAATATGGTGTATTGTGGTACATAGTAAAGAATGTGGTGTAGAGCTGTATAATGGTACATAGTATAGGATGTGGTGTATAGTGGTATATAGTATAGAATATGGTGTATAGAGGTACATAGTATAGAATATGGTGTATAGTGGTACATAGTATAGAATATGGTGTATAGTGGTACATAGTATAGAATGTGTTGTAGAGCTGTATAGTGGTACATAGTATAGATTATTGTTTAGAGCTGTATAGTGGTACAAAGTATAAAATGTGGTATATAGTGGTACATATTATAGAATGTGGTGTAGAGCTGCATAATGGTACATAGTATAGAATGTGGTGTATAGTGTTACATAGTATAGAATATGGTGTAATGTGGTACATAGTATAGAATGTGGTGTAGAGCTGTATAATGGTACATAGTATAGGATGTGGTGTATAGTGGTATATAGTATAGAATATGGTGTATATTGGTACATAGTATAGAATATGGTGTATAGTGGTACATAGTATAGAATGTGGTGTAGAGCTGTATAGTGGTACATAGTATAGAATATTGTTTAGAGCTGTATAGTGGTACATAGTATAAAATGTGGTATATAGTGGTACATATTATAGAATGTGGTGTAGAGCTGTATAATGGTACATAGTATAGAATGTGGTGTAAAGTGTTACATAGTATAGAATATGGTGTATAGTGGTACATAGTATAGAATGTGTTGTATAGTAGTATATAGTATAGAATATGGTATAGAGCAGTATAGTGGTACATAGTATAGAATATGGTGTAGAGGTATATAGTGGTATATAGTATAGAATATGGTGTATAGTTGTATATAGTATAGAATGTGGTGTAAAGCTGTATAGTGGTTCATAGTATAGAAAATGGTGTATAGTGGTACATAGTATAGAATATGGGGTAGAGCTGTATAGTGGTATATAGTATAGAATATGGTGTATAGTGGTATATAGTATAGAATATGGTGTATAGAGGTACATAGTATAGAATATGGTGTATAGAATTACATAGTATAGATTATGATGTATAATGGTACATAGTCTAGAATGTGGTGTATATTGGTACATAGAATATGGAGTATAGTGGTACATAGTATAGAATGTGGTGTAGAGGTGTATAGTGGTACATAGTATAGAATATGTTGTATAGTGGTACATGGTATAGAATGTAGTGTAGAGATGTATAGTGGTACATAGTGTAGAATAAGGTGTATAGTGGTACATAGTATAGAATGTTGTTTAGAGCTGTATAATGGTACATAGTATAGAATGTGGTATAAAGCTGTATAGTGGTACATAGTATAGAATATGGTGTATAGTGGTATAAAGTATTGAATATGGTATAGAGCTCTGTTGTGGTACATAGTATAGAATACGGTGTTGAGCTGTATATTGGTACATAGTATAGTATATGGTGTATCATGGTACATAGTATAGAATGTGGTGTAGAGCTGTATAGTGGTACATAATATAGAATGTGGTGTATGGAGGTACATAGTATAAAATATAGTGTATAGAGGCACATAGTATAGAATATGGTGTAAAGTGGTACATAGTATAGAATGTGGTGTATAGTGGTACATAGTATAGAAATTGGTGTATAGAGGTACATAGTATAGAATATGGTGTATAGTGGTACATTGTCTAGAATATGGTGTATAGTGTTATATAGTCTAGAATATGGTGTATAGTGGTACATAGAATATGATGTATAGTGGTACATAGTATGGAATGTGGTGTAAAGCTGTATAGTGGTACATAGCATAGAATATGGTGTAGAGGTGTATAGTGGTATATAGTATAGAATTTGGTGTAAAGTGGTAAATAGTATAGAATATAGTGTAGAGCTGTATAGTGGTTCATAGTATAGAATATGGTGTATAGTGGTACATAGCATAGAATGTGGTGTAGAGCTGTATAATGGTACATAGTATAGGATGTGGTGTATAGTGGTATATAGTATAGATTATGGTGTATAGAGGTACATAGTATAGAATATGGTGTATAGTGGTACATAGAATATGATGTATAGTGGTACATAGTATAGAATGTGGTGTAAAGCTGTATAATGGTACATAGTATAGAATGTGGTGTAGAGGTGTATAGTGGTATATAGTATAGAATTTGGTGTATAGTGGTATATAGTATAGAATATGGTGTATAGAGGTACATAATATAGAATATGGTGTATAGAGTTACATAGAATAGAATATGGTGTATAATGGTACATAGTCTAGAATGTGGTGTATAGTGGTACATAGAATATGGAGTATAGTGGTACATAGTATAGAATGTGGTGTAGAGCTGTATAGTGGTACATAATATAGAATATGGTGTATAGTGGTACATAGTATAGAATGTGGTGTAGAGCTGTATAGTTTTACATAGAATAGAATATGTTGTATAGTGGTACATAGTATAGAATGTGGTGTACAGCTGTATAGTGGTACATAGTATAGAATATGGTGTATAGTGGTACATAGAATAGAATGTGGTTTAGAGCTGTATAATGGTACATAGTATAGAATGTGGTATAAAGCTGTATAGTGGTACAAAGTATAGAATATGGTGTATAGTGGTATAAAGTATAGAATACGGTATAGAGCTCTATTGTGGTACGTAGTATAGAATATGGTGTAGAGCTGTATATTGGTACATAGTTTAGAATATGGTGTATAGTGGTACATGGTACAGAATGTGGTGTAGAGCTGTATAGTGGTACATAGTATAGAATGTGGTGTATGGTGGTACATAATATAGAATATAGTGTATAGAGGCACATAGTATAGAATATGGTGTATAGTGGTACATAGTATAGAATGTGGTGTATAGTGGTACATAGTATAAAATGTGGTGTATAGAGGTACATAGTATAGAATATGGTGTATAGTGGTACATAGTCTAGAATATGGTGTATAGTTTTACATAGTCTAGAATATGGTGTATAGTGGTATATAGAATATGATGTATAGTGACACATAGTATAGAATGTGGTGTAAAGCTGTATAATGGTACATAGTATAGAATGTGGTGTATAGTGGTACATAGTATAGAATGTGTTGTAGAGCTAAATAGTTGTACATAGTATAGAATATGGTGTAAAGTCGTACATAGTATAGAATGTTGTGTAGAGCAGTATAGTGTTACATAGTATAGAATGTGGTGTTTAGTGCTACATAGTATAGAATATTGTGTATAGTGGTACTTAGTATAGAATGTGGTCTATAGTAGAATATAGTATAGTATATGGTGTAGAGCTGTACAGTTGTACATAGTATAGAATGTGGTATAGAGCTGTATAATGGTACATAGCACAGAATATGCTGTAGAGGTGTATAGTGCTACATAGTATAGAATATGGTGTAAAGTGGTAAATAGAATAGAATATAGTGTAGAGCAGTATAGTGGTTCATAGTATAGAATATGGTGTATAGTGGTACATAGCATAGAATGTGGTGTAGAGCTGTATAATGGTACATAGTATAGGATGTGGAGTATAGTGGTATATAGTATAGAATATGGTGTATAGAGGTACATAGTATAGAATATGGTGTATAGTGGTACATAGAATATGATGTATAGTGGTACATAGTATAGAATGTGGTGTAAAGCTGTATAATGGTACATAGTATAGAATGTGGTGTATAGTGGTACATAGTATAGATTATGGTGTATAGTAGTACATAGTAAAGAATATGGTGTATAGTGGTACATAGTATAGAATGTGGTTTAGAGCTGTATAGTGTTACATAGTATAGATTGTGGTGTAGAGCTGTAAAGTGGTACATAGTATAGAAAATGGTGTATAGAGGTATATAGTATAGTATATGCTGTATAGTGGTACATAGTATAGAATGTGGTGTAGAGCTGTATAGTGGAACATAATATAGATTGTTGTGTATAGTGGTATATAATATATAATATAGTGTATAGAGGCACATAGTATAGCATATGGTGTATAGTGCTACATAGTATAGAATGTGGTGTATAGTGGTACATAGTATAGAATGTGGTGTATAGAGGTACTTAGTATAGAATGTGGTCTATAGTAGTATATAGTATAGAATATGGTGTATAGTCAAACATAGAATAGAATGTGGTGTAGAGCTGTATAGTGTTACATAGTATAGAATGTGGTGTATAGTGCTACATAGTATAGAATATTGTGTATAGTGGTACTTAGTATAGAATGTGGTCTATAGTAGTATATAGTATAGAATATGGTATAGAGTTGTACAGTTGTACATAGTATAGAATGTGGTATAGAGCTGTATATTGGTACACAGTATAGAATATGGTGTAGAGGTGTATAGTGCTACATAGTATAGAATATGGTGTAAAGTGGTAAATAGTATAGAATATGATGTAAAGCTGTATAGTGGTTCATAGTATAGAATATGAAGTATAGTGGTACATAGTATGGAATATGGGGTAGAGCTGTATAGTTGTATAAAGTATAGAATATGGTGTATAGTGGTACATTGTATAGAATATGGTTAATAGTGGTATATAGTATAGAATATGGTGTATAGAGGTAAATAGCATAGAATATGTTGTATAGTAGTACATAGTATAGAATGTGGTGTAGAGCTGTATAGTGGTACATAGTGTAGAATATGGTGTATAGTGGTACATAGTATAGAATGTTGTTTAGAGCTGTATAATGGTACATAGTTTAGAATGTGGTATAAAGCTGTATAGTGGTACATAGTATAGAAAATGGTGTATAGTGGTATATAGTATAGAATATGGTATAGAGCTCTGTTGTGGTACATAGTATAGAATATGGTGTAGAGCTGTATATTGGTACATAGTATAGAATATGGTGTATAGTGGTACATAGTATAGAATATGGTGTAGAGCTGTATAGTGGTACATAGTATAGAATGTGGTGTATGGAGGTACATAGTATAAAATATAGTGTATAGAGGCACATAGTATAGAATATGGTGTATAGTGGTACATAGTATAGAATGTGGTGTATAGTGGTACATAGTATAGAAAGTGGTGTATAGAGGTACATAGTATAGAATATGGTGTATAGTGGTATATAGTCTAGAATATGGTGTATAGTGTTATATAGTCTAGAATATGGTGTATAGTGGAACATAGAATATGATGTATAGTGGTACATAGTATAGAATGTGGTGTAAAGCTGTATAGTGGTACATAGCATAGAATATGGTGTAGAGTTGTATAGTGATATATAGTATAGAATTTGGTGTATAGTGGTATATAGTATAGAATATGGTGTATAGAGGTACATAGTTTAGAATATGGTGTATAATGGTACATAGTCTAGAATGTGGTGTATAGTGGTACATAGAAAATGGAGTATAGTGGTACATAGTATAGAATGTGGTGTAGAGCTGTATAGTGGTACATAGTATAGAAAATGGTGTATAGTGGTACATAGTATAGAATGTGGTGTATAGCTGTATAGTTTTACATAGTATAGAATATGTTGTATAGTGGAACATAGTATAGAATGTGGTGTACTGCTGTATAGTGGTACATAGTATAGAATATGGGGTATAGTGG
This sequence comes from Taudactylus pleione, assembly GCA_031769625.1. Lineage (NCBI taxonomy): Eukaryota > Metazoa > Chordata > Amphibia > Anura > Myobatrachidae > Taudactylus > Taudactylus pleione. The sequence continues at coordinate 428,490 of JAUIMM010001460.1, forward strand.
TACATAGTATAGAATGTGATTTAGAGCTGTACAATGGTACATAGTATAGAATGTGGTATAAAGCTGTATAGTGGTACAAAGTATAGAATATGGTGTATAGTGGTATAAAGTATAGAATATGGAATAGAGCTCTATTGTGGTACATAGTATAGAATATGGTGTAGAGCTGTATATTGGTACATAGTTTAGAATATGGTGTATAGTGGTACATAGTATAGAATATTTTGTATAGAGGTACATAGTATAGAATATGGTGTACAGTGGTACATAGTATAGAATGTGGTGTATAGTGGTACATAGTGGTACATAGCATAGAATGTGGTGTAGTGGTACATAGTATAGAATGTGGTGTATAGTGGTATATGGTGTAGAGCTGTATAGTGGTACATTGTATAGAATGTGGTGTATAGTGTTACATAGTATAGAATATGGTGTATAGTGGTACATAGTATAGAATGTGTTGTATAGTAGTATATAGTATAGAATATGGTGTAGAGCAGTATAGTGGTACATAGTATAGAATATGGTGTAGAGGTGTATAGTGGTATATAGTATAGAATATGGTGTATAGTTGTATATAGTATCGAATGTGGTGTAGAGCTGTATAGTGGTTTATAGTATAGAAAATGGTGTATAGTGGTACATAGTATAGAATATGGGGTATAGTGGTACATAGTCTAGAATATGGTGAATAGTGGTACATAGAATATGATGTGGTGTAGAGCTGAATAGTGGTACATAGTATAGAATATTTTGTATAGTCGTACATAGTATAGAATGTGGTGTAGAGCTGTATAGTGTTACATAGTATAGAATGTGGTGTATAGTGCTATATAGTATAGAATATTGTGTATAGTGGTACTTAGTATAGAATGTGGTCTATAGTAGTATATAGTATAGAATATGGTGTAGAGTTGTACAGTTGTACATAGTATAGAATGTGGTATAGAGCTGTATAGTGGTTCATAGTATAGAATATGGTGTATAGTGGTACATAGTATAGAATATGGGGTAGAGCTGTATAGTTGTATAAAGTATAGAATATGGTGTATAGTGGTACATTGTATAGAATATGGTTAATAGTGGTATATAGTATAGAATATGGTGTATAGAAGTAAATAGTATAGAATATGGTGTATAAAGGTACATAATATAGAATATGCTGTATAGTGGTACATAGTCTAGAATGTGGTGTATAGTGGTACATAGAATATGGTGTATAGTGGTACATAGTATCGAATGTGGTGAAGAACTGTATAGTGGAACATAGTATAGAATATGGTGTATAGTGGTACATAGTTTAGAATGTAGTGTATAGTTGTACATAGTGTAGAATATGGTGTATAGTGGTACATAGTATAGAATGTGGTGTAGAGCTGTATAGTGGTACATAGTATAGAATATGGTGTAGAGATGTATAGTGGTGCGGAGTATAGTATATGGTGCATAGTGCTACATTCTATAGAATATGGTGTATAGTGGTATATAGTACAGAATGTGGTGTAGAGCTGCATAGTGGTACATAGTATAGAATATTGTGTATAGTGGTACATAGTATAGAATATTTTGTATAGAGGTACATAGTATAGAATATGGTGTACAGTGGTACATAGTATTGAATGTGGTGTATAGTGGTACATAGTGGTACATAGCATAGAATGTGGTGTAGTGGTACATAGTATAGAATGTTGTGTTTAGTGGTATATGGTGTAGAGCTGTATAGTGGTACATTGTATAGAATGTGGTGTACAATAGTAAATAGTATAGAATACGGTGTAGAGCTGTATAGTGGTAAATAGAATAAAATATGGTGTATAGTGGTACATAGTATAGAATATGGTGTAGTGTTGTATAGTGGTTCATAGTATAGAATATGGTGTAGAGCTGTATTGTGGTACATAGTATAGAATATGGTGTATAGTGGTACATAGTATAGAATATGTTGTATAGAGGTACAAAGTATAGAATATGGTGTATAGTGGTACATAGTATGGAATAAGGTGTATAGTGGTACATAGTATAGAATATGTTGTATTGTGGTACATTGTATAGAATATGGTGTATAGAGGTACAAAGTATAGAATATGGTGTATAGTGGTACATAGTATAGAATAAGGTGTAGAGAGGTACATAGTATAGAATGTGGTGTAGAGCTGTATAGTGCTAAATAGTTTAGAATATGTTGTATAGTGGTACATATTATAGATTGTGGTGTAAATACTATGCACCACTATGCAGCTCTAAACCACATTCTATACTATGTACCACTATACAGCTCTACACCATTTTCTTTTCAATGTACCACTATACACCACATTCTATACTATGTAACACTATACAGCTCTACTCCATATTCTATACTATGTACCAGTATACACCATATTCTAAACTATGTTACACTATACACCACATTCTATACTATGTACCGCTATACAGCTCTACACCACATTCTATAATATATACCACTATATACCACATTCTATACTATGTACCACTATACACCATATTCTATAGTAAGTACCATTATAAACCATATTATATACTATGTATCACTATACACCATATTCTATACGATGTACCACTATACAGCTCTACACCATATTCTATACTATGTACCACTATACACCATATTCTATATTATGTACCACTATACAGCACTACACCATATTCTATACTATGTACCACTATACACCATATTCTAAACTATGTAACACTTTACACCACATTCTATACTATGTACCACTATACAGCTCTACACCACATTTTATACTATATACCAATATACACCACATTCTATACTATGTAACACTATACACCATATTCTGTACTATGTACCTCTATACACCATATTCTATACTATGTACCACTATACACCATATTCTATACTATGTACCACTACACACCATATTCTATACAATGTACAACTATACACCATATTCTATATTATGTACCACTATACACCATATTCTATACTATCTACCACTATACACCATATTCTATACTATGTACCACAATACAGCTCTACACCATATTCTATACTATGTACCACTATACAGCTCTACCCCATATTCTATACTATGTATTATACAGCATATTCTATACTATGTATCAATATACACCATATTCTATACTGTGTTCCACAATACACCATATTCTATTATTCTATACTATGTACCACTATACATCACATTCTATACTATATACCACTGTACACCATATTCTATTCTATGTACCACCATACACCATATTCTATACTATCTACCACTATGCACCATATTCTTTACTATATACCACTATACACCTTATTCTATACTATGTACCACTATACACCATATTCTGTACTATTTACCACTATACACCATATTCTATACTATGTACCACTATTCAGCTCTACACCACATTCTATACTATGTACCACTATACAGCTCTACAACACATTCTATACTATGTATCACTATACACCATATTCTATACTATGTACCACTATACACCACATTCTATACTATGTACCACTGTACAGCTTTATACCACATTCTATACTATGTACCACTATACACCACATTCTATACAATGTACCACTATACAGCTCTACACCACATTCTATACTATGTTCCTCTATACACCATATTCTATACTATGTACCACTGTACAGCTCTACACCAAATTCTGTACTATGTACCACTATACACCACATTCTATACTATGTATCACTGTACACCAAATTCTATAATATGTACCTCTATATACCATATTCTATGCTATGTACCACAATACACCATATTCTACACTATGTACCACTATACACCGTATTCTATACTATGTACCACTATACACCATATTCTAAACTATATACCTCTATACACCATTTTCTAAACTATGTACCACTATACACCATATTCTATACTATGTACCACTATACACTATATTCTATACTATGTACCACTATACACCATATTCTATACTTTGCACCTCTATACAATTTATTCTATACTGTGTACAACTATACACCACATTCTATACTATGTACAATTATACAGCTTTATACCACATTCTATACTATGCAACACTATACACCATATTCTATACTATGTACCTCTATACACCATATTGTATACTATGTACCACTATTTATCTCTACACCACATTCTATACTTTGTACCACTATACAGCTCTACACCACATTCTATACTATGTACCACTATACACCATATTCTATACTATGTACCACTATACACCATATTCTATACTATATACCACTATACACCACATTCTATACTATGTACCATTATACAGCTTTATACCACATTCTATAATATGTACCACTATACACCACATTCTATACTATAAACCACTATACAGCTCTACACAACATTCTATACTTTGTTCCTCTATACACCATATTCTATACTATGTACCACTATACAGCTCTACACCAAATTCTATACTATGTACCACTATACAACACATTCTATACTATTTACCACTATACACCATATTCTATACTATGTACCACTATACACCATATTCTATACTATGTACCACAATACTCCACATTCTATACTATGTACCACTATACACCATATTCTATACTATGTACCACTATACATCTCTACACCATATTCTATTCTGTATACCATAATAGAGCTCTGTACCATATTCTATACTATATAAAACTATACACCATATTCTATACTATGTACCACTAAACAGCTTTATACCACATTGTATACTATGTATCATTATACAGCTCTAAACCACATTCTATACTATGTACCAATATACACCATATTCTATACTATGTACCACTATACAGCCCTACACCACATTCTATACTATGTACCACTATACAACATATTCTATACTATGTAAAACTATACAGCTCTACACCTCATTCTATACTATGTACCACTATACACCATATTATATACTATGTACCACTATACAGCTCTACACCACATTCTATACAATGTACCACTATACACCATATTCTATGTACCACTATACACCACATTGTTGACTATGTACCATTATACACCATATTCTATACTATGTAACTCTATACACCATATTCTATACTATGTACCTCTATACACCATATTCTATACAATATACCAATATACACCATATTCTATACTATATACCACTATACACCATATTCTATACTATATACCACTATACAGCTTTACCACATATTCTATACTATGTACCACTATACACCATTTTCTATACTATGAACCACTATACAGCTCTACACCACATTCTATACTATATTCCACTATACACCATATTCTATACTATGTACCACTATACACCTCTACACCATATTCTATACTATGTACCACTATACAGCTCTACACCATATTCTATACTGTATACTACTATACACCACATTCTATACTATGTACCACTATACATCATATTCTATACTATGTAACACTATACACCACATTCTATACTATGTACCATTATACAGCTCTACACCACATTTTATGCTATGTACCACTATATAACACATTCTATACTATTTACCTCTATACACCATATTCTATACTATGTAGCTCTTTACACCATATTCTATTCTATATACCACTATACACCATATTCTAATCAATGCACCACTATACACCATATTCTATACTATATACAACTATTCAGCTCAATCCCATATTCTATACTCTGTACCACTATACACCATATTCTATACTATGAACCACTATACAGCTCTATTCCACTTTCTATACTATGTACCACTATACAGCTCTACACCATATTCTATACTATATACTACTATACACCACATTCTGTACTAAGTACCACTATACACCATATTCTATACTATGTAGCACTATATACCACATTCTATACTATATACCTGTACACAGCTCTACACCACATTCTATACTATATACCACTATACACCATATTCTATACTATGTACCACTATACAGCTCAACACCACATTCTATACTAGGTACCACTATACACCATATTCAAGACTATGTACCACTATACACCATATTCTATACTATGTACCTCTATAAACCATATTCTATTCTATGTACCTCTATACACCATATTCTATACTATGTACCACTCACTATACACCACATTCTGTACTATGTACCACTATACACCATATTCTATACTTTGTACCTCTATACACTATATTCTATACTATGTACCTCTATACACCACATTCTATACTATGTACCACTATACAGCTCTACACCACATTCTAAACTATGCAACACTTTACACCATATTCTCTATTATGTACCTCTATACACCATATTCTATACTATGTACCAGTATTTAGCTCTACACCACATTCTATACTTTGTACCACTATACAGCTCTATACCACATTCTATACTATGTACCACTATACATCATATTCTATACTATGTACCACTATACACCATATTCTATACTATGTACCACTATACACCATATTCTATACTATGTACCACTATACAGCTCTACACCAAATTCTATACTATGTACCATTATACAACACATTCTATACTATTTACCACTATACACCATATTCTATATTATGTACCACTATACATCTCTACACCATATTCTATTCTATATACCATAATAGAGCTCTGTACCATATTCTATACTATATAAAACTATACACGATATTCTATACTATGTACCACTAAACAGCTTTATACCACATTTACACTATGTATCATTATACAGTTCTAAACCACATTCTATACTATGTATCACTATACACCATATTAAATACTATGTACCACTATACAGCTCTACACCACATTCTATACTATGTACCACTATACAACATATTCTATACTATGTAAAACTATACAGCTCTACACCTCATTCTATACTATGTACCACTATACACCATATTATATACTATGTACCACTATACAGCTCTACACCACATTCTATACAATGTACCACTATACACCATATTCTATGTACCACTATACACCACATTCTTCACTATGTACCATTATATACCATATTCTATACTATGTAACTCTATACACCATATTCTATACTATGTACCTCTATACACCATATTCTATACAATATACCACTATACACCATATTCTATACTATATACCACTTTACACCATATTCTATACTTTATACCACTTTACAGCTTTACCCCATATTCTATACTATGTACCACTATACACCATTTTCTATACTATGAACCACTATACAGCTCTACACCATATTCTATACTATATACTACTATACACCACATTCTATACTATGTACTACTATACATCATATTCTATTCTATGTAACACTATACACCACATTCTATACTATGTACCATTATACAGCTCTACACCACATTTTATGCTATGTACCACTATATAACACATTCTATACTATGTACCTCTATACAGCTTTATACCACATTGTATACTATGTATCATTATACAGCTCTAAACCACATTCTATACTATGTACCAATATACACCATATTCTATACTATGTACCACTATACAGCCCTACACCACATTCTATACTATGTACCACTATACAACATATTCTATACTATGTAAAACTATACAGCTCTACACCTCATTCTATACTATGTACCACTATACACCATATTATATACTATGTACCACTATACAGCTCTACACCACATTCTATACAATGTACCACTATACACCATATTCTATGTACCACTATACACCACATTGTTGACTATGTACCATTATACACCATATTCTATACTATGTAACTCTATACACCATATTCTATACTATGTACCTCTATACACCATATTCTATACAATATACCAATATACACCATATTCTATACTATATACCACTATACACCATATTCTATACTATATACCACTATACAGCTTTACCACATATTCTATACTATGTACCACTATACACCATTTTCTATACTATGAACCACTATACAGCTCTACACCACATTCTATACTATATTCCACTATACACCATATTCTATACTATGTACCACTATACACCTCTACACCATATTCTATACTATGTACCACTATACAGCTCTACACCATATTCTATACTGTATACTACTATACACCACATTCTATACTATGTACCACTATACATCATATTCTATACTATGTAACACTATACACCACATTCTATACTATGTACCATTATACAGCTCTACACCACATTTTATGCTATGTACCACTATATAACACATTCTATACTATTTACCTCTATACACCATATTCTATACTATGTAGCTCTTTACACCATATTCTATTCTATATACCACTATACACCATATTCTAATCAATGCACCACTATACACCATATTCTATACTATATACAACTATTCAGCTCAATCCCATATTCTATACTCTGTACCACTATACACCATATTCTATACTATGAACCACTATACAGCTCTATTCCACTTTCTATACTATGTACCACTATACAGCTCTACACCATATTCTATACTATATACTACTATACACCACATTCTGTACTAAGTACCACTATACACCATATTCTATACTATGTAGCACTATATACCACATTCTATACTATATACCTGTACACAGCTCTACACCACATTCTATACTATATACCACTATACACCATATTCTATACTATGTACCACTATACAGCTCAACACCACATTCTATACTAGGTACCACTATACACCATATTCAAGACTATGTACCACTATACACCATATTCTATACTATGTACCTCTATAAACCATATTCTATTCTATGTACCTCTATACACCATATTCTATACTATGTACCACTCACTATACACCACATTCTGTACTATGTACCACTATACACCATATTCTATACTTTGTACCTCTATACACTATATTCTATACTATGTACCTCTATACACCACATTCTATACTATGTACCACTATACAGCTCTACACCACATTCTAAACTATGCAACACTTTACACCATATTCTCTATTATGTACCTCTATACACCATATTCTATACTATGTACCAGTATTTAGCTCTACACCACATTCTATACTTTGTACCACTATACAGCTCTATACCACATTCTATACTATGTACCACTATACATCATATTCTATACTATGTACCACTATACACCATATTCTATACTATGTACCACTATACACCATATTCTATACTATGTACCACTATACAGCTCTACACCAAATTCTATACTATGTACCATTATACAACACATTCTATACTATTTACCACTATACACCATATTCTATATTATGTACCACTATACATCTCTACACCATATTCTATTCTATATACCATAATAGAGCTCTGTACCATATTCTATACTATATAAAACTATACACCATATTCTATACTATGTACCACTAAACAGCTTTATACCACATTTATACTATGTATCATTATACAGTTCTAAACCACATTCTATACTATGTATCACTATACACCATATTAAATACTATGTACCACTATACAGCTCTACACCACATTCTATACTATGTACCACTATACAACATATTCTATACTATGTAAAACTATACAGCTCTACACCTCATTCTATACTATGTACCACTATACACCATATTATATACTATGTACCACTATACAGCTCTACACCACATTCTATACAATGTACCACTATACACCATATTCTATGTACCACTATACACCACATTCTTCACTATGTACCATTATATACCATATTCTATACTATGTAACTCTATACACCATATTCTATACTATGTACCTCTATACACCATATTCTATACAATATACCACTATACACCATATTCTATACTATATACCACTTTACACCATATTCTATACTTTATACCACTTTACAGCTTTACCCCATATTCTATACTATGTACCACTATACACCATTTTCTATACTATGAACCACTATACAGCTCTACACCATATTCTATACTATATACTACTATACACCACATTCTATACTATGTACTACTATACATCATATTCTATTCTATGTAACACTATACACCACATTCTATACTATGTACCATTATACAGCTCTACACCACATTTTATGCTATGTACCACTATATAACACATTCTATACTATGTACCTCTATACAGCTTTATACCACATTGTATACTATGTATCATTATACAGCTCTAAACCACATTCTATACTATGTACCAATATACACCATATTCTATACTATGTACCACTATACAGCCCTACACCACATTCTATACTATGTACCACTATACAACATATTCTATACTATGTAAAACTATACAGCTCTACACCTCATTCTATACTATGTACCACTATACACCATATTATATACTATGTACCACTATACAGCTCTACACCACATTCTATACAATGTACCACTATACACCATATTCTATGTACCACTATACACCACATTGTTGACTATGTACCATTATACACCATATTCTATACTATGTAACTCTATACACCATATTCTATACTATGTACCTCTATACACCATATTCTATACAATATACCAATATACACCATATTCTATACTATATACCACTATACACCATATTCTATACTATATACCACTATACAGCTTTACCACATATTCTATACTATGTACCACTATACACCATTTTCTATACTATGAACCACTATACAGCTCTACACCACATTCTATACTATATTCCACTATACACCATATTCTATACTATGTACCACTATACACCTCTACACCATATTCTATACTATGTACCACTATACAGCTCTACACCATATTCTATACTGTATACTACTATACACCACATTCTATACTATGTACCACTATACATCATATTCTATACTATGTAACACTATACACCACATTCTATACTATGTACCATTATACAGCTCTACACCACATTTTATGCTATGTACCACTATATAACACATTCTATACTATTTACCTCTATACACCATATTCTATACTATGTAGCTCTTTACACCATATTCTATTCTATATACCACTATACACCATATTCTAATCAATGCACCACTATACACCATATTCTATACTATATACAACTATTCAGCTCAATCCCATATTCTATACTCTGTACCACTATACACCATATTCTATACTATGAACCACTATACAGCTCTATTCCACTTTCTATACTATGTACCACTATACAGCTCTACACCATATTCTATACTATATACTACTATACACCACATTCTGTACTAAGTACCACTATACACCATATTCTATACTATGTAGCACTATATACCACATTCTATACTATATACCTGTACACAGCTCTACACCACATTCTATACTATATACCACTATACACCATATTCTATACTATGTACCACTATACAGCTCAACACCACATTCTATACTAGGTACCACTATACACCATATTCAAGACTATGTACCACTATACACCATATTCTATACTATGTACCTCTATAAACCATATTCTATTCTATGTACCTCTATACACCATATTCTATACTATGTACCACTCACTATACACCACATTCTGTACTATGTACCACTATACACCATATTCTATACTTTGTACCTCTATACACTATATTCTATACTATGTACCTCTATACACCACATTCTATACTATGTACCACTATACAGCTCTACACCACATTCTAAACTATGCAACACTTTACACCATATTCTCTATTATGTACCTCTATACACCATATTCTATACTATGTACCAGTATTTAGCTCTACACCACATTCTATACTTTGTACCACTATACAGCTCTATACCACATTCTATACTATGTACCACTATACATCATATTCTATACTATGTACCACTATACACCATATTCTATACTATGTACCACTATACACCATATTCTATACTATGTACCACTATACAGCTCTACACCAAATTCTATACTATGTACCATTATACAACACATTCTATACTATTTACCACTATACACCATATTCTATATTATGTACCACTATACATCTCTACACCATATTCTATTCTATATACCATAATAGAGCTCTGTACCATATTCTATACTATATAAAACTATACACCATATTCTATACTATGTACCACTAAACAGCTTTATACCACATTTATACTATGTATCATTATACAGTTCTAAACCACATTCTATACTATGTATCACTATACACCATATTAAATACTATGTACCACTATACAGCTCTACACCACATTCTATACTATGTACCACTATACAACATATTCTATACTATGTAAAACTATACAGCTCTACACCTCATTCTATACTATGTACCACTATACACCATATTATATACTATGTACCACTATACAGCTCTACACCACATTCTATACAATGTACCACTATACACCATATTCTATGTACCACTATACACCACATTCTTCACTATGTACCATTATATACCATATTCTATACTATGTAACTCTATACACCATATTCTATACTATGTACCTCTATACACCATATTCTATACAATATACCACTATACACCATATTCTATACTATATACCACTTTACACCATATTCTATACTTTATACCACTTTACAGCTTTACCCCATATTCTATACTATGTACCACTATACACCATTTTCTATACTATGAACCACTATACAGCTCTACACCATATTCTATACTATATACTACTATACACCACATTCTATACTATGTACTACTATACATCATATTCTATTCTATGTAACACTATACACCACATTCTATACTATGTACCATTATACAGCTCTACACCACATTTTATGCTATGTACCACTATATAACACATTCTATACTATGTACCTCTATACAGCTCTAAACAATATTCTATACTATGTACCACTATACACCACATCCTATACTATGTACCATTATACAGCTCTACACCACATTCTATATTATGTACCACTATACACCACATTCTATACTATGAACCACTATACAGCTCTACACCACATTCTATACTATGTACCACTAAACACCATATTCTATGTACCACTATACACCACATTCTAGACTATGTCTGACTATACACCATATTCTATACTATGTACCTCTATACACCATAATTTATACTATGTACCACTATACACCACATTCTATACTATGTAGCACTATACACCTTATTCTATACTATGTACCTCTATACACCATATTCTATACTATGTACGATTATACACCATATTTTATACTATGTACCACAAAACACCATATTTTATACTATGTACCACTATATACCATATTCTATAGTATAAACCGCTATACACCATATTTTATACTATGTACCACTATACAACACATTCTATACTATGTAGAACTATACACCATATTCTATACTATGTACCTCTATACTCCATAGTCTATACTATGTACCACTATACACCATATTTTATGTACCACAATACACCATATTCTATACTATGTACCTCTTTACACCATATTCTATACTATGTACCACTATACTGTTCTACACCATATTCTATACTATGTACCACTATACAGCTCTTCACCATATTATTTACTCTGTACCACTATACACCATACTCTATACTATGTACCACTTTACACCATATTCTATAAAATGTAACACTATACACCACATTCTATACTATGTACCATTATACAGCTCTTCACCACATTATATTCTATGTACCACTATATACCACATTCTATACTATGTACCACTCTACAGCTCTACACCATATTCTATACTATGTACCACTATACAGGTCTACACCACATTCTATACTATGTACCACTGTACACCATATTCTATACTATGTACCACTATACACCACATTCTATTCTATGTATCACTGTACACCATATTCTATACTATGTACCTCTATACACCATATTCTATTCTATGTACCACTATACACCACATTCCATACTATGTACCACTATACAGGTCTACACCATATTCTATACTATGTACCACTATACACCATATTCTATACTATGTACCTCTATACACCATATTCTATACTGTGTACCACTATACACCCTATTCTATACTATGTACCACAATACACCATATTCAATACTATTTACCACTATATACCATATTCTATACTATATACCGCTATACAAAATATTTTTTACTATGTACCACAATACTACACATTCTATAATATGTAGCAGTATACACCATATTCTATACTATGTTCCTTTATACACCATATTCTATACTATGTACCACTATACACCATATTCTATACAATGCACCATAATACACCATATTCTATACTATGTACCTCTATACACCATATTCTATACTATGTACCACTATACACCATATTCTATACTATAAACAACTATATAGCTCTACCCCATATTCTATACTATGTACCACTATACACCATTTGTGGTGTATAGTGGTACATAGTATAAAATATGGTCTATAGCGGTGTATAATATAGAATAAATATATATATATATATATATATATATATAATATATGGTGCTACATAGTTTAGAATGTGTTGTATAGTGTTACATAGTATAAAATATGGTGTATAGCGGTATATAGTATAGAATATGGTATATAGGGGTAAACAGTATAGAATATGGTGTATTGTGGTAAATAGTATCGAATATGGTGTATAGTGGTACACAGTATAGAATATGGTGTACAGAGGTACATAGTATAGAATATGGTGTATTGTGGTACATAGTATAGAATTTGGTGTAGACCTGTATAGTGGTACATTGTATAGAATCTGGTGTAGTGCAGTATAGTTGTACTTAGTATAGAATATGGTGTAGAGCTGTATTGTGGTACATAGTATAGAAAATGGTGTATAGAGGTACATAGTATAGAATATGGTGTGTATAGTGTTACATAGTTTAGAATATTATGTATAGTGGTACATAGTATAGAATATGGTGTATTGTGATACATAGTATAGAATATGGTGTTTAGTGGTACATAGCATATAATATATGGTGTATAGAGTTACATAGTATAGAATATGGTGTATAGTGGAACATATTATAGAATGTGGTGTATAGTGGTACATAGTATAGAATTTGGTGTAGAGCTATACAGTGGTACATAGTATAGAATATGGTATATAGAGGAACATAGTATAGAATGTGGTGTAGAGATGTATAGTGGTACATAGTATAGAATATATTGTATTGTGGTACATAGTATAGAATATGGTGTATAGTCATACATAGTATAGAATATGGTGTATAGAGGTACATAGTATAGAATATGGTGTATAGTGGTACATAGTATAGAATATGGTGTATAATGCTACATAGTATAGAATGTGGTGTATAGTGGTACATAGTATAAATTATGGTGTATAGAGGTACATAGTATAGAATATAGTGTATAGTGGTACATAGTCTAGAATGTGGTTTATACTGGTACATAGAATATGGTGTATAGTGGTACATAGTATAGAATGTGGTGTAGAGCTGTATAGTGGTACATAGTATAGAATATGCTATATAGTGGTACATAGTATAGAATGTGGTGTAGAGCTGTATAATGGTACATAGTATAGAATGTGGTGTATAGTGGTACATAGTATAGAATGTGATATAGAGCTGTATAATGGTACATAGTATAGAATGTGGTGTATAGTGGTACATAGTATAGAATATGGTGTATTGACGTACATAGTATAGAATATGGTGTATAGTGGTACATAGTCTAGAATGTTGTGTATAGTGGTACATAGTATAGAATATGCTGTACAGTGGTACATAGTATAGAATGTGGTGTAGAGCTGTATAGTGGTACATAGTATAGAGTATTGTGTAGAGCTGTATAGTGGTACATAGTATAGAATGTGGTGTATAGTGTTACATTTTATAGAATATGGTGTATAGTTGTACATAGTATAGAATGTGGTGTATAGTAGTATATAGTATAGAATATGGTGTAGAGCTGTATAGTGGTACATAGTATAGAATGTGGTGTAGAGTTGTATAATGGTACATAGTATAGAAATTGGTGTATAGTGTTACATTTTATAGAAAATGGTGTATAGTGGTACATAGTATATAATATGGGGTAGAGCTATATAGTTGTTTATAGTATATAATATGGTGTATAGTGGTACATAGTATAGATTATGGTGTATAGAGGTACATACTATAGAATATGGTGTATTGTGGTGCATAGTATAGAATATGGTTTACAGTGGTACATAGTATAGATTATGGTGTAAAGAGGAACATAGTATAGAATATGGTGTAGACCTGTATAGTGGTACATATTATAGAATATGGTGTAGTGCTGTATAGTGGTACATAGTATAGAATATGGTGTAGAGCTGTATTGTGCTACATAGCATAGAATATGGTGTATAGTGGTACATAGTCTAGAATATGGTGTATAGTGTTATATAGTCTAGAATATGGTGTATAGTGGTACATAGAATATGATGTATAGTGGTACATAGTATAGAATGTGGTGTAAAGCTGTATAGTGGTACATAGCATAGAATATGGTGTAGAGGTGTATAGTGGTATATAGTATAGAATTTGCTGCATAGTGTTATATAGTATAGAATATGGTGTATAGAGGTACATAGTATAGAATATGGTGTATAGAGTTACATAGTATAGAATATGGTGTATAATGGTACATAGAATATGGAGTATAGTGGTATATAGTATAGAATGTGGTGTAGAGCTGTATAGTTTTACATAGAATAGAATATGTTGTATAGTGGTACATAGTATAGAATGTGGTGTACAGCTGTATAGTGGTACATAGTATAGAATATGGTGTATAATGGTACATAGTATAGAATGTGGTTTAGAGCTGTATAATGGTACATAGTATAGAATGTGGTATAAAGCTGTATAGTGGTACAAAGTATAGAATATGGTGTATAGTGGTATAAAGTATAGAATATGGTATAGAGCTATATTGTGGTACATAGTATAGAATATGGTGTAGAGCTGTATATTGGTACATAGTTTAGAATATGGTGTAAAGTGGTACATAGTACAGAATGTGGTGTAGAGCTGTATAGTGGTACATAGTATAGAATGTGGTGTATGGTGGTACATAATATAGAATATAGTGTATAGAGGCACATAGTATAGAATATGGTGTATAGTGGTACATAGTATAGAATGTGGTGTATAGTGGTACATAGTATAGAATATGGTGTATAGTGGTACATAGTCTAGAATATGGTGTTTAGTGGTACATAGAATATGATGTATAGTGATACATAGTATAGAATGTGGTGTAAAGCTGTATAATGGTACATAGTATAGAATATTGTGTATAGTGGTACTTAGTATAGAATGTGGTCTATAGTAGTATATAGTATAGAATATGGTGTAGAGCTGTACAGTTGTACATAGTATAGAATGTGGTATAGAGCTGTATAGTGGTACATAGCATAGAATATGCTGTAGAGGTGTATAGTGCTACATAGTATAGAATATGGTGTAAAGTGGTAAATAGTATAGAATATGGTGTATAGAGGTACATAGTATAGAATATGGTGTATAGTGGTACATAGTATAGAATATGGTGTATAGTGCTACATAGTATAGAATATGGTGTATAGTGGTACATAGTATAGAATACGGTGTAGAGTGGTACATAGTATAGAATATGGTGTATAGTGGTTCATAGTATAGAACAGGGCCGTAGCTAGGGTAGTGCGGCAGGTGCCATCGCACAGGGAACCACAGATCAGGGAGCGCAGGTTGGGCCTTCCAAATTTCTATTTATTATCATTCTCGTTTGTAGCTTACTTTTATTTCATCCCCAGCATCGCCTGGCCTCTACTATACATTCCCTGGCCCTTCCCCATGATGCCATGGCCCTTTTTTGGGTGCATTATGTCCCTTTGAAAAATGAGGGAGGGCCAATGCTCTTTCTGGCACAGGGCACCAAAAAGTCCAGTTACGGCTCTGGTAATGAATATGTTGTATAGTGGTACATAGTATAGAATATGGTGTATAGTGGTACATAGCATAGAATATGGTGTACAGTGGTACATAGTCTAGAATGTGGTGTATAGTGGTACATAGAATATGGTGTATAGTGGTACATAGTATAGAATGTGGTGTAGTGCTGTATAGTGGTACATAGTACAGAATATGGTGTATAGTGGTATATAGTATAGAATATGGTGTAGAGCTGTATAGTGGTACATAGTATAGAATATTGGGCCTGATTCAGAGCCGAACACTCTGACCAGAGTGCTCGCTCTGAATCAGGGCCCTCCTCCATTAAAATGGAGCATCCTCCTGAACGCTCGTATAGCTGTGGGTCACCACCCACAGCATATACGAGTGTGCAACAAGATGGTCGCGATGTTCTTGACCATCGCGACCATCGGACTTGCGAGTGAAACCCTGTGGGCGGGTTTCTCAACCACAAAGCCAGGAGTGATTTTGGCTCTATCAGAGCCAAAATCACTCCCACTGCCATCACTAGTGATGTCAGTGGGGCCGGATTGAGACGGTAGGCGTTCCCTTGGGAACGCCTCCATCTGGCAGGCACAACCCCGGCACGCCCAGTAAAGGGGGCGTGCTGTCAATCAACATCAAAAGCATGCCCTCTTTGCCGCAAGACCCCGAGCGACGGGAAATCCGACGCTCATTGGGTCTCGCGCATGCACATGATGGAGCTCCATCCATCGTGCGCTTGGGCAGTGGGGAACATCGACCCACTTGTGAGCGTACTGCCACTTGCGAGTGGGTCTGAATGACCCCCATTGTGTATAGTGATACATAGCATAGAATAAGGTGTAGAGCTGTACAGTGGTACATAGTATAGAATATGGTGTAGAGCTGTATAGTGGTACATAGTATGGAATATGGTGTATAGTGGTACATAGTATAGAATATGGTGTATAGAGGTACATAGTATAGAATATGGTGTATAGTGGTACATAGTATGGAATACGTTGTATAGTGGAACATAGTATAGAATATGGTGTAATGTGGTACATAGTATAGAATATGGTGTAAAGTGGAACATTGTAATGAATATGGTGTAGAGGTACAAAGTATAGAATATGGTGTATAGTGGTACTTAGTATAGAATGTGGTGTATAGTGGTACATAGTATATAATGTGGTGTATAGAGGTAAATAGTCTAGAATATGGTGTATAGTGGTACATAGAATAGAATGTGGTGTAGAGCTGAATAGTGGTACATAGTATAGAATATGGATTATAGTGGTACATAGTATAGAATGTGGTGTAGTGCTGTATAGTGTTACATAGTATAGAATGTGGTGTATATTGCTACATAGTATAGAATATGGTGTATAGTGGTACTTAGTATAGAATGTGATCTATAGCAGTATAGACTATAGAATATGGTGTAGAGCTGTACAGTTGTACATAGTATAGAATGTGGTATAGAGCTGTACAGTGGTACATAGCATTGAATATGGTGTAGAGGTGTATAGTGGTACATAGTATAGAATATGGTGTATAGTGGTAAATAGTATAGAATGTGGTGTAGAGCTGTATAGTGGTTCATAGTATAGAATATGGTGTATAGTGGTACATAGTATAGAATATGGGGTAGAGCTGTATAGTTGTATATAGTATAGAATATGGTGTATAGTGGTACATTGTATATAATATGGTTAATAGTGGTATATAGTATAGAATATGGTGTATAGAGGTAAATAGTATAGAATATGGTGTATAAAGGTAAATATTATAGAATATGGTGTATAGTGGTACATTGTATAGAATGTGGTGTAGAGCTGTATAGTGGTACATAGTATAGAATATGGTGTATAGTGGTACATAGTATAGAATGTGGTGAAGAGCTGTATAGTGGAACATAGTATAGAATATGGTGTATATTGGTACATAGTATAGAATGTGGTGTATAGTGGAACACAGTGTAGAATGTGGTGTAGAGCTGTATAGTGGTACATAGTATAGAATATGGTGTATTGTGGTACATAGTATAGAATGTGGTGTAGAGCTGTATAATGGTACATAGTATAGGATGTGGTGTATAGTGGTATATAGTATAGAATATGGTGTATAGAGGTACATAGTATAGAATATGGTGTATAGTGGTACATAGTATAGAATATGGTTAATAGTGGTATATAGTATAGAATATGGTGTATAGGGGTAAATAGTATAGAATATGGTGTATAAAGGTAAATATTATAGAATATGGTGTATAGTGGTACATAGTCTAGAATGTTGTGTATAGTGGTACATAGAATATGGTGTATAGTGGTACATTGTATAGAATGTGGTGTAGAGCTGTATAGTGGTACATAGTATAGAATATGGTGTATTGTGGTACATAGTAAAGAATGTGGTGTAGAGCTGTATAATGGTACATAGTATAGGATGTGGTGTATAGTGGTATATAGTATAGAATATGGTGTATAGAGGTACATAGTATAGAATATGGTGTATAGTGGTACATAGTATAGAATATGGTGTATAGTGGTACATAGTATAGAATGTGTTGTAGAGCTGTATAGTGGTACATAGTATAGAATATTGTTTAGAGCTGTATAGTGGTACATAGTATAAAATGTGGTATATAGTGGTACATATTATAGAATGTGGTGTAGAGCTGTATAATGGTACATAGTATAGAATGTGGTGTAAAGTGTTACATAGTATAGAATATGGTGTATAGTGGTACATAGTATAGAATGTGTTGTATAGTAGTATATAGTATAGAATATGGTATAGAGCAGTATAGTGGTACATAGTATAGAATATGGTGTAGAGGTATATAGTGGTATATAGTATAGAATATGGTGTATAGTTGTATATAGTATAGAATGTGGTGTAAAGCTGTATAGTGGTTCATAGTATAGAAAATGGTGTATAGTGGTACATAGTATAGAATATGGGGTAGAGCTGTATAGTGGTATATAGTATAGAATATGGTGTATAGTGGTATATAGTATAGAATATGGTGTATAGAGGTACATAGTATAGAATATGGTGTATAGAATTACATAGTATAGATTATGATGTATAATGGTACATAGTCTAGAATGTGGTGTATATTGGTACATAGAATATGGAGTATAGTGGTACATAGTATAGAATGTGGTGTAGAGGTGTATAGTGGTACATAGTATAGAATATGTTGTATAGTGGTACATGGTATAGAATGTAGTGTAGAGATGTATAGTGGTACATAGTGTAGAATAAGGTGTATAGTGGTACATAGTATAGAATGTTGTTTAGAGCTGTATAATGGTACATAGTATAGAATGTGGTATAAAGCTGTATAGTGGTACATAGTATAGAATATGGTGTATAGTGGTATAAAGTATTGAATATGGTATAGAGCTCTGTTGTGGTACATAGTATAGAATACGGTGTTGAGCTGTATATTGGTACATAGTATAGTATATGGTGTATCATGGTACATAGTATAGAATGTGGTGTAGAGCTGTATAGTGGTACATAATATAGAATGTGGTGTATGGAGGTACATAGTATAAAATATAGTGTATAGAGGCACATAGTATAGAATATGGTGTAAAGTGGTACATAGTATAGAATGTGGTGTATAGTGGTACATAGTATAGAAATTGGTGTATAGAGGTACATAGTATAGAATATGGTGTATAGTGGTACATTGTCTAGAATATGGTGTATAGTGTTATATAGTCTAGAATATGGTGTATAGTGGTACATAGAATATGATGTATAGTGGTACATAGTATGGAATGTGGTGTAAAGCTGTATAGTGGTACATAGCATAGAATATGGTGTAGAGGTGTATAGTGGTATATAGTATAGAATTTGGTGTAAAGTGGTAAATAGTATAGAATATAGTGTAGAGCTGTATAGTGGTTCATAGTATAGAATATGGTGTATAGTGGTACATAGCATAGAATGTGGTGTAGAGCTGTATAATGGTACATAGTATAGGATGTGGTGTATAGTGGTATATAGTATAGATTATGGTGAATAGAGGTACATAGTATAGAATATGGTGTATAGTGGTACATAGAATATGATGTATAGTGGTACATAGTATAGAATGTGGTGTAAAGCTGTATAATGGTACATAGTATAGAATGTGGTGTAGAGGTGTATAGTGGTATATAGTATAGAATTTGGTGTATAGTGGTATATAGTATAGAATATGGTGTATAGAGGTACATAATATAGAATATGGTGTATAGAGTTACATAGTATAGAATATGGTGTATAATGGTACATAGTCTAGAATGTGGTGTATAGTGGTACATAGAATATGGAGTATAGTGGTACATAGTATAGAATGTGGTGTAGAGCTGTATAGTGGTACATAATATAGAATATGGTGTATAGTGGTACATAGTATAGAATGTGGTGTAGAGCTGTATAGTTTTACATAGAATAGAATATGTTGTATAGTGGTACATAGTATAGAATGTGGTGTACAGCTGTATAGTGGTACATAGTATAGAATATGGTGTATAGTGGTACATAGAATAGAATGTGGTTTAGAGCTGTATAATGGTACATAGTATAGAATGTGGTATAAAGCTGTATAGTGGTACAAAGTATAGAATATGGTGTATAGTGGTATAAAGTATAGAATACGGTATAGAGCTCTATTGTGGTACGTAGTATAGAATATGGTGTAGAGCTGTATATTGGTACATAGTTTAGAATATGGTGTATAGTGGTACATGGTACAGAATGTGGTGTAGAGCTGTATAGTGGTACATAGTATAGAATGTGGTGTATGGTGGTACATAATATAGAATATAGTGTATAGAGGCACATAGTATAGAATATGGTGTATAGTGGTACATAGTATAGAATGTGGTGTATAGTGGTACATAGTATAAAATGTGGTGTATAGAGGTACATAGTATAGAATATGGTGTATAGTGGTACATAGTCTAGAATATGGTGTATAGTTTTACATAGTCTAGAATATGGTGTATAGTGGTATATAGAATATGATGTATAGTGACACATAGTATAGAATGTGGTGTAAAGCTGTATAATGGTACATAGTATAGAATGTGGTGTATAGTGGTACATAGTATAGAATGTGTTGTAGAGCTAAATAGTTGTACATAGTATAGAATATGGTGTAAAGTCGTACATAGTATAGAATGTTGTGTAGAGCAGTATAGTGTTACATAGTATAGAATGTGGTGTTTAGTGCTACATAGTATAGAATATTGTGTATAGTGGTACTTAGTATAGAATGTGGTCTATAGTAGAATATAGTATAGAATATGGTGTAGAGCTGTACAGTTGTACATAGTATAGAATGTGGTATAGAGCTGTATAATGGTACATAGCACAGAATATGCTGTAGAGGTGTATAGTGCTACATAGTATAGAATATGGTGTAAAGTGGTAAATAGAATAGAATATAGTGTAGAGCAGTATAGTGGTTCATAGTATAGAATATGGGGTATAGTGGTACATAGCATAGAATGTGGTGTAGAGCTGTATAATGGTACATAGTATAGGATGTGGAGTATAGTGGTATATAGTATAGAATATGGTGTATAGAGGTACATAGTATAGAATATGGTGTATAGTGGTACATAGAATATGATGTATAGTGGTACATAGTATAGAATGTGGTGTAAAGCTGTATAATGGTACATAGTATAGAATGTGGTGTATAGTGGTACATAGTATAGATTATGGTGTATAGTAGTACATAGTAAAGAATATGGTGTATAGTGGTACATAGTATAGAATGTGGTTTAGAGCTGTATAGTGTTACATAGTATAGATTGTGGTGTAGAGCTGTAAAGTGGTACATAGTATAGAAAATGGTGTATAGAGGTATATAGTATAGTATATGCTGTATAGTGGTACATAGTATAGAATGTGGTGTAGAGCTGTATAGTGGAACATAATATAGATTGTTGTGTATAGTGGTATATAATATATAATATAGTGTATAGAGGCACATAGTATAGCATATGGTGTATAGTGCTACATAGTATAGAATGTGGTGTATAGTGGTACATAGTATAGAATGTGGTGTATAGAGGTACTTAGTATAGAATGTGGTCTATAGTAGTATATAGTATAGAATATGGTGTTTAGTCAAACATAGAATAGAATGTGGTGTAGAGCTGTATAGTGTTACATAGTATAGAATGTGGTGTATAGTGCTACATAGTATAGAATATTGTGTATAGTGGTACTTAGTATAGAATGTGGTCTATAGTAGTATATAGTATAGAATATGGTATAGAGTTGTACAGTTGTACATAGTATAGAATGTGGTATAGAGCTGTATATTGGTACACAGTATAGAATATGGTGTAGAGGTGTATAGTGCTACATAGTATAGAATATGGTGTAAAGTGGTAAATAGTATAGAATATGATGTAGAGCTGTATAGTGGTTCATAGTATAGAATATGAAGTATAGTGGTACATAGTATGGAATATGGGGTAGAGCTGTATAGTTGTATAAAGTATAGAATATGGTGTATAGTGGTACATTGTATAGAATATGGTTAATAGTGGTATATAGTATAGAATATGGTGTATAGAGGTAAATAGCATAGAATATGTTGTATAGTAGTACATAGTATAGAATGTGGTGTAGAGCTGTATAGTGGTACATAGTGTAGAATATGGTGTATAGTGGTACATAGTATAGAATGTTGTTTAGAGCTGTATAATGGTACATAGTTTAGAATGTGGTATAAAGCTGTATAGTGGTACATAGTATAGAAAATGGTGTATAGTGGTATATAGTATAGAATATGGTATAGAGCTCTGTTGTGGTACATAGTATAGAATATGGTGTAGAGCTGTATATTGGTACATAGTATAGAATATGGTGTATAGTGGTACATAGTATAGAATATGGTGTAGAGCTGTATAGTGGTACATAGTATAGAATGTGGTGTATGGAGGTACATAGTATAAAATATAGTGTATAGAGGCACATAGTATAGAATATGGTGTATAGTGGTACATAGTATAGAATGTGGTGTATAGTGGTACATAGTATAGAAAGTGGTGTATAGAGGTACATAGTATAGAATATGGTGTATAGTGGTATATAGTCTAGAATATGGTGTATAGTGTTATATAGTCTAGAATATGGTGTATAGTGGAACATAGAATATGATGTATAGTGGTACATAGTATAGAATGTGGTGTAAAGCTGTATAGTGGTACATAGCATAGAATATGGTGTAGAGTTGTATAGTGATATATAGTATAGAATTTGGTGTATAGTGGTATATAGTATAGAATATGGTGTATAGAGGTACATAGTTTAGAATATGGTGTATAATGGTACATAGTCTAGAATGTGGTGTATAGTGGTACATAGAAAATGGAGTATAGTGGTACATAGTATAGAATGTGGTGTAGAGCTGTATAGTGGTACATAGTATAGAAAATGGTGTATAGTGGTACATAGTATAGAATGTGGTGTATAGCTGTATAGTTTTACATAGTATAGAATATGTTGTATAGTGGAACATAGTATAGAAAGTGGTGTACTGCTGTATAGTGGTACATAGTATAGAATATGGGGTATAGTGGTACATAGTATAGAATGTGATTTAGAGCTGTACAATGGTACATAGTATAGAATGTGGTATAAAGCTGTATAGTGGTACAAAGTATAGAATATGGTGTATAGTGGTATAAAGTATAGAATATGGTATAGAGCTCTATTGTGGTACATAGTATAGAATATGGTGTAGAGCTGTATATTGGTACATAGTTTAGAATATGGTGTATAGTGGTACATAGTATAGAATATTTTGTATAGAGGTACATAGTATAGAATATGGTGTACAGTGGTACATAGTATAGAATGTGGTGTATAGTGGTACATAGTGGTACATAGCATAGAATGTGGTGTAGTGGTACATAGTATAGAATGTGGTGTATAGTGGTATATGGTGTAGAGCTGTATAGTGGTACATTGTATAGAATGTGGTGTATAGTGTTACATAGTATAGAATATGGTGTATAGTGGTACATAGTATAGAATGTGTTGTATAGTAGTATATAGTATAGAATATGGTGTAGAGCAGTATAGTGGTACATAGTATAGAATATGGTGTAGAGGTGTATAGTGGTATATAGTATAGAATATGGTGTATAGTTGTATATAGTATCGAATGTGGTGTAGAGCTGTATAGTGGTTTATAGTATAGAAAATGGTGTATAGTGGTACATAGTATAGAATATGGGGTATAGTGGTACATAGTCTAGAATATGGTGAATAGTGGTACATAGAATATGATGTGGTGTAGAGCTGAATAGTGGTACATAGTATAGAATATTTTGTATAGTCGTACATAGTATAGAATGTGGTGTAGAGCTGTATAGTGTTACATAGTATAGAATGTGGTGTATAGTGCTATATAGTATAGAATATTGTGTATAGTGGTACTTAGTATAGAATGTGGTCTATAGTAGTATATAGTATAGAATATGGTGTAGAGTTGTACAGTTGTACATAGTATAGAATTTGGTATAGAGCTGTATAGTGGTTCATAGTATAGAATATGGTGTATAGTGGTACATAGTATAGAATATGGGGTAGAGCTGTATAGTTGTATAAAGTATAGAATATGGTGTATAGTGGTACATTGTATAGAATATGGTTAATAGTGGTATATAGTATAGAATATGGTGTATAGAAGTAAATAGTATAGAATATGGTGTATAAAGGTACATAATATAGAATATGCTGTATAGTGGTACATAGTCTAGAATGTGGTGTATAGTGGTACATAGAATATGGTGTATAGTGGTACATAGTATCGAATGTGGTGAAGAACTGTATAGTGGAACATAGTATAGAATATGGTGTATAGTGGTACATAGTTTAGAATGTAGTGTATAGTTGTACATAGTGTAGAATATGGTGTATAGTGGTACATAGTATAGAATGTGGTGTAGAGCTGTATAGTGGTACATAGTATAGAATATGGTGTAGAGATGTATAGTGGTGCGGAGTATAGTATATGGTGCATAGTGCTACATTCTATAGAATATGGTGTATAGTGGTATATAGTACAGAATGTGGTGTAGAGCTGCATAGTGGTACATAGTATAGAATATTGTGTATAGTGGTACATAGTATAGAATATTTTGTATAGAGGTACATAGTATAGAATATGGTGTACAGTGGTACATAGTATTGAATGTGGTGTATAGTGGTACATAGTGGTACATAGCATAGAATGTGGTGTAGTGGTACATAGTATAGAATGTTGTGTTTAGTGGTATATGGTGTAGAGCTGTATAGTGGTACATTGTATAGAATGTGGTGTACAATAGTAAATAGTATAGAATACGGTGTAGAGCTGTATAGTGGTAAATAGAATAAAATATGGTGTATAGTGGTACATAGTATAGAATATGGTGTAGTGTTGTATAGTGGTTCATAGT
Source organism: Taudactylus pleione (assembly GCA_031769625.1). Taxonomy (NCBI): domain Eukaryota; kingdom Metazoa; phylum Chordata; class Amphibia; order Anura; family Myobatrachidae; genus Taudactylus; species Taudactylus pleione. Next base: position 455,809 of record JAUIMM010001460.1, read on the forward strand.
ATAGAATATGGTGTAGAGCTGTATTGTGGTACATAGTATAGAATATGGTGTATAGTGGTACATAGTATAGAATATGTTGTATAGAGGTACAAAGTATAGAATATGGTGTATAGTGGTACATAGTATGGAATAAGGTGTATAGTGGTACATAGTATAGAATATGTTGTATTGTGGTACATTGTATAGAATATGGTGTATAGAGGTACAAAGTATAGAATATGGTGTATAGTGGTACATAGTATAGAATAAGGTGTAGAGAGGTACATAGTATAGAATGTGGTGTAGAGCTGTATAGTGCTAAATAGTTTAGAATATGTTGTATAGTGGTACATATTATAGATTGTGGTGTAAATACTATGCACCACTATGCAGCTCTAAACCACATTCTATACTATGTACCACTATACAGCTCTACACCATTTTCTTTTCAATGTACCACTATACACCACATTCTATACTATGTAACACTATACAGCTCTACTCCATATTCTATACTATGTACCAGTATACACCATATTCTAAACTATGTTACACTATACACCACATTCTATACTATGTACCGCTATACAGCTCTACACCACATTCTATAATATATACCACTATATACCACATTCTATACTATGTACCACTATACACCATATTCTATAGTAAGTACCATTATAAACCATATTATATACTATGTATCACTATACACCATATTCTATACGATGTACCACTATACAGCTCTACACCATATTCTATACTATGTACCACTATACACCATATTCTATATTATGTACCACTATACAGCACTACACCATATTCTATACTATGTACCACTATACACCATATTCTAAACTATGTAACACTTTACACCACATTCTATACTATGTACCACTATACAGCTCTACACCACATTTTATACTATATACCAATATACACCACATTCTATACTATGTAACACTATACACCATATTCTGTACTATGTACCTCTATACACCATATTCTATACTATGTACCACTATACACCATATTCTATACTATGTACCACTACACACCATATTCTATACAATGTACAACTATACACCATATTCTATATTATGTACCACTATACACCATATTCTATACTATCTACCACTATACACCATATTCTATACTATGTACCACAATACAGCTCTACACCATATTCTATACTATGTACCACTATACAGCTCTACCCCATATTCTATACTATGTATTATACAGCATATTCTATACTATGTATCAATATACACCATATTCTATACTGTGTTCCACAATACACCATATTCTATTATTCTATACTATGTACCACTATACATCACATTCTATACTATATACCACTGTACACCATATTCTATTCTATGTACCACCATACACCATATTCTATACTATCTACCACTATGCACCATATTCTTTACTATATACCACTATACACCTTATTCTATACTATGTACCACTATACACCATATTCTGTACTATTTACCACTATACACCATATTCTATACTATGTACCACTATTCAGCTCTACACCACATTCTATACTATGTACCACTATACAGCTCTACAACACATTCTATACTATGTATCACTATACACCATATTCTATACTATGTACCACTATACACCACATTCTATACTATGTACCACTGTACAGCTTTATACCACATTCTATACTATGTACCACTATACACCACATTCTATACAATGTACCACTATACAGCTCTACACCACATTCTATACTATGTTCCTCTATACACCATATTCTATACTATGTACCACTGTACAGCTCTACACCAAATTCTGTACTATGTACCACTATACACCACATTCTATACTATGTATCACTGTACACCAAATTCTATAATATGTACCTCTATATACCATATTCTATGCTATGTACCACAATACACCATATTCTACACTATGTACCACTATACACCGTATTCTATACTATGTACCACTATACACCATATTCTAAACTATATACCTCTATACACCATTTTCTAAACTATGTACCACTATACACCATATTCTATACTATGTACCACTATACACTATATTCTATACTATGTACCACTATACACCATATTCTATACTTTGCACCTCTATACAATTTATTCTATACTGTGTACAACTATACACCACATTCTATACTATGTACAATTATACAGCTTTATACCACATTCTATACTATGCAACACTATACACCATATTCTATACTATGTACCTCTATACACCATATTGTATACTATGTACCACTATTTATCTCTACACCACATTCTATACTTTGTAACACTATACAGCTCTACACCACATTCTATACTATGTACCACTATACACCATATTCTATACTATGTACCACTATACACCATATTCTATACTATATACCACTATACACCACATTCCATACTATGTACCATTATACAGCTTTATACCACATTCTATAATATGTACCACTATACACCACATTCTATACTATAAACCACTATACAGCTCTACACAACATTCTATACTTTGTTCCTCTATACACCATATTCTATACTATGTACCACTATACAGCTCTACACCAAATTCTATACTATGTACCACTATACAACACATTCTATACTATTTACCACTATACACCATATTCTATACTATGTACCACTATACACCATATTCTATACTATGTACCACAATACTCCACATTCTATACTATGTACCACTATACACCATATTCTATACTATGTACCACTATACATCTCTACACCATATTCTATTCTGTATACCATAATAGAGCTCTGTACCATATTCTATACTATATAAAACTATACACCATATTCTATACTATGTACCACTAAACAGCTTTATACCACATTGTATACTATGTATCATTATACAGCTCTAAACCACATTCTATACTATGTACCAATATACACCATATTCTATACTATGTACCACTATACAGCCCTACACCACATTCTATACTATGTACCACTATACAACATATTCTATACTATGTAAAACTATACAGCTCTACACCTCATTCTATACTATGTACCACTATACACCATATTATATACTATGTACCACTATACAGCTCTACACCACATTCTATACAATGTACCACTATACACCATATTCTATGTACCACTATACACCACATTGTTGACTATGTACCATTATACACCATATTCTATACTATGTAACTCTATACACCATATTCTATACTATGTACCTCTATACACCATATTCTATACAATATACCAATATACACCATATTCTATACTATATACCACTATACACCATATTCTATACTATATACCACTATACAGCTTTACCACATATTCTATACTATGTACCACTATACACCATTTTCTATACTATGAACCACTATACAGCTCTACACCACATTCTATACTATATTCCACTATACACCATATTCTATACTATGTACCACTATACACCTCTACACCATATTCTATACTATGTACCACTATACAGCTCTACACCATATTCTATACTGTATACTACTATACACCACATTCTATACTATGTACCACTATACATCATATTCTATACTATGTAACACTATACACCACATTCTATACTATGTACCATTATACAGCTCTACACCACATTTTATGCTATGTACCACTATATAACACATTCTATACTATTTACCTCTATACACCATATTCTATACTATGTAGCTTTTTACACCATATTCTATTCTATATACCACTATACACCATATTCTAATCAATGCACCACTATACACCATATTCTATACTATATACAACTATTCAGCTCAATCCCATATTCTATACTCTGTACCACTATACACCATATTCTATACTATGAACCACTATACAGCTCTATTCCACTTTCTATACTATGTACCACTATACAGCTCTACACCATATTCTATACTATATACTACTATACACCACATTCTGTACTAAGTACCACTATACACCATATTCTATACTATGTAGCACTATATACCACATTCTATACTATATACCTGTACACAGCTCTACACCACATTCTATACTATATACCACTATACACCATATTCTATACTATGTACCACTATACAGCTCAACACCACATTCTATACTAGGTACCACTATACACCATATTCAAGACTATGTACCACTATACACCATATTCTATACTATGTACCTCTATAAACCATATTCTATTCTATGTACCTCTATACACCATATTCTATACTATGTACCACTCACTATACACCACATTCTGTACTATGTGCCACTATAGACCATATTCTATACTTTGTACCTCTATACACTATATTCTATACTATGTACCTCTATACACCACATTCTATACTATGTACCACTATACAGCTCTACACCACATTCTAAACTATGCAACACTTTACACCATATTCTCTATTATGTACCTCTATACACCATATTCTATACTATGTACCAGTATTTAGCTCTACACCACATTCTATACTTTGTACCACTATACAGCTCTATACCACATTCTATACTATGTACCACTATACATCATATTCTATACTATGTACCACTATACACCATATTCTATACTATGTACCACTATACACCATATTCTATACTATGTACCACTATACAGCTCTACACCAAATTCTATACTATGTACCATTATACAACACATTCTATACTATTTACCACTATACACCATATTCTATATTATGTACCACTATACATCTCTACACCATATTCTATTCTATATACCATAATAGAGCTCTGTACCATATTCTATACTATATAAAACTATACACCATATTCTATACTATGTACCACTAAACAGCTTTATACCACATTTATACTATGTATCATTATACAGTTCTAAACCACATTCTATACTATGTATCACTATACACCATATTAAATACTATGTACCACTATACAGCTCTACACCACATTCTATACTATGTACCACTATACAACATATTCTATACTATGTAAAACTATACAGCTCTACACCTCATTCTATACTATGTACCACTATACACCATATTATATACTATGTACCACTATACAGCTCTACACCACATTCTATACAATGTACCTCTATACACCATATTCTATGTACCACTATACACCACATTCTTCACTATGTACCATTATATACCATATTCTATACTATGTAACTCTATACACCATATTCTATACTATGTACCTCTATACACCATATTCTATACAATATACCACTATACACCATATTCTATACTATATACCACTTTACACCATATTCTATACTTTATACCACTTTACAGCTTTACCCCATATTCTATACTATGTACCACTATACACCATTTTCTATACTATGAACCACTATACAGCTCTACACCATATTCTATACTATATACTACTATACACCACATTCTATACTATGTACTACTATACATCATATTCTATTCTATGTAACACTATACACCACATTCTATACTATGTACCATTATACAGCTCTACACCACATTTTATACTATGTACCACTATACAGCTCTACACCATATTCTATACTGTATACTACTATACACCACATTCTATACTATGTACCACTATACATCATATTCTATACTATGTAACACTATACACCACATTCTATACTATGTACCATTATACAGCTCTACACCACATTTTATGCTATGTACCACTATATAACACATTCTATACTATTTTCCTCTATACACCATATTCTATACTATGTAGCTCTTTACACCATATTCTATTCTATATACCACTATACACCATATTCTAATCAATGCACCACTATATACCATATTCTATACTATATACAACTATTCAGCTCAATCCCATATTCTATACTCTGTACCACTATACACCATATTCTATACTATGAATAACTATACAGCTCTATTCCACTTTCTATACTATGTACCACTATACAGCTCTACACCATATTCTATACTATATACTACTATACACCACATTCTGTACTAAGTACCACTATACACCATATTCTATACTATGTAGCACTATATACCACATTCTATACTATATACCTGTACACAGCTCTACACCACATTCTATACTATATACCACTATACACCATATTCTATACTATGTACCACTATACAGCTCAACACCACATTCTATACTAGGTACCACTATACACCATATTCAAGACTATGTACCACTATACACCATATTCTATACTATGTACCTCTATAAACCATATTCTATTCTATGTACCTCTATACACCATATTCTATACTATGTACCACTCACTATACACCACATTCTGTACTATGTACCACTATACACCATATTCTATACTTTGTACCTCTATACACTATATTCTATACTATGTACCTCTATACACCACATTCTATACTATGTACCACTATACAGCTCTACACCACATTCTAAACTATGCAACACTTTACACCATATTCTCTATTATGTACCTCTATACACCATATTCTATACTATGTACCACTTTTTAGCTCTACACCACATTCTATACTTTGTACCACTATACAGCTCTACACCACATTCTATACTATGTACCACTATACATCATATTCTATACTATGTACCACTATACACCATATTCTATACTATGTACCACTATACACCATATTCTATACTATGTACCACTATACAGCTCTACACCAAATTCTATACTATGTACCATAATAGAGCTCTGTACCATATTCTATACTATATAACACTATACACCATATTCTATACTATGTACCACTAAACAGCTTTATACCACATTTATACTATGTATCATTATACAGTTCTAAACCACATTCTATACTATGTATCACTATACACCATATTCTATACTATGTACCACTATACAGCTCTACACCACATTCTATACTATGTACCACTATACAACATATTCTATACTATGTAAAACTATACAGCTCTACACCTCATTCTATACTATGTACCACTATACACCATATTATATACTATGTACCACTATACAGCTCTACACCACATTCTATACAATGTACCACTATACACCATATTCTATGTACCACTATACACCACATTCTTCACTATGTACCATTATATACCATATTCTATACTATGTAACTCTATACACCATATTCTATACTATGTACCTCTATACACCATATTCTATACAATATACCACTATACACCATATTCTATACTATATACCACTTTACACCATATTCTATACTTTATACCACTTTACAGCATTACCCCATATTCTATACTATGTACCACTATACACCATTTTCTATACTATGAACCACTATACAGCTCTACACCATATTCTATACTATATACTACTATACACCACATTCTATACTATGTACTACTATACATCATATTCTATTCTATGTAACACTATACACCACATTCTATACTATGTACCATTATACAGCTCTACACCACATTTTATGCTATGTACCACTATATAACACATTCTATACTATGTACCTCTATACAGCTCTAAACAATATTCTATACTATGTACCACTATACACCACATCCTATACTATGTACCATTATACAGCTCTACACCACATTCTATATTATGTACCACTATACACCACATTCTATACTATGAACCACTATACAGCTCTACACCACATTCTATACTATGTACCACTAAACACCATATTCTATGTACCACTATACACCACATTCTAGACTATGTCTGACTATACACCATATTCTATACTATGTACCTCTATACACCATAATTTATACTATGTACCACTATACACCACATTCTATACTATGTAGCACTATACACCTTATTCTATACTATGTACCTCTATACACCATATTCTATACTATGTACGATTATACACCATATTTTATACTATGTACCACAAAACACCATATTTTATACTATGTACCACTATATACCATATTCTATAGTATAAACCGCTATACACCATATTTTATACTATGTACCACTATACAACACATTCTATACTATGTAGAACTATACACCATATTCTATACTATGTACCTCTATACTCCATAGTCTATACTATGTACCACTATACACCATATTTTATGTACCACAATACACCATATTCTATACTATGTACCTCTTTACACCATATTCTATACTATGTACCACTATACTGTTCTACACCATATTCTATACTATGTACCACTATACAGCTCTTCACCATATTATTTACTCTGTACCACTATACACCATACTCTATACTATGTACCACTTTACACCATATTCTATAAAATGTAACACTATACACCACATTCTATACTATGTACCATTATACAGCTCTTCACCACATTATATTCTATGTACCACTATATACCACATTCTATACTATGTACCACTCTACAGCTCTACACCATATTCTATACTATGTACCACTATACAGGTCTACACCACATTCTATACTATGTACCACTGTACACCATATTCTATACTATGTACCACTATACACCACATTCTATTCTATGTATCACTGTACACCATATTCTATACTATGTACCTCTATACACCATATTCTATTCTATGTACCACTATACACCACATTCCATACTATGTACCACTATACAGGTCTACACCATATTCTATACTATGTACCACTATACACCATATTCTATACTATGTACCTCTATACACCATATTCTATACTGTGTACCACTATACACCCTATTCTATACTATGTACCACAATACACCATATTCAATATTATTTACCACTATATACCATATTCTATACTATATACCGCTATACAAAATATTTTTTACTATGTACCACAATACTACACATTCTATAATATGTAGCAGTATACACCATATTCTATACTATGTTCCTTTATACACCATATTCTATACTATGTACCACTATACACCATATTCTATACAATGCACCATAATACACCATATTCTATACTATGTACCTCTATACACCATATTCTATACTATGTACCACTATACACCATATTCTATACTATAAACAACTATATAGCTCTACCCCATATTCTATACTATGTACCACTATACACCATTTGTGGTGTATAGTGGTACATAGTATAAAATATGGTCTATAGCGGTGTATAATATAGAATATATATATATATATATATATATATATATATATAATATATGGTGCTACATAGTTTTAGAATGTGTTGTATAGTGTTACATAGTATAAAATATGGTGTATAGCGGTATATAGTATAGAATATGGTATATAGGGGTAAACAGTATAGAATATGGTGTATTGTGGTAAATAGTATCGAATATGGTGTATAGTGGTACACAGTATAGAATATGGTGTACAGAGGTACATAGTATAGAATATGGTGTATTGTGGTACATAGTATAGAATTTGGTGTAGACCTGTATAGTGGTACATTGTATAGAATCTGGTGTAGTGCAGTATAGTTGTACTTAGTATAGAATATGGTGTAGAGCTGTATTGTGGTACATAGTATAGAAAATGGTGTATAGAGGTACATAGTATAGAATATGGTGTGTATAGTGTTACATAGTTTAGAATACGATGTATAGTGGTACATAGTATAGAATATGGTGTATTGTGATACATAGTATAGAATATGGTGTTTAGTGGTACATAGCATATAATATATGGTGTATAGAGTTACATAGTATAGAATATGGTGTATAGTGGAACATATTATAGAATGTGGTGTATAGTGGTACATAGTATAGAATTTGGTGTAGAGCTATACAGTGGTACATAGTATAGAATATGGTATATAGAGGAACATAGTATAGAATGTGGTGTAGAGATGTATAGTGGTACATAGTATAGAATATATTGTATTGTGGTACATAGTATAGAATATGGTGTAGAGCTATACAGTGGTACATAGTATAGAATATGGTATATAGAGGAACATAGTATAGAATGTGGTGTAGAGATGTATAGTGGTACATAGTATAGAATATATTGTATTGTGGTACATAGTATAGAATATGGTGTATAGTCATACATAGTATAGAATATGGTGTATAGAGGTACATAGTATAGAATATGGTGTATAGTGGTACATAGTATAGAATATGGTGTATAATGCTACATAGTATAGAATGTGGTGTATAGTGGTACATAGTATAAATTATGGTGTATAGAGGTACATAGTATAGAATATAGTGTATAGTGGTACATAGTCTAGAATGTGGTTTATACTGGTACATAGAATATGGTGTATAGTGGTACATAGTATAGAATGTGGTGTAGAGCTGTATAGTGGTACATAGTATAGAATATGCTATATAGTGGTACATAGTATAGAATGTGGTGTAGAGCTGTATAATGGTACATAGTATAGAATGTGGTGTATAGTGGTACATAGTATAGAATGTGATATAGAGCTGTATAATGGTACATAGTATAGAATGTGGTGTATAGTGGTACATAGTATAGAATATGGTGTATTGACGTACATAATATAGAATATGGTGTATAGTGGTACATAGTCTAGAATGTTGTGTATAGTGGTACATAGTATAGAATATGCTGTACAGTGGTACATAGTATAGAATATGGTGTATTGTGGTAAATAGTATCGAATATGGTGTATAGTGGTACACAGTATAGAATATGGTGTACAGAGGTACATAATATAGAATATGGTGTATTGTGGTACATAGTATAGAATTTGGTGTAGACCTGTATAGTGGTACATTGTATAGAATCTGGTGTAGTGCAGTATAGTTGTACTTAGTATAGAATATGGTGTAGAGCTGTATTGTGGTACATAGTATAGAAAATGGTGTATAGAGGTACATAGTATAGAATATGGTGTGTATAGTGTTACATAGTTTAGAATACGATGTATAGTGGTACATAGTATAGAATATGGTGTATTGTGATACATAGTATAGAATATGGTGTTTAGTGGTACATAGCATATAATATATGGTGTATAGAGTTACATAGTATAGAATATGGTGTATAGTGGAACATATTATAGAATGTGGTGTATAGTGGTACATAGTATAGAATTTGGTGTAGAGCTATACAGTGGTACATAGTATAGAATATGGTATATAGAGGAACATAGTATAGAATGTGGTGTAGAGATGTATAGTGGTACATAGTATAGAATATATTGTATAGTGGTACATAGTATAGAATTTGGTGTAGAGCTATACAGTGGTACATAGTATAGAATATGGTATATAGAGGAACATAGTATAGAATGTGGTGTAGAGATGTATAGTGGTACATAGTATAGAATATATTGTATTGTGGTACATAGTATAGAATATGGTGTATAGTCATACATAGTATAGAATATGGTGTATAGAGGTACATAGTATAGAATATGGTGTATAGTGGTACATAGTATAGAATATGGTATATAATGCTACATAGTATAGAATGTGGTGTATAGTGGTACATAGTATAAATTATGGTGTATAGAGGTACATAGTATAGAATATAGTGTATAGTGGTACATAGTCTAGAATGTGGTTTATACTGGTACATAGAATATGGTGTATAGTGGTACATAGTATAGAATGTGGTGTAGAGCTGTATAGTGGTACATAGTATAGAATATGCTATATAGTGGTACATAGTATAGAATGTGGTGTAGAGCTGTATAATGGTACATAGTATAGAATGTGGTGTATAGTGGTACATAGTATAGAATGTGATATAGAGCTGTATAATGGTACATAGTATAGAATGTGGTGTATAGTGGTACATAGTATAGAATATGGTGTATTGACGTACATAGTATAGAATATGGTGTATAGTGGTACATAGTCTAGAATGTTGTGTATAGTGGTACATAGTATAGAATATGCTGTACAGTGGTACATAGTATAGAATGTGGTGTAGAGCTGTATAGTGGTACATAGTATAGAGTATTGTGTAGAGCTGTATAGTGGTACATAGTATAGAATGTGGTGTATAGTGTTACATTTTATAGAATATGGTGTATAGTTGTACATAGTATAGAATGTGGTGTATAGTAGTATATAGTATAGAATATGGTGTAGAGCTGTATAGTGGTACATAGTATAGAATGTGGTGTAGAGTTGTATAATGGTACATAGTATAGAAATTGGTGTATAGTGTTACATTTTATAGAAAATGGTGTATAGTGGTACATAGTATATAATATGGGGTAGAGCTATATAGTTGTTTATAGTATATAATATGGTGTATAGTGGTACATAGTATAGATTATGGTGTATAGAGGTACATACTATAGAATATGGTGTATTGTGGTGCATAGTATAGAATATGGTTTACAGTGGTACATAGTATAGATTATGGTGTAAAGAGGAACATAGTATAGAATATGGTGTAGACCTGTATAGTGGTACATATTATAGAATATGGTGTAGTGCTGTATAGTGGTACATAGTATAGAATATGGTGTAGAGCTGTATTGTGCTACATAGCATAGAATATGGTGTATAGTGGTACATAGTCTAGAATATGGTGTATAGTGTTATATAGTCTAGAATATGGTGTATAGTGGTACATAGAATATGATGTATAGTGGTACATAGTATAGAATGTGGTGTAAAGCTGTATAGTGGTACATAGCATAGAATATGGTGTAGAGGTGTATAGTGGTATATAGTATAGAATTTGCTGCATAGTGTTATATAGTATAGAATATGGTGTATAGAGGTACATAGTATAGAATATGGTGTATAGAGTTACATAGTATAGAATATGGTGTATAATGGTACATAGAATATGGAGTATAGTGGTATATAGTATAGAATGTGGTGTAGAGCTGTATAGTTTTACATAGAATAGAATATGTTGTATAGTGGTACATAGTATAGAATGTGGTGTACAGCTGTATAGTGGTACATAGTATAGAATATGGTGTATAATGGTACATAGTATAGAATGTGGTTTAGAGCTGTATAATGGTACATAGTATAGAATGTGGTATAAAGCTGTATAGTGGTACAAAGTATAGAATATGGTGTATAGTGGTACATAGTATAGAATATGGTATAGAGCTATATTGTGGTACATAGTATAGAATATGGTGTAGAGCTGTATATTGGTACATAGTTTAGAATATGGTGTAAAGTGGTACATAGTACAGAATGTGGTGTAGAGCTGTATAGTGGTACATAGTATAGAATGTGGTGTATGGTGGTACATAATATAGAATATAGTGTATAGAGGCACATAGTATAGAATATGGTGTATAGTGGTACATAGTATAGAATGTGGTGTATAGTGGTACATAGTATAGAATATGGTGTATAGTGGTACATAGTCTAGAATATGGTGTTTAGTGGTACATAGAATATGATGTATAGTGATACATAGTATAGAATGTGGTGTAAAGCTGTATAATGGTACATAGTATAGAATATTGTGTATAGTGGTACTTAGTATAGAATGTGGTCTATAGTAGTATATAGTATAGAATATGGTGTAGAGCTGTACAGTTGTACATAGTATAGAATGTGGTATAGAGCTGTATAGTGGTACATAGCATAGAATATGCTGTAGAGGTGTATAGTGCTACATAGTATAGAATATGGTGTAAAGTGGTAAATAGTATAGAATATGGTGTATAGAGGTACATAGTATAGAATATGGTGTATAGTGGTACATAGTATAGAATATGGTGTATAGTGCTACATAGTATAGAATATGGTGTATAGTGGTACATAGTATAGAATACGGTGTAGAGTGGTACATAGTATAGAATATGGTGTATAGTGGTTCATAGTATAGAACAGGGCCGTAGCTAGGGTAGTGCGGCAGGTGCCATCGCACAGGGAACCACAGATCAGGGAGCGCAGGTTGGGCCTTCCAAATTTCTATTTATTATCATTCTCGTTTGTAGCTTACTTTTATTTCATCCCCAGCATCGCCTGGCCTCTACTATACATTCCCTGGCCCTTCCCCATGATGCCATGGCCCTTTTTTGGGTGCATTATGTCCCTTTGAAAAATGAGGGAGGGCCAATGCTCTTTCTGGCACAGGGCACCAAAAAGTCCAGTTACGGCTCTGGTAATGAATATGTTGTATAGTGGTACATAGTATAGAATATGGTGTATAGTGGTACATAGCATAGAATATGGTGTACAGTGGTACATAGTCTAGAATGTGGTGTATAGTGGTACATAGAATATGGTGTATAGTGGTACATAGTATAGAATGTGGTGTAGTGCTGTATAGTGGTACATAGTACAGAATATGGTGTATAGTGGTATATAGTATAGAATATGGTGTAGAGCTGTATAGTGGTACATAGTATAGAATATTGGGCCTGATTCAGAGCCGAACACTCTGACCAGAGTGCTCGCTCTGAATCAGGGCCCTCCTCCATTAAAATGGAGCATCCTCCTGAACGCTCGTATAGCTGTGGGTCTAGAATGTGGTGTATAGTGGTACATAGTATAGAATATGGTGTACAGTGGTACATAGTATAGAATGTGGTGTAGAGATGTATAGTGGTACATAGTATAGAATATGGTGTAGAGCTGTATAGTAGTACATAGTATAGAATGTGGTATATAGTGGTACATAGTATAGAACATAATGTATAGAGGTACAAAGTATAGAATATGGTGTATAGTGGTACATAGTATAGAATGTGGTGTATAGTGTTACTTTTTATAGAATATGGTGTATAGTGGTACATAGTATAGAATGTTGTGTAGAGCTGTATAGTGGTTTATAGTATAGAATATGGTGTATAGTGGTAAATAGTATAGAATGTGTTGTATAGTGGTACATAGTATAGAATTTGGTGTAGAGCTGTATAATGGTACATAGTATAGAATGTGGTATATAGTGGTACATTGTATAGAATATGGTGTATAGTGGTACATAGTATAGAATGTTGTGTAGAGCTGTATAGTGGTTTATAGTATAGAATGTGGTGTATAGTAGTACATATTATAGAATGTGGTATAAAGCTGTATAATGGTACATAGTATAGAATATGGTGTATAGAGGTTCAAAGTATAGAATATGGTGTATAGTGGTACATTGTATAGAATGTGGTGTAGAGCTGTATAGTGGTACATAGTATAGAATGTGGTGTATAGTGGTACATAGTATAGAACATAGTGTATAGAGGTACAAAGTATAGAATATGGTGTATAGTGGTACATAGTATAGAATGTGGTGTATAGTGAGTGGTACATAGTATAGAATATGGTGTATAGAGGTACATAGTATAGAATTTGGTGTATAGTGGTACATAGTCTTGAATATGGTGTATAGTGGTACATAGTATAGAATGTGGTGTTGAGCTGTATAGTGGTACATAGTATAGAATATGGTGTATAGTGGTACATAATATAGAATGTGGTGTAGAGCTGTTTAGTGGTATAAAGTATAGAATGTGGTATATAGTGCTACATAGTATAGAATATGGTGTATAGTGGTACTTAGTATAGAATGTGGTGTATAGTAGTATATAGTATAGAATATGGTGTAGAGCTGTACAGTGGTACATAGTATAGAAAGTGGAATAGAGCTGTATAGTGGTACATAGCATAGAATATGGTGTAGAGGTGTATAGTGGTAGATAGTATAGAATATGGTGTAGAGCTGTATAGTGGTTCATAGTATAGAATATGGTGTATAGTGGTACAGAGTATAGAAAATGGGGTAGAGCTGAATAGTTGTATATAGTATAGAATATGGTGTATAGTGGTACATTGTATAGAATATGGTGTAAAGTGGAACATAGTATAGAATTTGGTGTATAGAGGTACAGAGTAAATAATATGGTGAAGAGCTGTATAGTGGTACATAGTATAGAATATGATGTAGAACAGTAGTGGTACATAGTATAGAATATGGTATATAGTGGTACATAGTATAGAATATGGTGTTTTGTGGTACATAGTATAAAATATGGTGTATAGTGGTACATAGTATAGAATATGGTGTATAGAGGTACATAGTATAGAATAAGGTGTATAGTGCTACATAGTGTAGAATGTGGTGTATAGTGGTACATAGTATAAATTATGGTGTATAGAGGTACATAGTATAGAATATGGTGTATAGTCAGACATAGTCTAGAATGTGGAGTATAGTGGTACATAGAATAAGGTGTTTATTGGTACATAGTAAAGAATGTGGTGTAGAGCTGTATAGTTGTACATAGTATAGAATGTGGTGTATAGTGGTACATAATATAGAATGTGGTGTAGAGCTGTATAATGGTACATAGTATAGAATGTGGTGTATAGTGGTACATAGTATAGAATATGGTGTATAGAAATACATAGTATAGAATATGTTGTATAGTGGTACATAGTCTAGAATGTGGTGTATAGTGGTACATAGTATAGAATATGGTGTACAGTGGTACATAGTATAGAATGTGGTGTAGAGATGTATAGTGCTACATAGTATAGAATATGGTATAGAGCTGTATAGTAGTACATAGTATAGAATGTGGTATATAGTGGTACATAGTATAGAACATAATGTATAGAGGTACAAATTATAGAATATGGTGTATAGTGGTACATAGTATAGAATGTGGTGTATAGTTTTTCATTTTATAGAATATGGTGTATAGTGGTACATAGTATAGAATATGGTGTATAGTGGTATATAGTATAGAATATGGTGTAGAGCTGTATAGTGGTTCATAGTATAGAAAATGGTGTATAGTGGTACATAGTATAGAATATGGGGCAGAGCTATGTAGTGGTATATACTATAGAATATGGTGTATAGTGGTACATAGTATAGACTATGGTGTATTGTGGTATATAGTATAGAATATGGTTAATAGAGGTACATAGTATAGAATATGGTGTATAGACGTACATAGTATAGAATATGGTGTATAGTGGTACATAGTATAGAATGTGGTGTAGAGCTGTTAATTGGTACATAGTATAGAATATGGTGTATAGTGGTTCATAGTATAGAATGTGGTTTACAGCTATACAAAATATTTTTTACTATGTACCACAATACTACACATTCTATAATATGTAGCAGTATACACCATATTCTATACTATGTTCCTTTATACACCATATTCTATACTATGTACCACTATACACCATATTCTATACAATGCACCATAATACACCATATTCTATACTATGTACCTCTATACACCATATTCTATACTATGTACCACTATACACCATATTCTATACTATAAACAACTATATAGCTCTACCCCATATTCTATACTATGTACCACTATACACCATTTGTGGTGTATAGTGGTACATAGTATAAAATATGGTCTATAGCGGTGTATAATATAGAATATATATATATATATATATATATATAATATATGGTGCTACATAGTTTAGAATGTGTTGTATAGTGTTACATAGTATAAAATATGGTGTATAGCGGTATATAGTATAGAATATGGTATATAGGGGTAAACAGTATAGAATATGGTGTATTGTGGTAAATAGTATCGAATATGGTGTATAGTGGTACACAGTATAGAATATGGTGTACAGAGGTACATAGTATAGAATATGGTGTATTGTGGTACATAGTATAGAATTTGGTGTAGACCTGTATAGTGGTACATTGTATAGAATCTGGTGTAGTGCAGTATAGTTGTACTTAGTATAGAATATGGTGTAGAGCTGTATTGTGGTACATAGTATAGAAAATGGTGTATAGAGGTACATAGTATAGAATATGGTGTGTATAGTGTTACATAGTTTAGAATACGATGTATAGTGGTACATAGTATAGAATATGGTGTATTGTGATACATAGTATAGAATATGGTGTTTAGTGGTACATAGCATATAATATATGGTGTATAGAGTTACATAGTATAGAATATGGTGTATAGTGGAACATATTATAGAATGTGGTGTATAGTGGTACATAGTATAGAATTTGGTGTAGAGCTATACAGTGGTACATAGTATAGAATATGGTATATAGAGGAACATAGTATAGAATGTGGTGTAGAGATGTATAGTGGTACATAGTATAGAATATATTGTATTGTGGTACATAGTATAGAATATGGTGTATAGTCATACATAGTATAGAATATGGTGTATAGAGGTACATAGTATAGAATATGGTGTATAGTGGTACATAGTATAGAATATGGTGTATAATGCTACATAGTATAGAATGTGGTGTATAGTGGTACATAGTATAAATTATGGTGTATAGAGGTACATAGTATAGAATATAGTGTATAGTGGTACATAGTCTAGAATGTGGTTTATACTGGTACATAGAATATGGTGTATAGTGGTACATAGTATAGAATGTGGTGTAGAGCTGTATAGTGGTACATAGTATAGAATATGCTATATAGTGGTACATAGTATAGAATGTGGTGTAGAGCTGTATAATGGTACATAGTATAGAATGTGGTGTATAGTGGTACATAGTATAGAATGTGATATAGAGCTGTATAATGGTACATAGTATAGAATGTGGTGTATAGTGGTACATAGTATAGAATATGGTGTATTGACGTACATAGTATAGAATATGGTGTATAGTGGTACATAGTCTAGAATGTTGTGTATAGTGGTACATAGTATAGAATATGCTGTACAGTGGTACATAGTATAGAATGTGGTGTAGAGCTGTATAGTGGTACATAGTATAGAGTATTGTGTAGAGCTGTATAGTGGTACATAGTATAGAATGTGGTGTATAGTGTTACATTTTATAGAATATGGTGTATAGTTGTACATAGTATAGAATGTGGTGTATAGTAGTATATAGTATAGAATATGGTGTAGAGCTGTATAGTGGTACATAGTATAGAATGTGGTGTAGAGTTGTATAATGGTACATAGTATAGAAATTGGTGTATAGTGTTACATTTTATAGAAAATGGTGTATAGTGGTACATAGTATATAATATGGGGTAGAGCTATATAGTTGTTTATAGTATATAATATGGTGTATAGTGGTACATAGTATAGATTATGGTGTATAGAGGTACATACTATAGAATATGGTGTATTGTGGTGCATAGTATAGAATATGGTTTACAGTGGTACATAGTATAGATTATGGTGTAAAGAGGAACATAGTATAGAATATGGTGTACCATTATACAGCTTTACACCACATTCTATACTATGTATCACTATACATCATATTCTATGTACCACTAAACACCATATTCTAGACTATGTACCACTATACACCATATTCTATACTATGTACCACTATACACCACATTCTATACTATGTACCACTATACACCATATTCTATACTATGTGCCTCTATACACTATATTCTATATTATGTACCACCATACACCACATTCTATACTATGTACCACTATACAGCTCTACACCACATTCTGTACTATGTACCACTTTACACCATATTCTAAACTATGTACCAATATACAGCTCTACACCATATTCTATACTATGTACCACAATATAGCTCTATACCAT
Source organism: Taudactylus pleione (assembly GCA_031769625.1). Taxonomy (NCBI): domain Eukaryota; kingdom Metazoa; phylum Chordata; class Amphibia; order Anura; family Myobatrachidae; genus Taudactylus; species Taudactylus pleione. The sequence goes on from JAUIMM010001460.1 coordinate 475,186, forward strand.
ATTCTATACTATGTACCACTATACACCATATTCTATACTTTGTACCACTATACAGCTTTATACCACATTCTATACTATGTACCATTATACAGCTCTAAACCACATTCTATACTATGTACCATTATACACCATATTCTATACTATGTACCACTATACAGCTGTACACCACATTCTATACTATGTACCACTATACAACATATTCTATTCTATGTAAAACTATACAGCTCTACACCACATTCTATACTATATACCACTATACTCCATATTCTATGTACCATTATACACCATATTCTATACTATGTAACTCTATACACCATATTCTATACTATGTACCTCTATACACCATATTCTATACTATATAACACTATGCAGCAAATTCTATACTATATACCACTATACACCTCTACACCATATTCTATGCTATGTACCACTATACAGCTTTACACCACATTCTATACTATGTACCACTATACATCATATTCTATGTACCACTATACACCATATTCTAGACTATATAACACTATACACCATATTCTAGACTATGTACCACTATACACCATATTCTATGCTATGTAGCACAATACAGCTCTACACCATATTCTATACTATGTACCACTATACAGCACTACACCATATTCTATAATATGTACCACTATACAGGTCTACACCATATTCTATACTATGTTCCTCTTTACACCATAATCTATACTATGTACCACTGTAAACCATATTCTATACTATGCACCACAATACACCATATTCTATAGTATGTACCTCTATACACCATAATCTATACTATGTACCACTATACACCATATTATATACTATAAACAACTATATAGCTCTATAGCTCTAGGCGTTACCACTATATACCACATTCTATACTATAAACCACTCTACAGCTCTACACAACATTCTATACTATGTACCACTATACACCATATTCTATAAAATGTAACACTATAGACCACATTCTATACTATATACCACTATACACCATATTCTATACTTTGTACCTCTATACATTATGTTCTATACTATGTACCACTATATACCACATTCTATACTATGTACTACTATACAGCTCTACACCATATTCTATACTATGTACCATTATACATCTCTACACCACATTCTATACTATGTACCACTGTACACCATATTCTTTACTATGTACCACTGTACACCATATTCTTTACTATGTACCACTATACACCACTTTCTATACTATGTACCACTATACACCATATTCTAGACTATGTACCACTATAAACCATATTCTATACTATAAACAACTATACAGCTCACCCCATATTCTATATTATGTACCTCTATACACTATAATTTATACTATGTACCACTATACACCACATTCTATACTATGTAGCATTATACACCATATTCTATACTATGTACTGCTATACAACATTTTCTATACTATGAACCACTATACAGCTCTACACCATATTCTATACTATATACCACTATACACCATATTCTATACTATGTACCACTATTCCCCTCTACACCATATTATATACTATATACTACTATACACCACATTCTATACTATGTACCATTATACAGCTCTACACCACATTATATACTATGTACCACTGTACTCCATATTCTTTACTATGTACCACTATACACCACATTCTAGCTATGTACCACTATACACCATATTCTATACTATGTACTACTATACACCACATTCTATACTATGTACCATTATACAGCTCTAAATCATGTATAGTGGTACATAGTATAGAATGTGGTGTATAGTGGTACATAGTATACTATGTACCTCTATACACCATATTCTATACTATATACCACTATACACCATATTCTATACTATATACAACTATACAGCTCTACCCCATTTTCTAAACTGTATACCACTATACACCATATTCTATACTATGAACCACTATACAGCTCTACACCATATTCTATACTATATATCACTATACACCATATTCTATACTATGTACCACTTTACAGGTCTATTCCACTTTCTATATTGTGTACCACTATACAGCTCTACACCATATTCTATACTATATACTACTATACACCACATGCTATACTATGGACCACTATACAGCTCTACACCACATTCTATACTATGTACCACTATACACCATATTCTAGACTATGTACCACTATAAACCATATTCTATACTATAAACAACTATACAGCTCACCCCATATTCTATATTATGTACCTCTATACACTATAATTTATACTATGTACCACTATACACCACATTCTATACTATGTAGCATTATACACCATATTCTATACTATGTACAACTATACACCATATTCTATACTATGTACCTCTATACACCATATTCTATACTATGTACCATTATACAGCTTTATACAACATTCTATAATATGTACTACTATACACCACTTTCTATACTATAAACCACTATACAGCTCTTCACCACATTCTATACTATGTACCACTATACACCATATTCTATACTATGTACCACAATACAGCTCTACACCATATTCTATACTATGTACAACTATACAGCTCTACACCATATTCTATACTATGTACCACTGTACACCATATTCTATACTATGAACCACTATACACCACATTCTATACTATGTACCACTATACAGCTCTACAACACATTCTATACTATGTACCACTATACACCATATTCTATACTAGGTACCACTATACAGCTCTACACCACATTCTATACTATGTCCAACTATACAGCTCTACACCGTATTCTATACTATGTACTACTATACACCACATTCTATACTATGTACCACTATACAGCTCTACACCATATACCACTATACACCACATTCTATACTATGTACCACTACACCACACTCTATACTATGTACCACTATGCACCACTATACACCACATTCTATACTATGTACCACTATACACCATATTCTATACTATGTACCTCTAAACACCATATTTTATACTATGTACCACTATACACCATATGCTATACTATGTACCACTATACAGCTCTACACCACATTCTATACTATATACCACTATACACCATATTCTATACTATTTAGCACTATACACCATATTCTATAGTACATACCACTATACAGCTCTACACCATATTCTATGCAATGTATCACTATACACAATACACTATACTATGCACCACTTTACAGCTCTACACCATATTCTATACTATATACCACTATCCACCATATTGTATACTATGTACCACTATACAGCTCTACACCATATTCTATACTATGTACCACTTTACAGCTCTACACCATATTCTATACTATATACCACAATACAGCTCTATACCATATTCTATACTATATGCTACTATACACCATATTCTAGACTATGTACCACTATACAACTTTATACCACATTCTATAGTATGTACCATTATACAACTGTAAACCACATTCTACACTATGAACCACTAAACACCATATTCTATACTATGTACCACTATACAACATATTCTATACCATGTACCACTTAACAGCTCTACCCCACATTCTATACTATGTACCACTATACACCATATTCTACACTATGTACCAATATACAGCTCTACACCACATTCTATACTATGTACCACTATACACCATATTCCAGACTATGTACGACTATACACCATATTCTATACTATGTACGTCTATACACCATATTCTATACTATGTACCTCTATACACCATATTCTATACTATGTACCACTGTACACCATATTCTATACTATATACCACTATATAGCTCTACCCCATATTCTATACTATGTACCACTATACACCATTTTCTATACTATGTACCACTTTACAGCTCTACACCATATTCTATACTATGTACTACTATACAGCTCTACACCATAATATATACTATATACTACTATACACCACATCCTATACTATGTACCACTATACACCATATTCTACACTATGTACCACTATACACTATATTCTATACTATGTACCACTGTACAACATATTCTATTCTATATACCACTATACAGGGCTACCCCATATTCTATACCATGTACCACTATACACCATATTCTATACTATGTACTATACACCATATTCTATACTATGTACCAATATACACCATATTCTATACTATGTACCACTATACAGCTCTTCATCAAATTCAATACAATATACCACTATACACCATATTCTATGCTATGTACCACTATACACAATATTCTGTACTATGTACCACTATACACCATATTCTATACTATATACCACTATACACCATTTTCTATACTATGTACCACTATACAACATATTCTATACTATACACCACTATACAGGGCTACCCCATATTCTATACCATGTACCACTATTCACCTTTAGTATAGAATGTGGTGTATAGTGGAACACAGTGTAGAATGTGGTGTAGAGCTGTATAATGGTACATAGTATAGAATATGGTGTATTGTGGTACATAGTATAGAATGTGGTGTAGAGCTGTATAATGGTACATAGTATAGGATGTGGTGTATAGTGGTATATAGTATAGAATATGGTGTATAGAGGTACATAGTATAGAATATGGTGTATAGTGGTACATTGTAGAGAATATGGTTAATAGTGGTATATAGTATAGAATATGGTGTATAGAGGTAAATAGTATAGAATATGGTGTATAAAGGTAAATATTATAGAATATGGTGTATAGTGGTACATAGTCTAGAATGTTGTGTATAGTGGTACATAGAATATGGTGTATAGTGGTACATTGTATAGAATGTGGTGTAGAGCTGTATAGTGGTACATAGTATAGAATATGGTGTATAGTGGTACATAGTATAGAATGCGGTGAAGAGCTGTATAGTGGAACATAGTATAGAATATGGTGTATAATGGTACATAGTATAGAATGTGGTGTATAGTGGAACACAGTGTAGAATGTGGTGTAGAGCTGTATAGTGGTACATAGTATAGAATATGGTGTATTGTGGTACATAGTAAAGAATGTGGTGTAGAGCTGTATAATGGTACATAGTATAGGATGTGGTAAATAGTGGTATATAGTATAGAATATGGTGTATAGAGGTACAAAGTATAGAATATGGTGTATAGTGGTACATAGTATAGAATATGGTGTATAGTGGTACATAGTATAAAATATGGTGTATAATCGTACATAGTATAGAATATGGTGTATAGAGGTACATAGTTTAGAATAAGGAGTATAGTGCTACATAGTATAGAATATGGTGTTTAGTGGTACATTGTATAAATTATGGTGTATAGAGGTACATAGTATAGAATATGGTGTATAGTGGTACATAGTATAGAGCTGTATAGTGGTTTATAGTATAGAATATGGTGTATAGTGGTAAATAGTATAGAATGTGTTGTATAGTGGTACATAGTATAGAATTTGATGTAGAGCTGTATAGTGGTACATAGTATAGAATGTGGTATATAGTGGTATATAGTATAGAATACGGTGTATAGTGGTACATAGTATAGAATGTTGTGTAGAGCTGTATAGTGGTTTATAGTATAGAATGTGGTGTATAGTAGTACATATTATAGAATGTGGTGTAATGCTGTATAATGGTACATAGTATAGAATATGGTGTATAGTGGTACATAGTATGGAATGTTGTGTAGAGCTGTATAGTGGTTTATAGTATAGAATGTGGTGTATAGTAGTACATATTATAGAATGTGTTGTGAAGCTGTATAATGGTACATAGTATAGAATATGGTGTATAGAGGTACATAGTATAGAATATGGTGTATAGTGGTACATAGTATAGAATGTGGTGAAGAGCTGTATAGTGGTACATAGTATAGAATGTGGTGTATAGTGGTACATAGTATAGAACATAGTGAATAGAGGTACAAAGTATAGAATATGGTGTATAGTGGTACATAGTATAGAATATGGTGTATAGAGGTACATAGTATAGAATATGGCGTATAGAGGTACATAGTATAGAATATTGTGTATAGTGGTACATAGTCTTAAATATGGTGTATAGTGGTATATAGTATAGAATGTGGTGTTGAGCTGTATAGTGGTACATAGTATAGAATATGGTGTATAGTGGTACTTAGTAAAGAATGTGGTGTATAGTAGTAAATAGTATAGAATATGGTGTAGAGCTGTACAGTGGTACATAGTATAGAAAGTGGAATAGAGCTGTATAGTGGTACATAGTATAGAATATGGTGTAGAGGTGTATAGTGGTAGACAGTAAAGAATATGGTGTAGAGCTGTATAGTGGTTCATAGTATAGAATATGGTGTATAGTGGTACAGAGTATAGAATATGGGGAAGAGCTGAATAGTTGTATATAGTATAGAATATGGTGTATAGTGGTACATTGTATAGAATATCGTGTATAGTGGTATATAGTATAGAATATGGTGTATAGATGTTCAAAGTATAGAATATGGTGTATAGAGGTACATAGTATAGAATGTGGTGTATAGAGGTACATAGTATAGAGTATGGTGTATAGTGGTACAGAGTAAATAATATGGTGAAGAGCTGTATAGTGGTACATTGTATAGAATATGGTGTAGAACAGTATAGTGGTACATAGTATAGAATATGGTGTAAAGAGGTACATAGTATAGAATATGGTGTATTGTGGTACATAGAATAGAATATGGTGTATAGTGGTACATAGTATAGAATATGGTGTATAGAGGTACATAGTATAGTATATGGTGTATAGTTCTACATAGTATAGAATGTGTTGTATAGTGGTACATAGTATAAAATATGGTGTATAGCGGTTTATACTATAGAATATGGTATAAAGTGGTACATTTTATAGATTATGGTGTTTTGTGGTACATAGTATAAAATATGGTGTATAATTGTACATAGTATAGAATATGGTGTATAGAGGTACATAGTATAGAATAAGGTGTATAGTGCTACATAGTATAGAATATGGTGTATAGTGGTACAAAGTATAAATTATGGTGTATAGAGGTACATAGTATAGAATATGGTGTATAGTCAGACATAGTCTAGAATGTGGTGTATAGTGGTACATAGAATATGGTGTTTAGTGGTACATAGTATAGAATATGGTGTAGAGCTGTATAGTGGTTCATAGTATAGAATATGGTGTATAGTGGTACAGAGTATAGAATATGGGGAAGAGCTGAATAGTTGTATATAGTATAGAATATTATGTATAGTGGTACATTGTATAGAATATGGTGTATAGTGGTATATAGTATAGAATATGGTGTATAGAGGTACATAGTATAGAATATGGTGTATAGAGGTAAATAGTATAGAATGTGGTGTATAGTGGTACATAGTATAAAATATGGTGTAAAGTGGTACATAGTATAGAGTATGGTGTATAGTGGTACAGAGTAAATAATATGGTGAAGAGCTGTATAGTGGTACATAGTATAGAATATGATGTAGAACAGTATAGTGGTACATAGTATAGAATATGGTATATAGTGTTACATAGTATAGAATATGGTGTTTTGTGGTACATAGTATAAAATATGGTGTATAGTGGTACATAGTATAGAATATGGTGTATAGAGGTACATAGTATAGAATAAGGTGTACAGTGCTACATAGTGTAGAATATGGTGTATAGTCAGACATAGTCTAGAATGTGGTGTATAGTGGTACATAGAATATGGTGTATAGTGGTACATAGTATAGAATGTGGTGTAGTGCTGTATAGTGGTACATAGTATAGAATGTGGTGTATAGTAGTACATAATATAGAATGTGGTGTAGAGCTGTATAATGGTACATAGTATAGAATATGTTGTATAGTGGTACATAGTATAGAATGTGGTGTATAGTGGTACATAGTATAGAATATGGTGTTCAGTGGTACATAGTATAGAATGTGGTGTACAGATGTATAGTGGTACATAGTATAGAATATGGTGTAGAGCTGTATAGTAGTACATAGTATAGAATGTGGTATATAGTGGTACATAGTATAGAACATAATGTATAGAGGTACATAGTATAGAATGTGGTGTATAGTGTTACATATTTTAGAATATGGTGTATAGTGGTACATAGTATAGAATGTTGTGTATAGTAGTATATAGTATATATTATGGTGTAGAGCTGTATAGTAGTACATAGTATAGAGTATGGAGTAGAGGTGTATAGTGGTACATTGTATAGAATATGGTGTATAGTGGTATATAGTATAGAATATGGTGTAGAGCTGTATAGTGGTTCATAGTATAGAAAAAGGTGTATAGTATTATATAGTATAGAATATGGGGTAGAGCTATATAGTGGTATATAGTATAGAATATGGTGTATAGTGGTACATAGTATAGAATATGGTGTATAGTGGTATATAGTATAGAATATGGTTTATAGAGGTACATAGTATATAATATGGTGTATAGACGTACATAGTATAGAATGTGGTGTAGAGCTGTTAATTGGTACATAGTATAGAATATGGTGTATAGTGGTACATAGTATAGAATATCGTGTATAGTGGTTCATAATATAGAATGTGGTTTACAGCTGTATAATGGTACATACTATAGAATGTGGTATAAAGCTGTATAGTGGTACATAGTATAGAATATGGTGTATAGTAGCATATAGTATAGAATATGGTATAGAGCTGTATTGTGGTATATAGTATATAATATGGTGTAGAGCTGTAAAGTGGTACATAGTATAGAATATGGTGTAGAGCTGTATAGTGGTACACAGTATACAATATGGTGTATAGTGGTATATAGTATAGAATATGGTGTAGAGCTGTAAAGTGGTGCATAGTATAGAGTATTGTGTATAGTGATACATAGTATAGAATATGGTGTAGAGCTGTATAGTGGTATGTAGTATAGAATATGGTGTATAGTGCTACATAGTATAGAATATGGTGTATAGTGGTATATAGTATAGAATGTGGTGTAGAGCTGTATAGTGGTACATAGTATAGCATATGGTGTATAGTGGTACATAGTAGAAAATACAGTGTATAGAGGTACATAGTATAGAATATGGTGTATAGTGGTACATAGTATAGAATGTGGTGTATAGTGGTGCATAGTGGTACATAGTATAGAGTGTGGTGTAGTGGTACATAGTATAGAATGTTGTGTATAGTGGTATATGGTGTAGAGCTGTATAGTGGTACATAGTATAGAATGTGGTGTATAGTAGTACATAGTATAGAATACGGTGTAGAGCTGTATAGTTGGACATAGTATAGAATTTGGTGTAGATCTGTATAGTGGTACATAATATAGAATATGGTGTATAGTGGTACATAGAATAGAATGTGTTGTAGAGCTGTATAGTGGTACATAGTATAGAATGTGGTGTATAGTGGTACACAGTATAGAATATGGTGTACAGTGGTACATAGTATAGAATATGGTGTAGTGCTGTATAGTTGTACATAGTATAGAATATGGTGTAGAGCTGTATAGTGGTACATAGTATGGAATATGGTGTATAGTGGTACATAGTATAGAATATGGTGTATAGAGGTACATAGTATAGAATATGGTGTATAGTGGTACATAGTATGGAATACGTTGTATAGTGGAACATAGTATAGAATATGGTGTAATGTGGTACATAGTATAGAATATGGTGTAAAGTGGAACATTGTAATGAATATGGTGTAGAGGTACAAAGTATAGAATATGGTGTATAGTGGTACTTAGTATAGAATGTGGTGTATAGTGGTACATAGTATAGAATGTGGTGTATAGAGGTAAATAGTCTAGAATATGGTGTATAGTGGTACATAGAATAGAATGTGGTGTAGAGCTGAATAGTGGTACATAGTATAGAATATGGATTATAGTGGTACATAGTATAGAATGTGGTGTAGTGCTGTATAGTGTTACATAGTATAGAATGTGGTGTATATTGCTACATAGTATAGAATATGGTGTATAGTGGTACTTAGTATAGAATGTGATCTATAGCAGTATAGACTATAGAATATGTTGTAGAGCTGTACAGTTGTACATAGTATAGAATGTGGTATAGAGCTGTACAGTGGTACATAGCATTGAATATGGTGTAGAGGTGTATAGAGGTACATAGTATAGAATATGGTGTATAGTGGTAAATAGTATAGAATGTGGTGTAGAGCTGTATAGTGGTTCATAGTATAGAATATGGTGTATAGTGGTACATAGTATAGAATATGGGGTAGAGCTGAATAGTTGTATATAGTATAGAATATGGTGTATAGTGGTACATTGTATAGAATATGGTTAATAGTGGTATATAGTATAGAATATGGTGTATAGAGGTAAATAGTATAGAATATGGTGTATAAAGGTAAATATTATAGAATATGGTGTATAGTGGTACATTGTATAGAATGTGGTGTAGAGCTGTATAGTGGTACATAGTATAGAATATGGTGTATAGTGGTACATAGTATAGAATGTGGTGAAGAGCTGTATAGTGGAACATAATATAGAATATGGTGTATATTGGTACATAGTATAGAATGTGGTGTATAGTGGAACACAGTGTAGAATGTGGTGTAGAGCTGTATAGTGGTACATAGTATAGAATATGGTGTATTGTGGTACATAGTATAGAATGTGGTGTAGAGCTGTATAATGGTACATAGTATAGGATGTGGTGTATAGTGGTATATAGTATAGAATATGGTGTATAGAGGTACATAGTATAGAATATGGTGTATAGTGGTACATAGTATAGAATATGGTTAATAGTGGTATATAGTATAGAATATTTTGTATAGAGGTAAATAGTATAGAATATGGTGTATAAAGGTAAATATTATAGAATATGGTGTATAGTGGTACATAGTCTAGAATGTTGTGTATAGTGGTACATAGAATATGGTGTATAGTGGTACATTGTATAGAATGTGGTGTAGAGCTGTATAGTGGTACATAGTATAGAATATGGTGTATTGTGGTACATAGTAAAGAATGTGGTGTAGAGCTGTATAATGGTACATAGTATAGGATGTGGTGTATAGTGGTATATAGTATAGAATATGGTGTATATTGGTACATAGTATAGAATATGGTGTATAGTGGTATATAGTATAGAATATGGTGTATAGAGGTACATAGTATAGAATATGGTGTATAGTGGTACATAGTATAGAATGTGGTGTAGAGCTGTATAGTGGTACATAGTATAGATTATTGTTTAGAGCTGTATAGTGGTACAAAGTATAAAATGTGGTATATAGTGGTACATATTATAGAATGTGGTGTAGAGCTGCATAATGGTACATAGTATAGAATGTGGTGTATAGTGTTACATAGTATAGAATATGGTGTATTGTGGTACATAGTATAGAATGTGGTGTAGAGCTGTATAATGGTACATAGTATAGGATGTGGTGTATAGTGGTATATAGTATAGAATATGGTGTATATTGGTACATAGTATAGAATATGGTGTATAGTGGTATATAGTATAGAATATGGTGTATAGAGGTACATAGTATAGAATATGGTGTATAGTGTTACATAGTATAGAATATGGTGTATTGTGGTACATAGTATAGAATGTGGTGTAGAGCTGTATAGTGGTACATAGTATAGAATATTGTTTAGAGCTGTATAGTGGTACATAGTATAAAATGTGGTATATAGTGGTACATATTATAGAATGTGGTGTAGAGCTGTATAATGGTACATAGTATAGAATGTGTTGTATAGTGGTATATAGTATAGAATATGGTGTATAGAGATACATAGTATAGAATATGGTGTATAGTGTTACATAGTATAGAATATGGTGTATTGTGGTACATAGTATAGAATGTGGTGTAGAGCTGTATAGTGGTACATAGTATAGAATATTGTTTAGAGCTGTATAGTGGTACATAGTATAAAATGTGGTATATAGTGGTACATAGTATAGAATATGGTGTAGAGGTGTATAGTGGTATATAGTATAGAATATGGTGTATAGTTGTATATAGTATAGAATGTGGTGTAAAGCTGTATAGTGGTTCATAGTATAGAAAATGGTGTATAGTGGTACATAGTATAGAATATGGGGTAGAGCTGTATAGTGGTATATAGTATAGAATATGGTGTATAGTGGTATATAGTATAGAATATGGTGTATAGAGGTACATAGTATAGAATATGGTGTATAGAATTACATAGTATAGATTATGGTGTATAATGGTACATAGTCTAGAATGTGGTGTATATTGGTACATAGAATATGGAGTATAGTGGTACATAGTATAGAATGTGGTGTAGAGGTGTATAGTGGTACATAGTATAGAATATGTTGTATAGTGGTACATAGTATAGAATGTAGTGTAGAGATGTATAGTGGTACATAGTGTAGAATAAGGTGTATAGTGGTACATAGTATAGAATGTTGTTTAGAGCTGTATAATGGTACATAGTATAGAATGTGGTATAAAGCTGTATAGTGGTACATAGTATAGAATATGGTGTATAGTGGTATAAAGTATTGAATATGGTATAGAGCTCTGTTGTGGTACATAGTATAGAATACGGTGTTGAGCTGTATATTGGTACATAGTATAGTATATGGTGTATAGTGGTACATAGTATAGAATGTGTTGTAGAGCTGTTTAGTGGTACATAGTATAGAATGTGGTGTATGGAGGTACATAGTATAAAATATAGTGTATAGAGGCACATAGTATAGAATATGGTGTAAAGTGGTACATAGTATAGAATGTGGTGTATAGTGGTACATAGTATAGAAAGTGGTGTATAGAGGTACATAGTATAGAATATGGTGTATAGTGGTACATTGTCTAGAATATGGTGTATAGTGTTATATAGTCTAGAATATGGTGTATAGTGGTACATAGAATATGATGTATAGTGGTACATAGTATGGAATGTGGTGTAAAGCTGTATAGTGGTACATAGCATAGAATATGGTGTAGAGGTGTATAGTGGTATATAGTATAGAATTTGGTGTAAAGTGGTAAATAGTATAGAATATAGTGTAGAGCTGTATAGTGGTTCATAGTATCGAATATGGTGTATAGTGGTACATAGCATAGAATGTGGTGTAGAGCTGTATAATGGTACATAGTATAGGATGTGGTGTATAGTGGTATATAGTATAGATTATGGTGTATAGAGGTATATAGTATAGAATATGGTGTATAGTGGTACATAGAATATGATGTATAGTGGTACATAGTATAGAATGTGGTGTAAAGCTGTATAATGGTACATAGTATAGAATGTGGTGTAGAGGTGTATAGTGGTATATAGTATAGAATTTGGTGTATAGTGGTATATAGTATAGAATATGGTGTATAGAGGTACATAGTATAGAATATGGTGTATAGAGTTACATAGTATAGAATATGGTGTATAATGGTACATAGTCTAGAATGTGGTGTATAGTGGTATATAGAATATGGAGTATAGTGGTACATAGTATAGAATGTGGTGTAGAGCTGTATAGTGGTACATAGTATAGAATATGGTGTATAGTGGTACATAGTATAGAATGTGGTGTAGAGCTGTATAGTTTTACATAGAATAGAATATGTTGTATAGTGGTACATAGTATAGAATGTGGTGTACAGCTGTATAGTGGTACAAAGTATAGAATATGGTGTATAGTGGTATAAAGTATAGAATATGGTGTAGAGCTGTATATTGGTACATAGTTTAGTATATGGTGTATAGTGGTACATGGTACAGAATGTGGTGTAGAGCTGTATAGTGGTACATAGTATAGAATGTGGTGTATGGTGGTACATAATATAGAATATAGTGTATAGAGGCACATAGTATAGAATATGGTGTATAGTGGTACATAGTATAGAATGTGGTGTATAGTGGTACATAGTATAAAATGTGGTGTATAGAGGTACATAGTATAGAATATGGTGTATAGTGGTACATAGTCTAGAATATGGTGTATAGTTTTACATAGTCTAGAATATGGTGTATAGTGGTATATAGAATATGATGTATAGTGACACATAGTATAGAATGTGGTGTAAAGCTGTATAATGGTACATAGTATAGAATGTGGTGTATAGTGCTACATAGTATAGAATGTGTTGTAGAGCTAAATAGTTGTACATAGTATAGAATATGGTGTAAAGTCGTACATAGTATAGAATGTTGTGTAGAGCTGTATAGTGTTACATAGTATAGAATGTGGTGTTTAGTGCTACATAGTATAGAATATTGTGTATAGTGGTACTTAGTATAGAATGTGGTCAATAGTAGTATATAGTATAGAATATGGTGTAGAGCTGTACAGTTGTACATAGTATAGAATGTGGTATAGAGCTGTATAATGGTACATAGCACAGAATATGCTGTAGAGGTGTATAGTGCTACATAGTATAGAATATGGTGTAAAGTGGTAAATAGTATAGAATATAGTGTAGAGCAGTATAGTGGTTCATAGTATAGAATATGGTGTATAGTGGTACATAGCATAGAATGTGGTGTAGAGCTGTATAATGGTACATAGTATAGGATGTGGTGTAAAGTGGTATATAGTATAGAATATGGTGTATAGAGGTACATAGTATAGAATATGGTGTATAGTGGTACATAGAATATGATGTATAGTGGTACATAGTATAGAATGTGGTGTAAAGCTGTATAATGGTACATAGTATAGAATGTGGTGTATAGTGGTACATAGTATAGATTATGGTGTATAGTAGTACATAGTAAAGAATATGGTGTATAGTGGTACATAGTATAGAATGTGGTTTAGAGCTGTATAGTGTTACATAGTATAGATTGTGGTGTAGAGCTGTAAAGTGGTACATAGTATAGAAAATGGTGTATAGAGGTACATAGTATAGTATATGGTGTATAGTGGTACATAGTATAGAATGTGGTGTAGAGCTGTATAGTGGAACATAATATAGATTGTTGTGTATAGTGGTATATAGTATATAATATAGTGTATAGAGGCACATAGTATAGCATATGGTGTATAGTGCTACATAGTATAGAATGTGGTGTATAGTGGTACATAGTATAGAATGTGGTGTATAGAGGTACATAGTATAGAATATGGTGTATAGTCAAACATAGAATAGAATGTGGTGTAGAGCTGTATAGTGTTACATAGTATAGAATGTGGTGTATAGTGCAACATAGTATAGAATATTGTGTATAGTGGTACTTAGTATAGAATGTGGTCTATAGTAGTATATAGTATAGAATATGGTGTAGAGTTGTACAGTTGTACATAGCATAGAATGTGGTATAGAGCTGTATATTGGTACACAGTATAGAATATGGTGTAGAGGTGTATAGTGCTACATAGTATAGAATATGGTGTAAAGTGGTAAATAGTATAGAATATGATGTAGAGCTGTATAGTGGTTCATAGTATAGAATATGAAGTATAGTGGTACATAGTATAGAATATGGGGTAGAGCTGTATAGTTGTATAAAGTATAGAATATGGTGTATAGTGGTACATTGTATAGAATATGGTTAATAGTGGTATATAGTATAGAATATGGTGTATAGAGGTAAATAGCATAGAATATGTTGTATAGTAGTACATAGTATAGAATGTGGTGTAGAGCTGTATAGTGGTACATAGTGTAGAATATGGTGTATAGTGGTACATAGTATAGAATGTTGTTTAGAGCTGTATAATGGTACATAGTTTAGAATGTGGTATAAAGCTGTATAGTGGTACATAGTATAGAAAATGGTGTATAGTGGTATATAGTATAGAATATGGTATAGAGCTCTGTTGTGGTACATAGTATAGAATATGGTGTAGAGCTGTATATTGGTACATAGTATAGAATATGGTGTAAAGTGGTACATAGTATAGAATATGGTGTAGAGCTGTATAGTGGTACATAGTATAGAATGTGGTGTATGGAGGTACATAGTATAAAATATAGTGTATAGAGGCACATAGTATAGAATATGGTGTATAGTGGTACATAGTATAGAATGTGGTGTATAGTGGTACATAGTATAGAAAGTGGTGTACAGAGGTACATAGTATAGAATATGGTGTATAGTGGTACATAGTCTAGAATATGGTGTATAGTGTTATATAGTCTAGAATATGGTGTATAGTGGAACATAGAATATGATGTATAGTGGTACATAGTATAGAATGTGGTGTAAAGCTGTATAGTGGTACATAGCATAGAATATGGTGTAGAGTTGTTTAGTGGTATATAGTATAGAATTTGGTGTATAGTGGTATATAGTATAGAATATGGTGTATAGAGGTACATAGTATAGAATATGGTGTATAATGGTACATAGTCTAGAATGTGGTGTATAGTGGTACATAGAAAATTGAGTATAGTGGTACATAGTATAGAATGTGGTGTAGAGCTGTATAGTGGTACATAGTATAGAAAATGGTGTATAGTGGTACATAGTATAGAATGTGGTGTAGAGCTGTATAGTTTTACATAGTATAGAATATGTTGTATAGTGGAACATAGTATAGAATGTGGTGTACTGCTGTATAGTGGTACATAGTATAGAATATGGGGTATAGTGGTACATAGTATAGAATGTGATTTAGAGCTGTACAATGGTACATAGTATAGAATGTGGTATAAAGCTGTATAGTGGTACAAAGTATAGAATATGGTGTATAGTGGTATAAAGTATAGAATATGGTATAGAGCTCTATTGTGGTACATAGTATAGAATATGGTGTAGAGCTGTATATTGGTACATAGTTTAGAATATGGTGTATAGTGGTACATAGTATAGAATATTTTGTATAGAGGTACATAGTATAGAATATGGTGTACAGTGGTACATAGTATAGAATGTGGTGTATAGTGGTACATAGTGGTACATAGCATAGAATGTGGTGTAGTGGTACATAGTATAGAATGTGGTGTATAGTGGTTTATGGTGTAGAGCTGTATAGTGGTACATTGTATAGAATGTGGTGTATAGTGTTACATAGTATAGAATATGGTGTATAGTGGTACATAGTATAGAATGTGTTGTATAGTAGTATATAGTATAGAATATGGTGTAGAGCAGTATAGTGGTACATAGTATAGAATATGGTGTAGAGGTGTATTGTGGTATATAGTATAGAATATGGTGTATAGTTGTATATAGTATCGAATGTGGTGTAGAGCTGTATAGTGGTTTATAGTATAGAAAATGGTGTATAGTGGTACATAGTATAGAATATGGGGTATAGTGGTACATAGTCTAGAATATGGTGAATAGTGGTACATAGAATATGATGTAGTGTAGAGCTGAATAGTGGTACATAGTATAGAATATTTTGTATAGTCGTACATAGTATAGAATGTGGTGTAGAGCTGTATAGTGTTACATAGTATAGAATGTGGTGTATAGTGCTATATAGTATAGAATATTGTGTATAGTGGTACTTAGTATAGAATGTGGTCTATAGTAGTATATAGTATAGAATATGGTGTAGAGTTGTACAGATGTACATAGTATAGAATGTGGTATAGAGCGGTATAGTGGTTCATTGTATAGAATATGGTGTATAGTGCTACATAGTATAGAATATGGGGTAGAGCTGTATAGTTGTATAAAGTATAGAATATGGTGTATAGTGGTACATTGTATAGAATATGGTTAATAGTGGTATATAGTATAGAATATGGTGTATAGAAGTAAATAGTATAGAATATGGTGTATAAAGGTACATAATATAGAATATGCTGTATAGTGGTACATAGTCTAGAATTTGGTGTATAGTGGTACATAGAATATGGTGTATAGTGGTACATAGTATCGAATGTGGTGAAGAACTGTATAGTGGAACATAGTATAGAATATGGTGTATAGTGGTACATAGTTTAGAATGTAGTGTATAGTTGTACATAGTGTAGAATATGGTGTATACTGGTACATAGTATAGAATGTGGTGTAGAGCTGTATAGTGGTACATAGTATAGAATATGGTGTAGAGATGTATAGTGGTGCGGAGTATAGTATATGGTGCTTAGTGCTACATTCTATAGAATATGGTGTATAGTGGTATATAGTACAGAATGTGGTGTAGAGCTGCATAGTGGTACATAGTATAGAATATTGTGTATAGTGGTACATAGTATAGAATATTTTGTATAGAGGTACATAGTATAGAATATGGTGTACAGTGGTACATAGTATAGAATGTGGTGTATAGTGGTACATAGTATAGAATGTTGTGTTTAGTGGTATATGGTGTAGAGCTGTATAGTGGTACATTGTATAGAATGTGGTGTACAATAGTAAATAGTATAGAATACGGTGTAGAGCTGTATAGTGGTAAATAGAATAAAATATGGTGTATAGTGGTACATAGTATATAATATGGTGAAAAGTAGTACATAGTTTAGAATATGGTGTAGAGCTGTATAGTGGGTCATAGTATAGAATATGGTGTAGAGCTGTATTGTGGTACATAGTATAGAATATGGTGTATAGTGGTACATAGTATAGAATATGTTGTATAGAGGTACAAAGTATAGAATATGGTGTATAGTGGTACATAGTATGGAATAAGGTGTATAGTGGTACATAGTATAGAATATGTTGTATTGTGGTACATTGTATAGAATATGGTGTATAGAGGTACAAAGTATAGAATATGGTGTATAGTGGTACATAGTATAGAATAAGGTGTAGAGAGGTACATAGTATAGAATGTGGTGTAGAGCTGTATAGTGCTAAATAGTTTAGAATATGTTGTATAGTGGTACATAATATAGATTGTGGTGTAAATACTATGCACCACTATGCAGCTCTAAACCACATTCTATACTATGTACCACTATACACCACATTCTATACTATGTAACACTATACAGCTCTACTCCATATTCTATACTATGTACCAGTATACACCATATTCTAAACTATGTTACACTATACACCACATTCTATACTATGTACCGCTATACAGCTCTACACGACATTCTATAATATATACCACTATATACCACATTCTATACTATGTACCACTATACACCATATTCTATAGTAAGTACCATTATAAACCATATTATATACTATGTATCACTATACACCATATTCTATACGATGTACCACTATACAGCTCTACACCATATTCTATACTATGTACCACTATACACCATATTCTATATTATGTACCACTATACAGCACTACACCATATTCTATACTATGTACCACTATACACCATATTCTAAACTATGTAACACTTTACACCACATTTTATACTATGTACCAATATACAGTTCTACACCACATTGTATACTATATACCAATATACACCACATTCTATACTATGTAACACTATACACCATATTCTGTACTATGTACCTCTATACACCATATTCTATACTATGTACCACTATACACCATATTCTATACTATGTACCACTACACACCATATTCTATACAATGTACAACTATACACCATATTCTATATTATGTACCACTATACACCATATTCTATACTATCTACCACTATACACCATATTCTATACTATGTACCACAATACAGCTCTACACCATATTCTATACTATGTACCACTATACAGCTCTACCCCATATTCTATACTATGTATTATACAGCATATTCTATACTATGTATCAATATACACCATATTCTATACTGTGTTCCACAATACACCATATTCTATTATTCTATACTATGTACCACTATACATCACATTCTATACTATATACCACTGTACACCATATTCTATTCTATGTACCACCATACACCATATTCTATACTATCTACCACTATGCACCATATTCTTTACTATATACCACTATACACCTTATTCTATACTATGTACCACTATACACCATATTCTGTACTATTTACCACTATACACCATATTCTATACTATGTACCACTATTCAGCTCTACACCACATTCTATACTATGTACCACTATACAGCTCTACAACACATTCTATACTATGTATCACTATACACCATATTCTATACTATGTACCACTATACACCACATTCTATACTATGTACCACTGTACAGCTTTATACCACATTCTATACTATGTACCACTATACACCACATTCTATACAATGTACCACTATACAGCTCTACACCACATTCTATACTATGTTCCTCTATACACCATATTCTATACTATGTACCACTGTACAGCTCTACACCAAATTCTGTACTATGTACCACTATACACCACATTCTATACTATGTATCACTGTACACCAAATTCTATAATATGTACCTCTATATACCATATTCCATACTATGTACCACAATACACCATATTCTATACTATGTACCACTATACACCGTATTCTATACTATGTACCACTATACACCATATTCTAAACTATATACCTCTATACACCATTTTCTAAACTATGTACCACTATACACCATATTCTATACTATGTACCACTATACACTATATTCTATACTATGTACCACTATACACCATATTCTATACTTTGCACCTCAATACAATTTATTCTATACTGTGTACAACTATACACCACATTCTATACTATGTACAATTATACAGCTTTATACCACATTCTATACTATGCAACACTATACAACATATTCTATACTATGTACCTCTATACACCATATTGTATACTATGTACCACTATTTAGCTCTACACCACATTCTATACTTTGTACCACTATACAGCTCTACACCACATTCTATACTATGTACCACTATACACCATATTCTATACTATGTACCACTATACACCATATTCTATACTATATACCACTATACACCACATTCTATACTATGTACCATTATACAGCTTTATACCACATTCTATAATATGTACCACTATACACCACATTCTATACTATAAACCACTATACAGCTCTACACAACATTCTATACTTTGTTCCTCTATACACCATATTCTATACTATGTACCACTATACAACACATTCTATACTATTTACCACTATACACCATATTCTATACTATGTACCACTATACACCATATTCTATACTATGTACCACAATACTCCACATTCTATACTATGTACCACTATACACCATATTCTATACTATGTACCACTATACATCTCTACACCATATTCTATTCTGTATACCATAATAGAGCTCTGTACCATATTCTATACTATATAAAACTATACACCATATTCTATACTATGTACCACTAAACAGCTTTATACCACATTGTATACTATGTATCATTATACAGCTCTAAACCACATTCTATACTATGTACCACTATACACCATATTCTATACTATGTACCACTATACAGCCCTACACCACATTCTATACTATGTACCACTATACAACATATTCTATACTATGTAAAACTATACAGCTCTACACCTCATTCTATACTATGTACCACTATACACCATATTATATACTATGTACCACTATACAGCTCTACACCACATTCTATACAATGTACCACTATACACCATATTCTATGTACCACTATACACCACATTGTTGACTATGTACCATTATACACCATATTCTATACTATGTAACTCTATACACCATATTCTATACTATGTACCTCTATACACCATATTCTATACAATATACCAATATACACCATATTCTATACTATATACCACTATACACCATATTCTATACTATATACCACTATACAGCTTTACCCCATATTCTATACTATGTACCACTATACACCATTTTCTATACTATGAACCACTATACAGCTCTACACCACATTCTATACTATATACCACTATACACCATATTCTATACTATGTACCACTATACACCTCTACACCATATTCTATACTATGTACCACTATACAGCTCTACACCATATTCTATACTGTATACTACTATACACCACATTCTATACTATGTACCACTATACATCATATTCTATACTATGTAACACTATACACCACATTCTATACTATGTACCATTATACAGCTCTACACCACATTTTATGCTATGTACCACTATATAACACATTCTATACTATTTACCTCTATACACCATATTCTATACTATGTAGCTCTTTACACCATATTCTATTCTATATACCACTATACACCATATTCTATACAATGCACCACTATACACCATATTCTATAATATATACAACTATTCAGCTCAATCCCATATTCTATACTCTGTACCACTATACACCATATTCTATACTATGAACCACTATACAGCTCTATTCCACTTTCTATACTATGTACCACTATACAGCTCTACACCATATTCTATACTATATACTACTATACACCACATTCTGTACTAAGTACCACTATACACCATATTCTATACTATGTAGCACTATATACCACATTCTATACTATATACCTGTATACAGCTCTACACCACATTCTATACTATGTTCCTCTATACACCATATTCTATACTATGTACCACTGTACAGCTCTACACCAAATTCTGTACTATGTACCACTATACACCACATTCTATACTATGTATCACTGTACACCAAATTCTATAATATGTACCTCTATATACCATATTCTATACTATGTACCACAATACACCATATTCTATACTATGTACCACTATACACCATATTCTATACTATGTACCACTATACACCATATTCTAAACTATATACCTCTATACACCATTTTCTAAACTATGTACCACTATACACCATATTCTATACTATGTACCACTATACACTATATTCTATACTATGTACCACTATACACCATATTCTATACTTTGCACCTCTATACAATTTATTCTATACTGTGTACAACTATACACCACATTCTATACTATGTACCACTATACACCATATTCAAGACTATGTACCACTATACACCATATTCTATACTATGTACCTCTATAAACCATATTCTATTCTATGTACCTCTATACACCATATTCTATACTATGTACCACTCACTATACACCACATTCTGTACTATGTACCACTATACACCATATTCTATACTTTGTACCTCTATACACTATATTCTATACTATGTACCTCTATACACCACATTCTATACTATGTACCACTATACAGCTCTACACCACATTCTAAACTATGCAACACTTTACACCATATTCTCTATTATGTACCTCTATACACCATATTCTATACTATATACCACTATTTAGCTCTACACCACATTCTATACTTTGTACCACTATACAGCTCTACACCACATTCTATACTATGTACCACTATACATCATATTCTATACTATGTACCACTATACACCATATTCTATACTATGTACCACTATACACCATATTCTATACTATGTACCACTATACAGCTCTACACCAAATTCTATACTATGTACCATTATACAACACATTCTATACTATTTACCACTATACACCATATTCTATATTATGTACCACTATACATCTCTACACCATATTCTATTCTATATACCATAATAGAGCTCTGTACCATATTCTATACTATATAAAACTATACACCATATTCTATACTATGTACCACTAAACAGCTTTATACCACATTTATACTATGTATCATTATACAGCTCTAAACCACATTCTATACTATGTATCACTATACACCATATTCTATACTATGTACCACTACACAGCTCTACACCACATTCTATACTATGTACCACTATACAACATATTCTATACTATGTAAAACTATACAGCTCTACACCTCATTCTATACTATGTACCACTATACACCATATTATATACTATGTACCACTATACAGCTCTACACCACATTCTATACAATGTACCACTATACACCATATTCTATGTACCACTATACACCACATTCTTCACTATGTACCATTATATACCATATTCTATACTATGTAACTCTATACACCATATTCTATACTATGTACCTCTATACACCATATTCTATACAATATACCACTATACACCATATTCTATACTATATACCACTTTACACCATATTCTATACTTTATACCACTTTACAGCTTTACCCCATATTCTATACTATGTACCACTATACACCATTTTCTATACTATGAACCACTATACAGCTCTACACCATATTCTATACTATATACTACTATACACCACATTCTA
The DNA here is from genome assembly GCA_031769625.1 of Taudactylus pleione. NCBI lineage: Eukaryota > Metazoa > Chordata > Amphibia > Anura > Myobatrachidae > Taudactylus > Taudactylus pleione. The sequence continues at coordinate 499,210 of JAUIMM010001460.1, forward strand.
TACTATGTACTACTATACATCATATTCTATACTATGTAACACTATACACCACATTCTATACTATGTACCATTATACAGCTCTACACCACATTTTATGCTATGTACCACTATATAACACATTCTATACTATGTACCTCTATACAGCTCTAAACGATATTCTATACTATGTACCACTATACACCATATCCTATACTATGTACCATTATACAGCTCTACACCACATTCTATATTATGTACCACTATACACCACATTCTATACTATGTACCACTATACAGCTCTACACCACATTCTATACTATGTACCACTAAACACCATATTCTATGTACCACTATACACCACATTCTAGACTATGTCTGACTATACACCATATTCTATACTATGTACCTCTATACACCATAATTTATACTATGTACCACTATACACAACATTCTATACTATGTAGCACTATACACCTTATTCTATACTATGTACCTCTATACACCATATTCTATACTATGTACGATTATACACCATATTTTATACTATGTACCACAAAACACCATATTTTATACTATGTACCACTATATACCATATTCTATAGTATAAACCGCTATACACCATATTTTATACTATGTACCACTATACAACACATTCAATACTATGTAGAACTATACACCATATTCTATACTATGTACCTCTATACTCCATAGTCTATACTATGTACCACTATACACCATATTTTATGTACCACAATACACCATATTCTATACTATGTACCTCTTTACACCATATTCTATACTATGTACCACTTAACACCACATTCTATACTAAGTAGCAATATACACCATATTCTATACTATGTACCACTATACAGCTCTACACCACATTCTATACTATATACCACTATACACCATATACTATACTATGTACCACTATAGAGCTCTACACCACATTCTATACTATATACCACTTTACACCATATTCTATACTATGTATCACTATACACCATATTCTATACTATGTACCACTATACAGCTCTACACCTTATTCTATACTAAGTATCACTTTACACAATATTATATACTATGTACCACTATAAAGCTCTACATCATATTCTATACTATATACCACTATACAGCATATTCTATACTATGTATCACTATACAGCTCTACACCACATTCTATACTATGTGCCACTATACAGCTCTACACCATATTCTATACTATGTACCACTATACACCATATTCTATGTACCACTATACACCATATTCTATGTACCACTATACACCACATTCTATACTATGTACCACTATATACCATATTCTATACTATGTACCTCTATACACCATATTCTATACTATGTACCACTATACACCATATTCTATACTATGTACCACTATACAGCTCTACACCACATTCTATACTATATACCACTATACACCATATTCTATACTATGTGGCACTCTACACTATATTCTATACTATGTACCACTATCCAGCTGTACACCACATTCTATACTATGTACCAACATACAGCTCTACACCATATTCTATACTATGTACTACTTTACACAACATTCTATACTATGTACCACTATACAGCTCTACACCATATACCACTATACACCACATTCTTTACTATGTACCAATATACACCATATTCTATACTATGTACCTCTATACACCATATTCTATACTATGTACCACTATACACCACATTCTATACTATGTACCAATATACACCTTATTCTATACTATGTACTATACAGCTCTACACCACATTCTATACTATATACCACTATACACCATATTCTGTAATATGTACCACTATACAGCTCTACTCCACATTCTATACTATATACCACTTTACACCATATTCTATACTATGTAGCACTATACACCATATTCTATACTATGTACCACTGTACACCATATTCTATAATATGTACCACGGTACACCACATTCTAGACTATGTACCACTATACAACATATTCTATACTATTTACTTCTATACACTATATTCTATACTATGTACCACTATACACCATATTCTATACTATGTTCCATTATACAGCTCTACACCACATTCTATATTATGTACCACTATACACCACATTCTATACTATGTACCATTATATAGCTCTGTACTGCATTCTATACTATGTACCACAATACACCATATTCAATACTATGTACCACTATACAGCTCTACTCCACATTCTATACTATGTACCACTAAACACCATATTCTATGTAACACTATACACCACATTCTAAACTATGTCTGAATATACACCATATTCTATACTATGTACCTCTATACACCATAATTTATACTATTTACCACTATACACCACATTCTATACTATGTAGCACTATACACCATATTCTATACTATGTACCTCTATACACCATATTCTATGCTATGTACCACTATACACCATATTCTATATTATGTACCACAAAACACCATATTCTACACTATGTACCACTATATACCATATTCTATACTATATACCATTATAAAGCTCTACCCCATATTCTATACCATGTACCACTATACACCATATTCTATACTTTATACAATACACCATATTCTTTACTATGTAAAATTATACACCATATTCTATATACCACTATACACCACATTCCATACTATGTACCACTATACAGCTCAATACCACATTCTAGACTATGTACCACTATACACCATATTCTATACTATGTACCACTATACACCATATTCTATACTATGTACTATTCAACATATTCTATATTATGTACCACTATACACCATATTCTATACTATGTACCACTATACAGCTCTACATCATATATTATACAATATACCACTATACACCATATTCTATACTATGTACCACTATACACCATATTCTATACTATGTACCACTATACACCTTATTCTATACCATATTCCACTATACACTATATTCTATACTATGTTGCACTATACACCATATTCTATACTGTATACCACAATACACCATATTCTATGTACCACTATACACCTCTACACCATATTCTATACTATGTACCACTATACAGCTCTATACCACATTCTACACTATGTACCACTATACAGCTCTACACCATATTCTATACTATATACTACTGTACACCATATTCTAAACTTAGTACCACTATACAACATATTCTATACTATGTACTTCTATACACCATATTCTATACTATGTACCACTATACACTACATTCTATACTATGTACCATTATACAGCTCTATACCACATTCTATATTATGTACCACTATACACCACATTCTATACTATGTGCACTATACAGCTCTATACCACATTCTATACTATGTACCACAATACACCATATTCTATACTATGCACCACTATACAGCTCTGAACCACAATCTATACTATGTACCACTAAATACCATATTCTATGTAACACTATATACCACATTCTAGACTATGGGCCTGATTCAGACCCACTCGCGAGTTGCTGGCAGCTCGCAAGTGGGTCGATGTTATGGACTGAGCATGCGCACGACGGAGGGAGCTCCGTCGTGCGCATGCGCCAGACTCGACGAGCGAAGGAAAGTCCTTCGCTCGTTGTGTCCGATCAAAGGGGGCGTGCTGTCAATGTTGATTGACAGCACGCCCCCTTTGGTGGGCATGCCGGGGCGTGCCTCCCTGATGGGGGAGTTCCCTCCCTGTCAGTGGGAGTGATTTTGGCTCTGATAGAGCCAAAATCACTCCGGAGCTTTCGGTTGAAAACCTCAAATATAGTGTATAGCGGTTTATACTATAGAATATGGTATATAGTGGTACATAGTATAGAATATGGTGTTTTGTGGTACATAGTATATAATATGGTGTATAATGGTACATAGTATAGAATATGGTGTATAGAGGTACATAGTATAGAGTACTGTGTATAGTGCTACATAGTATAGAATGTGGTGTATAGTGGTACATAGTATAAATTATGGTGTATAGAGGTACATAGTATAGAATATGGTGTATAGTCAGACATAGTCTAGAATGTGGTGTATAGTGGTACCAAGAATATTGTGTTTAGAGGTACATAGTATAGAATGTGGTGTATAGTTGCATAGTGGTACATAGTATAGAATGTGGTGTATAGTGGTACATAATATAGAATGTGGTGTAGAGCTGTATAATGGTACATAGTATAGAATGTGGTGTATAGTGGTACATAGTATAGAATATGGTGTATAGAATTACATAATATAGAATATGTTGTATAGTGGTACATAGTCTAGAATGTGGAGTATAGTGGTACATAGTATAGAATATGGTGTACAGTGGTACATAGTATAGAATGTGGTGTTGAGATGTATAGTGGTACATAGTATAGAATATGGTGTAGAGCTGTATAGTAGTTCATAGTATAGAATGTGGTATATAGTGGTACATAGTATAGAACATAATGTATAGAGGTACAAAGTATAGAATATGGTGTATAGTGGTACATAGTATAGAATGTGGTGTATAGTGTTACTTTTTATAGAATATGGTGTATAGTGGTACATAGTATAGAATGTTGTGTAGAGCTGTATAGTGGTTTATAGTATAGAATATGGTGTATAGTGGTAAATAGTATAGAATGTGTTGTATAGTGGTACATAGTATAGAATTTGGTGTAGAGCTGTATAGTGGTACATAGAATAGAATGTGGTATATAGTGGTACATTGTATAGAATATGGTGTATAGTGGTACATAGTATAGAATGTTGTGTAGAGCTGTATAGTGGTTTATAGTATAGAATGTGGTATAAAGCTGTATAATGGTACATAGTATAGAATATGGTGTATAGAGGTTCAAAGTATAGAATATGGTGTATAGTGGTACATTGTATAGAATGTGGTGTAGAGCTGTATAGTGGTACATAGTATAGAATGTGGTGTATAGTGGTACATAGTTTAGAACATAGTGTATAGAGGTACAAAGTATAGAATATGGTGTATAGTGGTACATAGTATAGAATGTGGTGTATAGTGAGTGGTACATAGTATAGAATATGGTGTATAGAGGTACATAGTATAGAATTTGGTGTATAGTGGTACATAGTCTTGAATATGGTGTATAGTGGTACATAGTATAGAATGTGGTGTTGAGCTGTATAGTGGTACATAGTATAGAATATGGTGTATAGTGGTACATAGTATAGAATGTGGTGTAGAGCTGTTTAGTGGTATAAAGTATAGAATGTGGTATATAGTGCTACATAGTATAGAATATGGTGTATAGTGGTACTTAGTATAGAATGTGGTTTATAGTAGTATATAGTATAGAATATGGTGTAGAGCTGTACAGTGGTACATAGTATAGAAAGTGGAATAGAGCTGTATAGTGGTACATAGCATAGAATATGGTGTAGAGGTGTATAGTGGTAGATAGTATAGAATATGGTGTAGAGCTGTATAGTGGTTCATAGTATAGAATATGGTGTATAGTGGTACAGAGTATAGAAAATGGGGTAGAGCTGAATAGTTGTATATAGTATAGAATATGGTGTATAGTGGTACATTGTATAGAATATGGTGAAAAGTGGAACATAGTATAGAATTTGGTGTATAGAGGTACATAGTATAGAATATGATGTAGAACAGTATAGTGGTACATAGTATAGAATATGGTATATAGTGGTACATAGTATAGAATATGGTGTTTTGTGGTACATAGTATAAAATATGGTGTATAGTGGTACATAGTATAGAATATATTGTATAGAGGTACATAGTATAGAATAAGGTGTATAGTGCTACATAGTGTAGAATGTGGTGTATAGTGGTACATAGTATAAATTATGGTGTATAGTCAGACATAGTCTAGAATGTGGAGTATAGTGGTACATAGAATATGGTGTTTATTGGTACATAGTAAAGAATGTGGTGTAGAGCTGTATAGTTGTACATAGTATAGAATGTGGTGTATAGTGGTACATAATATAGAATGTGGTGTAGAGCTGTATAATGCTACATAGTATAGAATGTGGTGTATAGTGGTACATAGTATAGAATATGGTGTATAGAATTACATAGTATAGAATATGTTGTATAGTGGTACATAGTCTAGAATGTGGTGTATAGTGGTACATAGTATAGAATATGGTGTACAGTGGTACATAGTATAGAATGTGGTGTAGAGATGTATAGTGGTACATAGTATAGAATATGGTGTAGAGCTGTATAGTAGTACATAGTATAGAATGTGGTATATAGTGGTACATAGTATAGAACATAATGTATAGAGGTACAAATTATAGAATATGGTGTATAGTGGTACATAGTATAGAATGTGGTGTATAGTTTTACATTTTATAGAATATGGTGTATAGTGGTACATAGTATAGAATATGGTGTATAGTGGTATATAGTATAGAATATGGTGTAGAGCTGTATAGTGGTTCATAGTATAGAAAATGGTGTATAGTGGTACATAGTATAGAATATGGGGCAGAGCTATATATTGGTATATACTATAGAATATGGTGTATAGTGGTACATAGTATAGACTATGGTGTATTGTGGTATATAGTATAGAATATGGTTAATAGACGTACATAGTATAGAATATGGTGTATAGACGTACATAGTATAGAATATGGTGTATAGTGGTTCATAGTATAGAATGTGGTTTACAGCTGTATAATGGTACATACTATAGAATGTGGTATAAAGCTGTATAGTGGTACATAGTATAGAATATGGTGTATAGTAGCATATAGTATAGAATATGATATAGAGCTGTATTGTGGTATATAGTATAGAATAAGGTGTAGAGCTGTAAAGTGGTACATAGTATAGAATATGGTGTAGAGCTGTATAGTGGTACATAGTATACAATATGGTGTATAGTGGTATATAATATAGAATATGGTGTAGAGCTGTAAAGTGGTGCATAGTATAGAGTATTGTGTATAGTGATACATAGCATAGAATATGGTGTAGAGCTGTATAGTGGTATGTAGTATAGAATATGGTGTATTGTGCTACATAGTATAGAATATGGTGTATAGTGGTATATAGTATAGAATGTGGTGTAGAGCTGTATAGTGCTACATAGTATAGCATATGGTGTATAGTGGTACATAGTATAAAATACTGGGTATAGAGGTACATAGTATAGAATATGGTGTATAGTGGTACATAGTATAGAATGTGGTGTATAGTGGTGCATAGTGGTACATAGTATAGAGTGTGGTGTAGTGGTACATAGTATAGAATGTGGTGTATAGTGGTATATGGTGTAGAGCTGTATAGTGGTACATAGTATAGAATGTGGTGTATAGTAGTACATAGTATAGAATACGGTGTAGAGCTGTATAGTTGGACATAGTATAGAATGTGGTGTAGAGGTGTATAGTGGTACATTGTATACAATATGGTGTATAGTGGTATATAGTATACAATATGGTGTAGAGCTGTAAAGTGGTGCATAGTATAGAGTATTGTGTATAGTGATACATAGCATAGAATATGGTGTAGAGCTGTATAGTGGTACATAGTATAAAATACGGTGTATAGAGGTACATATTATAGAATATGGTGTATAGTGGTACATAGTATAGAATGTGGTGTATCGTGGTGCATAGTGGTACATAGTATAGAGTGTGGTGTAGTGGTACATAGTATAGAATGTGTTGTATAGTGGTATATTGTGTAGAGCTGTATAGTGGTACATAGTAAAGAATGTGGTGTATAGTAGTACATAGCATAGAATATGGTGTAGAGCTGTATAGTTGTTCATTTTATAGAATGTGGTGTAGAGCTGTATAGTGGTACATAGTATAGAATATGGTGTATAGTGGTACATAGTATAGAATGTGTTGCAGAGCTGTATAGTGGTACATAGTATAGAATGTGGTGTATAGTGGTACATAGTATAGAATATGGTGTACAGTGGTACATAGTATAGAATATGGTGTAGAGCTGTATAGTTGTACATAGTATAGAATATGGTGTAGAGCTGTATTGTGGTACATAGTATAGAATATGGAGTATAGTGGTACATAGTATAGAATATGGTGTATAGAGGTACATAGTATAGAATATGGTGTATAGTGGTACATAGTATGGAATACATTGTATAGTGGAACATAGTATAGAATATGGTGTATTGTGGTACATAGTTTAGAATATGGTGTAAAGTGGTACATTGTAAAGAATAAGGTGTATAGAGGTACATAATATAGAATATGGAGAATAGTGGTACTTAGTATAGAATGTGGTGTATAGTGGTACATAGTATAGAATGTGGTGTATAGAGGTAAATAGTATAGAATATGGTTTATAGTGATACATAGTCTAGAATATGGTGTATATTGGTACATAGAATATGATTTATAGTTTTACATAGTATAGAATGTGGTGTAGAGCTGAATAGTGGTACATAGTATAGAATATGGATTACAGTGTTACATAGTATAGAATGTGGAGTATAGTGTTACATAGTATAGAATATGGTGTATAGTGGTACGTAGTATAGAATGTGATCTATAGCAGTATAGAGTATAGAATATGGTGTAGAGCTGTACAGTTGTACATAGTATAGAATGTGGTATAGAGCTGTAATGTGGTACATAGCATTGAAAATGGTGTAGAGGTGTATAGTGGTACATAGTATAGAATATGTTGTATAATGGTAAATAGTTTAGAATATGGTGTAGAGCTGTATAGTGTTTCATAGTATAGAATATGGTGTATAGTGGTACATAGTATAGAATATGGGGTAGAGCTGTATAGTTGTATATAGTATAGAATATGGTGTATAGTGGTACATTGCATAGAATATGGTTAATAGTGGTATATAGTATAGAATATGGTGTATAGAGGTAAATAGTATAGAATATGGTGTATAAAGGTACATATTATAGAATATGGTGTATAGTGGTACATAGTCTAGAATGTGGTGTATAGTGGTACATAGAATATGGTGTATAGTGGTACACAGTGTAGAATGTGGTGTAGAGCTGTATAGTGGTACATAGTATAGAATATGGTGTATTGTGGTACATAGTATAGAATGTTTTGTAGAGCTGTATAATGGTACATAGTTTAGGCTGTGGTGTATAGTGGTATATAGTATAGAATATGGTGTATAGAGGTACATAGTATAGAATATGGTGTATAGTGGTACATAGTATAGAATATGGTGTACAGTGGTACATATTATAGAATGTGGTGTAGAGCTGTATAGTGGTACATAGTATAGAATATTGTTTAGAGCTGTATAGTGGTACAAAGTATAAAATGTGGTAAATAGTGGTACATATTATAGAATGTGGTGTAGAGCTGTATAATGGTACATAGTATAGAATGTGGTGTATAGTGTTACAAAGTATAGAATATGGTGTATTGTGGGACATAGTATAGAATGTGGTGGAGAGCTGTATAATGGTACATAGTATAGGATGTGGTGTATAGTGGTATATAGTATAGAATATGGTTTATAGAGGTACATAGTATAGAATATGGTGTATAGTGGTACATAGTATAGAATGTGGTGTAGAGCTGTATAGTGGTACATAGTATAGAATATTGTTTAGAGCTGTATAGTGGTACATAGTATAAAATGTGGTATATAGTGGTACATATTATAGAATGTTTCGTAGAGCTGTATAATGGTACATAGTATAGAATGTGGTGTATAGTGTTACATAGTATAGAATATGGTGTATAGTGGTACATAGTATAGAATGTGTTGTATAGTAGTATATAGTATAGAATATGGTGTAGAGCAGTATAGTGGTACATAGTATAGAATATGGTGTAGAGGTGTATAGTGGTATATAGTATAGAATATGGTGTATAGTTGTATATTGTATAGAATGTGGTGTAGAGCTGTATAGTGGTTCATAGTATAGTAAATGGTGTATAGTTGTACATAGTATAGAATATGGGGTAGAGCTGTATAGTGGTATATAGTATAGAATATGGTGTATTGTGGTATATAGTATAGAATATGGTGTATAGTTGTATATAGTATAGAATATGGTGTATAGAGGTACATAGTATAGAATATGGTGTATAATGGTACATAGTCTAGAATGTGGTGTATAGTGGTACATAGAATATGTTGTATAGTGGTACATAGTATAGAATATGGTATAGAGCTCTGTTGTGGTACATAGTATAGAATACGGTGTAGAGCTGTATAGTTGGTCATAGTATAGAATATGGTGTATAGTGGTACATAGTATAGAATGTGTTGCAGAGCTGTATAGTGGTACATTGTATAGAATGTGGTGTATAGTGGTACATAGTATAGAATATGGTGTACAGTGGTACATAGTATAGAATATGGTGTAGAGCTGTATAGTTGTACATAGTATAGAATATGGTGTAGAGCTGTATTGTGGTACATAGTATAGAATATGGTGTATAGTGGTACATAGTATAGAATATGGTGTATAGAGGTACATAGTATAGAATATGGTGTATAGTGGTACATAGTATGGAATACGTTGTATAGTGGAACATAGTATAGAAAATGGTGTATTGTGGTACATAGTATAGAGTGTGGTGTAAAGTGGTACATTGTAAAGAATATGGTGTATAGAGGTACATAGTATAGAATATGGTGTATAGTGGTACTTAGTATAGAATGTGGTGTACAGTGGTACATATTATAGAATGTGGTGTAGAGCTGTATAGTGGTACATAGTATAGAATATTGTTTATAGCTGTATAGTGGTACAAAGTATAAAATGTGGTATATAGTGGTACATATTATAGAATGTGGTGTAGAGCTGTAAAATGGTACATAGTATAGAATGTGGTGTATAGTGTTACATAGTATAGAATATGGTGTATTGTGGTACATAGTATAGAATGTGGTGTAGAGCTGTATAATGGTACATAGTATAGGATGTGGTGTATAGTGGTATATAGTATAGAATATGGTTTATAGAGGTACATAGTATAGAATATGGTTTATATTGGTACATAGTATAGAATATGGTGTATAGTGGTACATAGTATAGAATATGGTGTATAGTGGTACATAGTATAGAATGTGGTGTAGAGCTGTATAGTGGAAAAAAGTATAGAATGTGGTGTATGGAGTTACATAGTATAAAATATAGTGTATAGAGGTACATAGTATAGAATGTGGTGTATAGTGGTATATGGTGTAGAGCTGTATAGTGGTACATAGTATAGAATGTGGTGTATAGTAGTACATAGTATAGAATACGGTGTAGAGCTGTATAGTTGGTCATAGTATAGAATATGGTGTATAGTGGTACATAGTATAGAATGTGTTGCAGAGCTGTATAGTGGTACATTGTATAGAATGTGGTGTATAGTGGTACATAATATAGAATATGGTGTACAGTGGTACATAGTATAGAATATGGTGTAGAGTTGTATAGTTGTACATAGTATAGAATATGGTGTAGAGCTGTATTGTGGTACATAGTATAGAATATGGTGTATAGTGGTACATAGTATAGAATATGGTGTATAGAGGTACATAGTATAGAATATGGTGTATAGTGGTACATAGTATGGAATACGTTGTATAGTGGAACATAGTATAGAAAATGGTGTATTGTGGTACATAGTATAGAGTATGGTGTAAAGTGGTACATTGTAAAGAATATGGTGTATAGAGGTACATAGTATAGAATATGGTGTATAGTGGTACTTAGTATAGAATGTGGTGTACAGTGGTACATATTATAGAATGTGGTGTAGAGCTGTATAGTGGTACATAGTATAGAATATTGTTTATAGCTGTATAGTGGTACAAAGTATAAAATGTGGTATATAGTGGTACATATTATAGAATGTGGTGTAGAGCTGTAAAATGGTACATAGTATAGAATGTAGTGTATAGTGTTACATAGTATAGAATATGGTGTATTGTGGTACATAGTATAGAATGTGGTGTAGAGCTGTATAATGGTACATAGTATAGGATGTGGTGTATAGTGGTATATAGTATAGAATATGGTTTATAGAGGTACATAGTATAGAATATGGTGTATATTGGTACATAGTATAGAATATGGTGTATAGTGGTACATAGTATAGAATATTGTTTAGAGCTGTTTAGTGGTACATAATATAGAATGTGGTGTAGAGCTGTATAATGGTACATAGTATAGAATGTGGTGTATAGTGTTACATAGTATAGAATATGGTGTATAGTGGTACATAGTATAGAATGTGTTGTATAGTAGTATATAGTATAGAATATGGTGTAGAGCAGTATAGTAGTACATAGTATAGAATATGGTGTAGAGGTGTATAGTGGTATATAGTATAGAATATGGTGTATAGTTGTAATTAGTATAGAATGTGGTGTAGAGCTGTATAGTGGTTCATAGTATAGAAAATGGTGTATAGTGGTACATAGTATAGAATATGGGGTAGAGCTGTATAGTGGTATATAGTATAGAATATGGTGTATTGTGGGACATAGTATAGAATGTGGTGGAGAGCTGTATAATGGTACATAGTATAGGATGTGGTGTATAGTGGTATATAGTATAGAATATGGTTTATAGAGGTACATAGTATAGAATATGGTGTATAGTGGTACATAGTATAGAATGTGGTGTAGAGCTGTATAGTGGTACATAGTATAGAATATTGTTTAGAGCTGTATAGTGGTACATAGTATAAAATGTGGTATATAGTGGTACATATTATAGAATGTTTCGTAGAGCTGTATAATGGTACATAGTATAGAATGTGGTGTATAGTGTTACATAGTATAGAATATGGTGTATAGTGGTACATAGTATAGAATGTGTTGTATAGTAGTATATAGTATAGAATATGGTGTAGAGCAGTATAGTGGTACATAGTATAGAATATGGTGTAGAGGTGTATAGTGGTATATAGTATAGAATATGGTGTATAGTTGTATATTGTATAGAATGTGGTGTAGAGCTGTATAGTGGTTCATAGTATAGTAAATGGTGTATAGTTGTACATAGTATAGAATATGGGGTAGAGCTGTATAGTGGTATATAGTATAGAATATGGTGTATTGTGGTATATAGTATAGAATATGGTGTATAGTTGTATATAGTATAGAATATGGTGTATAGAGGTACATAGTATAGAATATGGTGTATAATGGTACATAGTCTAGAATGTGGTGTATAGTGGTACATAGAATATGTTGTATAGTGGTACATAGTATAGAATATGGTATAGAGCTCTGTTGTGGTACATAGTATAGAATACGGTGTAGAGCTGTATAGTTGGTCATAGTATAGAATATGGTGTATAGTGGTACATAGTATAGAATGTGTTGCAGAGCTGTATAGTGGTACATTGTATAGAATGTGGTGTATAGTGGTACATAGTATAGAATATGGTGTACAGTGGTACATAGTATAGAATATGGTGTAGAGCTGTATAGTTGTACATAGTATAGAATATGGTGTAGAGCTGTATTGTGGTACATAGTATAGAATATGGTGTATAGTGGTACATAGTATAGAATATGGTGTATAGAGGTACATAGTATAGAATATGGTGTATAGTGGTACATAGTATGGAATACGTTGTATAGTGGAACATAGTATAGAAAATGGTGTATTGTGGTACATAGTATAGAGTGTGGTGTAAAGTGGTACATTGTAAAGAATATGGTGTATAGAGGTACATAGTATAGAATATGGTGTATAGTGGTACTTAGTATAGAATGTGGTGTACAGTGGTACATATTATAGAATGTGGTGTAGAGCTGTATAGTGGTACATAGTATAGAATATTGTTTATAGCTGTATAGTGGTACAAAGTATAAAATGTGGTATATAGTGGTACATATTATAGAATGTGGTGTAGAGCTGTAAAATGGTACATAGTATAGAATGTGGTGTATAGTGTTACATAGTATAGAATATGGTGTATTGTGGTACATAGTATAGAATGTGGTGTAGAGCTGTATAATGGTACATAGTATAGGATGTGGTGTATAGTGGTATATAGTATAGAATATGGTTTATAGAGGTACATAGTATAGAATATGGTTTATATTGGTACATAGTATAGAATATGGTGTATAGTGGTACATAGTATAGAATATGGTGTATAGTGGTACATAGTATAGAATGTGGTGTAGAGCTGTATAGTGGAAAAAAGTATAGAATGTGGTGTATGGAGTTACATAGTATAAAATATAGTGTATAGAGGTACATAGTATAGAATGTGGTGTATAGTGGTATATGGTGTAGAGCTGTATAGTGGTACATAGTATAGAATGTGGTGTATAGTAGTACATAGTATAGAATACGGTGTAGAGCTGTATAGTTGGTCATAGTATAGAATATGGTGTATAGTGGTACATAGTATAGAATGTGTTGCAGAGCTGTATAGTGGTACATTGTATAGAATGTGGTGTATAGTGGTACATAATATAGAATATGGTGTACAGTGGTACATAGTATAGAATATGGTGTAGAGTTGTATAGTTGTACATAGTATAGAATATGGTGTAGAGCTGTATTGTGGTACATAGTATAGAATATGGTGTATAGTGGTACATAGTATAGAATATGGTGTATAGAGGTACATAGTATAGAATATGGTGTATAGTGGTACATAGTATGGAATACGTTGTATAGTGGAACATAGTATAGAAAATGGTGTATTGTGGTACATAGTATAGAGTATGGTGTAAAGTGGTACATTGTAAAGAATATGGTGTATAGAGGTACATAGTATAGAATATGGTGTATAGTGGTACTTAGTATAGAATGTGGTGTACAGTGGTACATATTATAGAATGTGGTGTAGAGCTGTATAGTGGTACATAGTATAGAATATTGTTTATAGCTGTATAGTGGTACAAAGTATAAAATGTGGTATATAGTGGTACATATTATAGAATGTGGTGTAGAGCTGTAAAATGGTACATAGTATAGAATGTAGTGTATAGTGTTACATAGTATAGAATATGGTGTATTGTGGTACATAGTATAGAATGTGGTGTAGAGCTGTATAATGGTACATAGTATAGGATGTGGTGTATAGTGGTATATAGTATAGAATATGGTTTATAGAGGTACATAGTATAGAATATGGTGTATATTGGTACATAGTATAGAATATGGTGTATAGTGGTACATAGTATAGAATATTGTTTAGAGCTGTTTAGTGGTACATAATATAGAATGTGGTGTAGAGCTGTATAATGGTACATAGTATAGAATGTGGTGTATAGTGTTACATAGTATAGAATATGGTGTATAGTGGTACATAGTATAGAATGTGTTGTATAGTAGTATATAGTATAGAATATGGTGTAGAGCAGTATAGTAGTACATAGTATAGAATATGGTGTAGAGGTGTATAGTGGTATATAGTATAGAATATGGTGTATAGTTGTAATTAGTATAGAATGTGGTGTAGAGCTGTATAGTGGTTCATAGTATAGAAAATGGTGTATAGTGGTACATAGTATAGAATATGGGGTAGAGCTGTATAGTGGTATATAGTATAGAATATGGTGTATAGTGGTATATAGTATAGAATATGGTGTATAGAGGTACATAGTATAGAATATGGTGTATAGAGTTACATAGTATAGAATATGGTGTATAATGGTACATAGTCTAGAATGTGGTGTATATTGGTACATAGAATATGTTGTATAGTGGTACATAGTATAGAATATGGTATAGAGCTCTGTTGTGGTACATAGTATAGAATATGGTGTAGAGCTGTATATTGGTACATAGTATAGAATATGGTGTATAGTGGTACATAGTATATAATGTGGTGTAGAGCTGTATAGTGGTACATAGTATAGAATGTGGTGTATGGAGATACATAGTATAAAATATAGTGTATAGAGGCACATAGTATAGAATATGGTGTATAGTGGTACATAGTATAGAATGTAGTGTATAGTGGTACATAGTATAGAAAGTGGTGTATAGAGGTACATAGTATAGAAGATGGTGTATAGTGGTACATAGTCTAGAATATGGTGTATAGTGTTATATAGTCTAGAATATGGTGTATAGTGGTACATAGAAAATGATGTATAGTGGTACATAGTATAGAATGTGGTGTAAAGCTGTATAGTGGTACATAGCATAGAATATGGTGTAAAGGTGTATAGTGGTATATAGTATAGAATTTGGTGTATAGTGTTATATAGTATAGAATATGGTGTATAGAGGTACATAGTATAGAATATGGTGTATAGAGTTACATAGTATAGAATATGGTGTATAATGGTACATAGAATATGGAGTATAGTGGTATATAGTATAGAATGTGGTGTAGAGCTGTATAGTTTTACATAGAATAGAATATGTTGTATAGTGGTACATAGTATAGAATGTGGTGTACAGCTGTATAGTGGTACATAGTATAGAATATGGTGTATAATGGTACATAGTATAGAATGTGGTTTAGAGCTGTATAATGGTACATAGTATAGAATGTGGTATAAAGCTGTATAGTGGTACAAAGTATAGAATATGGTGTATAGTGGTATAAAGTATAGAATATGGTATAGAGCTATATTGTGGTACATAGTATAGAATATGGTGTAGAGCTGTATATTGGTACATAGTTTAGAATATGGTGTAAAGTGGTACATAGTACAGAATGTGGTGTAGAGCTGTATAGTGGTACATAGTATAGAATGTGGTGTATGGTGGTACATAATATAGAATATAGTGTATAGAGGCACATAGTATAGAATATGGTGTATAGTGGTACATAGTATAGAATGTGGTGTATAGTGGTACATAGTCTAGAATATGGTGCTTAGTGGTAAATAGAATATGATGTATAGTGATACATAGTATAGAATGTGGTGTAAAGCTGTATAATGGTACATAGTATAGAATATTGTGTATAGTGGTACTTAGTATAGAATGTGGTCTATAGTAGTATATAGTATAGAATATGGTGTAGAGCTGTACAGTTGTACATAGTATAGAATGTGGTATAGAGCTGTATAGTGGTACATAGCATAGAATATGCTGTAGAGGTGTATAGTGCTACATAGTATAGAATATGGTGTAAAGTGGTAAATAGTATAGAATATGGTGTATAGAGGTACATAGTATAGAATATGGTGTATAGTGGTACATAGTATAGAATATGGTGCATAGTGCTACATAGTATAGAATATGGTGTATAGTGGTACATAGTATAGAATACGGTGTAGAGTGGTACATAGTATAGAATATGGTGTATAGTGGTTCATAGTATAGAACAGGGCCGTAGCTAGGGTAGTGCGGCAGGTGCCATCGCACAAGGAACCACAGATCAGGGAGCGCAGGTTGGGCCTTCCAAATTTCTATTTATTATCATTCTCGTTTGTAGCTTACTTTTATTTCATCCCCAGCATCGCCTGGCCTCTACTATACATTCCCTGGCCCTTCCCCATGATGCCATGGCCCTTTTTTGGGTGCATTATGTCCCTTTGAAAAATGAGGGAGGGCCAATGCTCTTTCTGGCACAGGGCACCAAAAAGTCCAGTTACGGCTCTGGTAATGAATATGTTGTATAGTGGTACATAGTATAGAATATGGTGTATAGTGGTACATAGCATAGAATATGGTGTACAGTGGTACATAGTCTAGAATGTGGTGTATAGTGGTACATAGAATATGGTGTATAGTGGTACATAGTATAGAATGTGGTGTAGTGCTGTATAGTGGTACATAGTACAGAATATGGTGTATAGTGGTATATAGTATAGAATATGGTGTAGAGCTGTATAGTGGTACATAGTATAGAATATTGGGCCTGATTCAGAGCCGAACACTCTGACCAGAGTGCTCGCTCTGAATCAGGGCCCTCCTCCATTAAAATGGAGCATCCTCCTGAACGCTCGTATAGCTGTGGGTCACCACCCACAGCATATACGAGTGTGCAACAAGATGGTCGCGATGTTCTTGACCATCGCGACCATCGGACTTGCGAGTGAAACCCTGTGGGCGGGTTTCTCAACCACAAAGCCAGGAGTGATTTTGGCTCTATCAGAGCCAAAATCACTCCCACTGCCATCACTAGTGATGTCAGTGGGGCCGGATTGAGATGGTAGGCGTTCCCTTGGGAACGCCTCCATCTGGCAGGCACAACCCCGGCACGCCCAGTAAAGGGGGCGTGCTGTCAATCAACATCAAAAGCATGCCCTCTTTGCCGCAAGACCCCGAGCGATGGGAAATCCGACGCTCATTGGGTCTCGCGCATGCTTATGATGAAGCTCCATCCATCGTGCGCTTGGGCAGTGGGGAACATCGACCCACTTGTGAGCGTACTGCCACTTGCGAGTGGGTCTGAATGACCCCCATTGTGTATAGTGATACATAGCATAGAATAAGGTGTAGAGCTGTACAGTGGTACATAGTATAGAATATGGTGTATAGTGCTACATAGTATAGTATATGGTGTATAGTGGTACATAGTATAGAATATGGTGTATAGTGGTACACAGTATAGAATATGGTGTATAGAGGTACATAGTATAGAATATGGTGTATATTGGTACATATTATAGAACATGGTGTATAGTGGTACATAGTGGTACATAGTATAGAATGTGGTGTACAGTGGTATATGATATAGAGCTGTATAGTGGTACATAGTATAGAATGTGGTGTATAGTAGTACATAGTATAGAATTTGGTGTAGAGCAGTATAGTGGTACATAGTATAGAATTTGGTGTAGAGCTGTATAGTGGTTCATAGTATAGAATATGGTGTGTAGTGGTACATAGTATAGATTGTGTTGAAGAGCTGTAAAGTGGTACAAAGTATAGAATATTGTGTAAAGTGGTACATAGTATAGAATATGGTGTATAGTGGTACATAGTAAAGATTATGGTGTAGAGCTGTATAGTGGTACATAGTACAGAATATGGTGTAGAGCAGTATAGTGGTACATAGTTTAGAATATGGTGTAGAGCCGTTTTGTGGTACATAGTATAGAATATGGTGTATAGTGGTACATAGTATAGAATATGGTGTATAGAGGTAAATATTATAGAATATGGTGTATTGTGGTACATAGTATAGAATATGGTGTATAGTGCTACATAGTATAGTATATGGTGTATAGTGGTACATAGTATAGAATATGGTGTATAGTGGTACATAGTATAGAATATGGTGTATAGAGGTACATAGTATAGAATATGGTGTATATTGGTACATATTATAGAACATGGTGTATAGTGGTACATAGTGGTACATAGTATAGAATGTGGTGTACAGTGGTATATGATATAGAGCTGTAAACTGGTACATAGTATAGAATGTGGTGTATAGTAGTACATAGTATAGAATTTGGTGTAGAGCAGTATAGTGGTACATAGTAAAGAATTTGGTGTAGAGCTGTATAGTGGTACATAGTATAGAATATGGTGTGTAGTGGTACATAGTATAGATTGTGTTGAAGAGCTGTATAGTGGTACAATGTATAGAATATGGTGTAAAGTGGTACATAGTATAGAATATGGTGTATAGTGGTACATAGTAAAGATTATGGTGTAGAGCTGTATAGTGGTACATAGTACAGAATATGGTGTAGAGCAGTATAGTGGTACATAGTTTAGAATATGGTGTAGAGCCATTTTGTGGTACATAGTATAGAATATGGTGTATAGTGGTACATAGTATAGAATATGGTGTATAGAGGTAAATATTATAGAATATGGTGTATTGTGGTACATAGTATAGAATATGGTGTATAGTGCTACATAGTATAGAATGTGTTGTATAATGGTACATAGTATAAAATATGGTGTATAGCGGTATATAGTGTAGAATATGGTATATAATGGTCCACAGTATAGAATATGGTATATAGAGGTACATAGTATAGAATATGGTGTATAGAGGTATACAGTATAGAATATGGTGTATACTGGTACATAGTATAGAATTTGGTGTAGAGCTGTATTGTGGTACATAGTATAGAATATGGTATAGAGCTGTATTGTGCTTCATTGCATAGAATATGGTGTACAGTGGTACATAGTATAGAAAATGGTGTATAGAGGAACATAGTATAGAATATGGTGTGTATAGTTGTACATAGTATAGAATATGGTGTATAGTGGTACATAGTATAGAATATGGTGTATAGAGGTACATAGTATAGAATATGGTGTATATTGGTACATATTGTAGAACATGGTGTATAGTGGTACATAGTGGTACATAGTATAGAATGTGGTGTACAGTGGTATATGATATAGAGCTGTATAGTGGTACATAGTATAGAATGTGGTGTATAGTAGTACATAGTATAGAATTTGGTGTAGAGCAGTATAGTGGTACATAGTATAGAATTTGGTGTAGAGCTGTATAGTGGTACATAGTATAGAATATGGTGTGTAGTGGTACATAGTATAGATTGTGTTGAAGAGCTGTATAGTGGTACAATGTATAGAATATGGTGTAAAGTGGTACATAGTATAGAATATGGTGTATAGTGGTACATAGTAAAGATTATGGTGTAGAGCTGTATAGTGGTACATAGTACAGAATATGGTGTAGAGCAGTATAGTGGTACATAGTTTAGAATATGGTGTAGAGCCGTTTTGTGGTACATAGTATAGAATATGGTGTATAGTGGTACATAGTACAGAATATGGTGTATAGAGGTAAATATTATAGAATATGTTGTATTGTGGTACATAGTATAGAATGTGTTGTATAGTGGTACATAGTATAAAATATGGTGTATAGCGGTATATAGTGTAGAATATGGTATATAGTGGTTCATAGTATAGAATATGGTGTATAGTGGTATACAGTTTAGAAAATGGGGTAGAGCTGTATAGTTGTATATAGTATAGAATATGGTGTATAGTGGTAAATAGTATAGAATATGGTGTATAGAGGTAAATATTATAGAATATGGTGTATTGTGGTACATAGTATAGAATATGGTGTATAGTGCTACATAGTATAGAATGTGTTGTGTAGTGGTACATAGTATAAAATATTGTGTATAGCGGTATATAGTGTAGAATATGGTATATAGTGGTACACAGTATAGAATATGGTGTATAGAGGTACATAGTATAGAATAAGGTGTATAGAGGTATATAGAATAGAATATGATGTATAGTGGTACATAGTATAGAATTTGGTGTAGACCTGTATAGTGGTACATAGTATAGAATATGGTGTAGAGCTGTATTGTGGTACATAGTATAGAATATGGTATAGAGCTGTATTGTGCTACATTGCATAGAATATGGTGTACAGTGGTACATAGTACAGAAAATGGTGTATAGAGGTACATAGTATAGAATATGGTGTGTATAGTGGTACATAGTATAGAATATGGTGTATTGTGATACATAGTATAGAATATGGTGTATAGTGGTACATAGTATAGAATATGGTGTATAGAGGTACACAGTATAGAATGTGGTGTAGAGCTATATAGTGGTACATAGTATAGAATATGGTGTATAGAGGAACATAGTATAGAATATGGTGTAGAGATGTATAGTGGTACATATTATAGAATATGGTGTATTGTGGTACATAGTATAGAATATGGTGTATAGTCGTACATAGTATAGAATATGGTGTATAGAGGTACATAGAGTAGAATATGGTGTATAGTGCTACATAGTTTAGAATGTGTTGTATAGTGGTACATAGTATAAAATATGGTGTATAGCAGAATATAGTATAGAATATGGTATATAGAGGTAAATAGTATAGAAAATGGTGTATAGAGGTACATAGAATAGAATATGGTGTGTATAGTGGTACATAGTATAGAATATGGTGTATAGTGGTACATAGTATAGAATATGGTGTATTGTGATACATAGTATAGAATATTGTGTATAGTGGTTCATAGTATAGAATATGGTGTATAGAGGTACATAGTATAGAATATGGTGTATAGTGGTACATAGTATAGAATGTGGTGTATAGTGGTACATAGTATAGAATTTGTTGTAGAGCTATATAGAGGTACATAGTATAGAATATTATGTATAGAGGAACATAATATAGAATGTGGTGTAGAGATGTATAGTGGTACAAAGTATAGAATATGGTGTATTGTGGTACATAGTATAGAATATGGTGTATAGTAGTACAAAGTATAGAATTCGGTGTATAGAGGTACATAGTATAGAATATGGTGTATAGTGCTACATAGTATAGAATGTGTTGTATAGTGGTACATAGTATAAAATATGGTGTATAGCGGAATATAGTATAGAATATGGTATATAGTGGTAAATAGTATAGAAAATGGTGTATAGAGGTACATAGAATAGAATATGGTGTGTATAGTGGTACATAGTATAGAATATGGTGTATAGTGGTACATAGTATAGAATATGGTGTATTGTGATACATAGTATAGAATATGGTGTATAGTGGTATAGAGTATAGAATATGGTGTATAGAGGTACATAGTATAGAATATGGTGTATAGTGGTACATAGTATAGAATGTGGTGTATAGTGGTACATAGTATAGAATTTGTTGTAGAGCTATATAGAGGTACATAGTATAGAATATGGTGTATAGAGGAACATAGTATAGAATGTGGTGTAGAGATGTATAGTGGTACATAGTATAGAATATGGTGTATTGTGTTACATAGTATAGAATATGGTGTATAGTAGTACAAAGTATAGAATATGGTGTATAGAGGTACATAGTATAGAATATGGTGTATAGTGCTACATAGTATACAATGTGTTGTATAGTGGTACATAGTATAAAATATGGTGTATAGCGGAATATAGTATAGAATATGGCATATAGTTGTAAATAGTATAGAGTATGGTGTATTGTTGTACATAGTATAGAATATTGTGTATAGTGGAACACAGTATAGAATATGGTGTATAAATGTGCATAGTATAGAATATGGTGTATAGTGCTACATAGTATAGAATGTGGTGTATAGTGGTACAAAGTATAGAATATGGTGTATAGAGGTACATAGTATAGAATATGGTGTATAGTGCTACATAGTATAGAATGTGTTGTATAGTGGTACATAGTATAAAATATGGTGTATAGCGGAATATAGTATAGAATATGGTATATAGTGGTAAATAGTATAGAAAATGGTGTATAGAGGTACATATAATAGAATATGGTGTGTATAGTGGTACATAGTATAGAATATGGTGTATAGTGGTACATAGTATAGAATATGGTGTATTGTGATACATAGTATAGAATATGGTGTATAGTGGTATATAGTATAGAATATGGTGTATAGAGGTACATAGTATAGAATATGGTGTATAGTGGTACATAGTATAGAATGTGGTGTATAGTGGTACATAGTATAGAATTTGTTGTAGAGCTATATAGAGGTACATAGTATAGAATATGGTGTATAGAGGAATATAGTATAGAATGTGGTGTATAGTGGTACATAGTATAAATTATGGTGTATAGTGGTACATAGTATATTATTTGGTGTAGAGCTGTTTAATGGTACATAGTATAGAATGTGGTGTATAGTGTTACATTTAATAGAAAATGGTGTATAGTGGTACATAGTATAGAATGTGGTGTATAGTAGTATATAGTATAGCATATGGAGTAGAGCTGTATAGTGGTACATAGTATAGAATATGGTGTAGAGGTGAACAGTGGTACATAGTATAGAATATGATGTATAGTGGTACATAGTATAGAATGTGGTGTAGAGCTGTATAGTGGTACATAGTATAGAATATGGTGTATTGTGCTACATAGTATAGAATGTGGTGTATAGTGGTACATAGTATAAATTATGGTGTATAGAGGTACATAATATAGAATATGGGGTGAGCTGTATAGTTGTTTATAGTAAAGAATATGGTTTATAGTGGTACATAGTAAAGAATATGGTTTATAGTGGAACATAGTATAGAATGTGGTGTATAGGGCTACATAGTATAGAATATGCTGTATAGTGGTAAATAGTATAGCATGTGGTGTATAGGAGTATATAGTATAGAATATGGTGTAAAGCTGTATAGTGGTACATAGTATAGAATATGGTGTAGAGAGGAACATAGTATAGAATGTGGTGTAGAGATGTATAGTGGTACATAGTATAGAATATGGTGTATTGTGGTACATAGTATAGAATATGGTGTATAGTCGTACATAGAATAGAATATGGTGTATAGAGGTACATAGTATAGAATATGGTGTATAGTGCTACATAGTATAGAATGTGTTGTATAGTGGTACATAGTATAAAATTTGGTGTAAAGCGGAATATAGTAAGCAATATGGTATATTGGTAAATAGTATAGAAAATGGTGTATAGAGGTACATAGTATAGAATATGGTGTGTATAGTGGTACATAGTATAGAATATGGTGTATAGTGGTACATAGTATACAATATGGTGTATTGTGATACATAGTATAGAATATGGTGTATAGTGGTACATAGTATAGAATATGGTGTATAGAGGTACATAGTATAGAATATGGTGTATAGTGGTACAAAGTATAGAATGTGGTGTATAGCGGAACATAGTATAGTATTTGGTGTAGAGCTATATATTGGTACATAGTATAGAATATGGTGTATAGAGGAACATAGTATAGAATGTGGTGTAGAGATGTATACTGGTACATAGTATAGAATATGGTGTATAGAGGTACATAGTATAGAATATGGTGTATAGTGCTACATAGTAAAGAATGTGTTGTATAGTGGTACATAGTATAAAATATGGTGTATAGCGGAATATAGTATAGAATATGTTATATAGTTGTAAATAGTATAGAATATGGTGTATTGTTGTACATAGTATAGAATATGGTGTATAGTGGTACACAGTATAGAATATGGTGTATAGATGTACAAAGTATAGAATATGGTGTATAGTGCTACATAGTATAGAATGTGGTGTATAGTGGTAAATAGTATAAATTATGGTGTATAGAGGTACATAGTATAGAATATGGTGAATAGTGGTACATAGTATATAATGTGATTTAGAGCTGTATAATGGTACATAGTATAGAATGTGGTGTATAGTAGTACATAGTATAGAATATGGTGTATAGTGGTACATAGCTAGAATGTGGTGTATAGTGGTACATAGTAAAGAATATGGAGTACAGTGGTACATAGTATATAATGTGGTGTAGAGCTGTATAATGGTACATAGTATAGAATGTGGTGTATAGTAGTATATAGTATATAATATGGTGTAGAGGGGAATAGTGGTACATAGTATAGAATATGGTGTATAGTGGTATATAGTATAGAATATGGTGTAGAGCTGTATAGTGGTTCATAGTATAGAAAATGTTGTATAGCAGTACATAGTATAGAATATGGTGTATAATGCTACATAGTATAGAATGTGGTGTATAGTGGTACATAGTATAAATTATAGTGTATAGAGGTACATAATATAGAATATGGGGTGAGCTGTATAGTTGTTTATAGTATAGAATATGGTTTATAGTGGTACATAGTCTAGAATATGGTGTATAGTGGTACATAGTATAGAATGTGGTGTAGAGCTGTATAGTGGTCCATAGTATAGCATGTGGTGTATAGTAGTATATAGTATAGAATATGGTGTAGAGCTGTATAGTGGTACACAATATAGAAAGTGGAATAGACCTGTAAAGTGGTACATAGTATAGAATATGGTGTATAGTGATATATAGTATAGAATATGGTGTAGAGCTGTATAGTGGTTCATAGTATAGAATATGGTGTATAGTGGTATACAGTTTAGAAAATGGGGTAGAGCTGTATAGTTGTATATAGTATAGAATATGGTGTATAGTGGTATATAGTATAGAATATGGTGTATAGAGGTACATAGTATACTATGTACCACTATACACCACATTCTATACTATGTACCACTATACACCATATTCTATACTATGTACCTCTATACACCATATTCTATACTAGGTACCACTATACACCATATTCTATACTATGTATCACAATACACCATATTCTTTACTATGTACCACTATACACCGTATTCTGGACTATGTACCACTATACACACCATATTCTATGCTATGTAGCACAATACAGCTCTACACCATATTCTATACTATGTACCACTATACAGGTCTACACCATAATCTATACTATGTACCACTATACACCATATTCTATACTATGTACCTCTATACACCATATTCTATACTGTGTACCACTATACACCATATTCTATACTATGTACCACAATACACCATATTCAATAATATTTACCACTATATACCATATTCTATACTATATACCGCTATACAAAATATTTTTTACTATGTACCACTATACTACACATTCTATACTTTGTAGCACTATACACCATATTCTATACTATGTTCCTCTATACACCATATTCTATACTATGTACCACTATACACCATATTCTATACTATGCACCACAATACACCATATTCTATACTATGTACCACTTTACACCATATTCTATACTATAAACAACTATATAGCTCTACCCCATATTCTATAATATCTACCACTATACACCATTTTCTATACTATGAACCACTATACAGCTCTACACCATATTCTATACTATATACCACTATACACCCTATTCTATACTATGTACCACTATACACCATATTCTATAAAATGTAACACTATACACCAATTTCTATACTATGTACCATTATACAGCTATACACCACATTCTATACTAAATACCACTATACAGCTCTACTCCATATTCTATACTATATACTACTATACACACCATTCTATACTATGTACAACTATACACCATATTCTATAAAATGTAACACTATACACCACATTCTATACTATGTACCACTATACAGCTCTACACCATATTCTATACTATGTACCACTATACAGCTCTACACCACATTCTATACTATGTACCACTGTACACCATATTCTATGCTATGTACCACTATACACCACATTCTAGACTATGTACCACTATACACCATATTCTATACTATGTACCACAATACACCATATTCTATACTATGTACCACTATACACCACATTCTATACTATGTACCATTATACAGCTCTAAATCACATTCCATACTATGTACCACTATACACCACATTCTATACTATGTACTATTATACAGCTCTACACCACATTCTATACTATGTACCACTATATTCCATATTCTATACTATGTACCTCTATACACCATATTCTATACTGTGTACCACTATACACCATATTCTATACTATGTACTACAATAAACCATATTCTTTTCTATTTACCTCTATATACCATATTCTATACTATATACCGCTATACACCATATTTTATACTATGTACCACTATACAACACATTCTATACTATGTAGCACTATACACCATATTCTATACTATGTACCAATATACATCTCTACACCACATTCTATACTATGTTCCTCTATACACAATATTCTATACTATGTACCACTATATATCTCTACACCAAATTATATACTATGTACCACTATACACCATATTCTATACTATGTACCTCTATACACCATATTCTATACTATGTACACTATACACCATATTCTATACTATGTATCACAATACACCATATTCTATACTATGTACCACTATGCACCGTATTCTATACTATGTACCCCTATACACCATTTTCTATACTATGTACCACTATACACCATATTCTATGCTATGTAGCACAATACAGCTCTACACCATATTCTATACTATGTACCACTATACAGCACTACACCATATTCTATACTATGTACCACTATACAGGTCTACACCATATTCTATACTATGTACCACTATACACCATATTCTATACTATGTACCTCTATACACCATATTCTATACTGTGTACCACTATACACCATATTCTATACTATGTACCACAATACACCATATTCAATACTATTTACCACTATATACCATATTCTATACTATAAACTGCTATACAAAATATTTTTTACTATGTACCACTATACAACACATTCTAAACTATGTAGCACTATACACCATATTCTATACTATGTTCATCTATACACCATATTCTATACTATGTACCACTGTACACCATATTCTATACTATGCACCACAATACACCATATTCTAAACTATGTACCTCTATACACCATAATCTATACTATGTACCACTATACACCATATTATATACTATAAACAACTATATAGCTCTACACCATATTATATACTATGTACCACTATTACCACTATTACCACTATACACCATTTTCTATACTTTGAACCACTATACAGCTCTACACCATATTCTATACTATATACCACTATACACCCTATTCTATACTATGTACCACTATACACCATATTCTATAAAATGTAACACTATACACCAATTTCTATACTATGTACCATTATACAACTCTACACCACATTCTATACTATGTACCACTATTCAGCTCTACACCATATTCTATACTATATACTACTATACACCACATTCTATACTATGTACAACTATACACCATATTCTATAAAATGTAACACTATACACCACATTCTATACTATGTACCACTATACAGCTCTACACAATATTCTATACTATGTACCACTATACAGCTCTACACCACATTCTATACTATGTACCATTATACAGCTCTAAATCACATTCTATACTAAGTACCACTATACACCACATTCTATACTATGTACCATTATACAGCTCTACACCACATTCTATACTATGTACAACTATATAGCATATTCTATACTATGTACCACTATACAGCTCTACCCCACATTCTATACTATGTACCACTATACACCATATTCTATGTACCAGTATACACCACATTCTAGACTATGTACCACTATACACTATATTCTATACTATGTACCTCTATACACCATAATTTATACTATGTACCACTCTACACCACATTCTATACTATGTACCACTATACAGCTCTGCAACACATTCTATACTATGTACCACTATACACCATATTCTATACTATGAACAACTATACAGCTCTACACCATATTCTATACTATGTACCACTATACAGCTCTACACCATATACCACTATACACCACATTCTATAGTATGTACCACTACACCACACTCTATACTATGTACCACTATGCACCACTATACACCACATTCTATACTATGTACCACTATACACCATATTCTATAATATGTTCCTCTATACACCGTATTTTATACTATGTACCACTATACACCATATGCTATACTATGTAACACTATACAGCTCTACACCACATTCTATACTATATACCACTATACACCATATTCTATACTATGTAGCACTATACACCATATTCTATACTACATACCACTATACAGCTCTACACCATCTTCTATGCTATGTATCACTATACACAATACTCTATACTATGCACAACTTTACAGCTCTACAACATATTCTATACTATATACCACTATACACCATATTGTATACTATGTACCACTATACAGCTCTACAGCACATTCTATACTATGTCCAACTATACAGCTCTACACCGTATTCTATACTATGTACTACTATACACCACATTCTATACTATGTACCACTATACAGCTCTACACCATATACCACTATACACCACATTCTATACTATGTACCACTACACCACACTCTATACTATGTACCACTATGCACCACTATACACCACATTCTATACTATGTACCACTATACACCATATTCTATACTATGTACCTCTATACACAGTATTTTATACTATGTACCACTATACACCATATGCTATACTATGTAGCACTATACAGCTCTACACCACATTCTATACTATATACCACTATACACCATATTCTATACTATGTAGCACTATACACCATATTCTATACTACATACCACTATACATCTCTACACCATATTCTATGCTATGTATCACTATACACAATACTATATACTATGCACCACTTTGCAGCTCTACACCATATTCTATATTATATACCACTATACACCATATTGTATACTATGTACTACTATACAGCTCTACACCATATTCTATACTATATACCACAATACAGCTCTATATCATATTCTATACTATATGCTACTATACACCATATTCTATACTATGTACCACTATACAGCTTTATACCACATTCTATAGTATGTACCATTATACAGCTGTAAACCACATTCTATACTATGAACCACTATACACTATATTCTATACTATGTACCACTATACACCATATTCTATACTATGTACCAATTAACAGCTCTACACCACATTCTATACTATGTACCACTATACACCATATTCTATACTATGTACGTCTATACACCATATTCTATACTATGTACCTCTATTAACCATATTCTATACTATATACCACTATACACCATAGTCTATACTATGTACCACTATACACCATATTCTATAGTATATACCACTATATAGCTCTGCCCCATATTCTATACTATGTACCACTATACACCATTTTCTATACTATGAACCACTATACAGCTCTACACCATATTCTATACTATATACCACTATACACCATATTCTATACTATGTACCACTATACACCTCTACACCATACTCTATACTATGTACTACTATACAGCTCTACACCATAATATATACTATATACTACTATACACCACATTCTATACTATGTACCACTATACACCATATTCTATAAAATGTAAAACTATACACCACATTCTATACTATGTACCACTATACACCATATTCTATAATTTGTACCTCTATACATTATGTTCTATACTATGTACCACTATATACCACATTCTATACTATGTACTACTATACATCTCTACACCACATTCTATACTATGTACCACTGTACACCATATTCTATACTATGTACCACTATACACCACATTCTAGACTATGTACCACTATACAACATATTCTATACTATGTAATTCTATACACCATATTCTATACTATGTACCACTATACACCACATTCTATACTATGAACCATTATACAGCTCTACACCACATTCTATATTATGTACCACTATACACCACATTCTATACTATGTACAACTATACAGCTCTACACCACATTCTATACTATGTACCACTAAACACCATATTCTATGTACCACTATACTCCACATTCTAGACTATGTCTGACTATACACCATATTCTATACTATGTACCTCTATACACCATAATTTATAGTATGTACCACTATACACCACATTCTACACTATGTAGCACTATACACCTTATTCTATACTATGTATCTTTATACACCATATTCTATACTATGTACCACTATACACAATATTTTATACTATGTACCACAAAACACCATATTCTATACTATGTACCACTATATACCATATTCTATGCTATGTACCACTATACTGTTCTACATCATATTCTATACTATGTACCACTATACAGCTCTTCACCATATTATTTACTCTGTACCTCTATACACCAAATTCTATACTATGTACCACTTTACACCATATTCTATACAATGTACCACTATACACCATATTCTATACTATATACAACTATTCAGCTCTACCCCATATTCTATACTCTGTAACACTATACACCATATTCTATACTATGAACCACTATACAGCTCTACACCATATTCTATACTATCTACCACTATACACCTCTACACCATATTCTATGCTATGTACCACTGTACAGCTCTACACCATATTCTATACTATGTAGCACTATATACCACATTCTATACTTTATACCACTACACAGCTCTACACCACATTCTATACTATGTACCACTATACACCATATTCTATACTATGTACCACTATACAGCTCAACACCACATTCTATACTATGTACCACTATACACCATATTCAAGACTATGTACCACTATACACCATATTCTATACTATGTACCTCTATACACCATATTCTATACTATGTACCTCTATACACCATATTCTATACTATGTACCACTCACTATACACCACATTCTATACAATGTACCACTATACACCATATTCTATACTTTGTACCTCTATACACTATGTTCTATACTATGTACCACTATACACCACATTCTATACTATGTACCACTATACAGCTCTACACCACATTCTATACAATGTACCACTATACACCATATTCTATACTTTGAACCTCTATACACCATATTCTATACTATGTACCATTATACAGCTTTATACCACATTCTATAATTTGTACTACTATACACCACATTCTATACTATAAACCACTATACAGCTCTACACAACATTCTATACTATGTACCACTATACACCATATTCTATACAATGTACCACTATATACCACATTCTATACTATGTACCACTATACAGCTCTACACCAAATTCTATTCTATGTACCACTATACAACACATTCTATACTATTTACCACTATACACCATATTCTATACTATAAACCACTATACAGCTCTACACAACATTCTATACTATGTACCATTATACACCATATTCAATAAAAAGTAACACTATACACCACATTCTATACTATGTACCACTATACACCATATTCTATACTTTGTACCTCTATACATTATGTTCTATACTATGTACCACTGTATACCACATTCTATACTATGAACTACTATACAGCTCTACACCATATTCTATACTATGTACCACTATACATCTCTACACCACATTCTATACTATGTACCACTGTACACCATATTCTATACTATGTACCACTATACACCACATTCTAGACTATGTACCACTATACAACATATTCTATACTATGTAATTCTATACACCATATTCTATACTATGAATATGGTGTATAGTCAGACATAGTCTAGAATGTGGTGTATAGTGGTACATAGAATATGGTGTTTAGTGGCGCATAGTATAGAATGTGGTGTAGAGCTGTATAGTGGTACATAGTATAGAATGTGGTGTATAGTGGTACATAGTATAGAATATGGTGTATAGAATTACAAAGTATAGAATATGTTGTATAGTGGTACAAAGTATAGAAAGTGGTGTATAGTGGTACATAGTAAAGAATATGGTGTACAGTGGTACATAGTATAGAATGTGGTGTAGAGATGTATAGTGGTACATAGTATAGAATATTGTGTAGAGCTGTATAGTAGTACATAGTATAGAATGTTGTATATAGTGGTACATAGTATAGAACATAATGTTTAGAGGTACAAAGTTAATAATATGGTGTATAGTGGTATATAGTATAGAATGTGGTCTATATTGTTACATTTTATAGAATATGGTATATAGTGGTACATAGTATAGAATGTTGTGTAGAGCTGTAGAGTGGTTTATAGTATAGAATGTGGTATATAGTGGTACATAGTATAGAATATCGTGTATAGTGGTACATAGTATAGAATGTAATGTAGAGCTGTATAGTGGTTTATAGAATAGAATGTGGTGTATAGTATTACATATTATAGAATGTTGTATAAAGCTGTATAATGGTACATAGTATAGAATATGGTGTATAGAGGTACATAGTATAGAATATGGTGTATAGTTGTACATAGTATAGAATGTGGTGTAGAGCTGTATAGTGGTACATAGAATAGCATATGGTGTATAGTGGTACATAGTATAAAATATGGTGTTTAGAGGTACATAGTATAGAATATGGTGTATAGTGGTACATAGTATAGAATGTGGTGTATAGTGGTGCATAGTGGTACATAGTATAGAGTGTGGTGTAGTGGTACATAGTATAGAATGTGGTGTATAGTGGTATATGGTGTAGAGCTGTATAGTAGTACATAGTATAGAATGTGGTGTATAGTAGTACATAGTATAGAATACGGTGTAGAGCTGTATAGTTGGACATAGTATAGAATGTGGTGTAGAGCTGTATAGTGGTACATAGTATAGAATATGGTGTATAGTGGTACATAGTATAGAATGTGTTGTAGAGCTGTATAGTGGTACATAGTATAGAATGTGGTGTATAGTGGTTCATAGTATAGAATATGATGTACAGTGGTACATAGTATAGAATATGGTGTAGAGCTGTATAGTGGAACATAGTATAGAATATGGTGTATAGTGGTACATAGTATAGAATGTGGTTTAGAGCTGTATAATGGTACATAGTATAGAATGTGATATAAAGCTGTATAGTGGTAGTATAGAATATGGTGTATAGTTTTATATAGTATAGAATATGGTATAGAGCTCTACTATGGTACATAGTATAGAATATGGTGTAGAGCTGTATAGTGGTAAATAGTATAGAATATGGTGTATAGTGGTACATAGTATAGAATGTGGTGTATTGTGGTACATAGTATAGAATATGGTGTATAGTGGTACATAGTATAGAATATGGTGTATAGAGGTACATAGTATAGAATATGGTACATAGTATAGAATGTTGTGTAAAGCTGTATAGTGGTTTATAGTATAGAATATTGTGTATAGTGGTAAATAGTATAGAATGTGTTGTATCGTGGTACATAGTATAGAATTTGGTGTAGAGCTGTATAGTGGTACATAGTATAGAATGTGGTGTATAGTGGTACATAGTATAGAATATAGTGTATAGTGGTACATAGTATAGAATGATGTGTAGAGCTGTATAGTGGTTTATAGTATAGAATGTGGTGTATAGTGGTACATATTATAGAATGTGGTATAAAGCTTTATAATGGTACATAGTATAGAATATGGTGTATAGAGGTACATAGTATAGAATATGGTGTATAGTGGTACATAGTATAGAATGTGGTGTAGAGCTGTATAGTGGTACATAGTATAGAATGTGGTGTATAGTGGTACATAGTAAAGAACATAATGTATAGAGGTACAAAGTATAGAATATGGTGCATAGTGGTACATAGTATAAAATGTGGCGTATAGTGAGTGGTACATAGTATAGAATATGGTGTATAGAGGTACATAGTATAGAATATGGTGTATAGAGGTACATAGTATAGAATATGGTGTATAGTGGTACATAGTCTTGAATATGGTGTATAGTTGTACATAGTATAGAATGTGTTGTTGAGCTGTATAGTGGTACATAGTATAGAATATGGTGTATAGTGGTACATAGTATAGAATATGGTGAAGAGCTTTGTAGTGGTATATAGTATAGAATGTGGTATGTAGTGCTACATAGTATAGAATATGGTGTATAGTGGTACTTAGTATAGAATGTGGTGTATAGTGGTATATAGTATAGAATATGGTGTAGAGCTGTACAGTGGTACATAGTATAGAAAGTGGAATAGAGCTGTATAGTGGTACATAGCATAGAATATGGTGTAGAGGTGTATAGTGGTAGATAGTATAGAATATGGTGTAGAGCTGTATAGTGGTTCATAGTATAGAATATGGTGTATAGTGGTACAGAGTATAGAATATGGGGAAGAGCTGAATAGTTGTATATAGTATAGAATGTGGTATATAGTGGTACATAGTATAGAACATAATGTATAGAGGTACAAAGTTAAGAATATGGTGTATAGTGGTATATAGTATAGAATGTGGTCTATAGTGTTAAATTTTATAGAATATGGTGTATAGTTGTACATAGTATAGAATATGGTGTAGAGCTGTATTGTGGTACATAGTATAGAATATGGTGTATAGTGGTACATAGTATAGAATGTGGTGTAGAGCTGTATAGTGGTACATAGTATAGAATATGGTGTATAGTGGTACATAGTATAGAATGTGGTTTAGAGCTGTATAATGGTACATAGTATAGAATGTGATATAAAGCTGTATAGTGGTACATAGTATAGAATATGGTGTATAGTTTTATATAGTATAGAATATCGAATAG
The DNA here is from genome assembly GCA_031769625.1 of Taudactylus pleione. Taxonomy (NCBI): domain Eukaryota; kingdom Metazoa; phylum Chordata; class Amphibia; order Anura; family Myobatrachidae; genus Taudactylus; species Taudactylus pleione. The sequence continues at coordinate 534,952 of JAUIMM010001460.1, forward strand.
AGCTCTACTGTGGTACATAGTATAGAATATGGTGTAGAGCTGTATAGTGGTAAATAGTATAGAATATGGTGTATAGTGGTACATAGTATAGAATGTGGTGTATTGTGGTACATAGTATAGAATATGGTGTATAGTGGTTCATAGTATAGAATATGGTGTATAGAGGTACATAGTATAGAATATGGTACATAGTATAGAATGTTGTGTAAAGCTGTATAGTGGTTTAGAGTATAGAATATTGTGTATAGTGGTAAATAGTATAGAATGTGTTGTATAGTGGTACATAGTATAGAATTTGGTGTAGAGCTGTATAGTGGTACATAGTATAGAATGTGGTGTATAGTGGTACATAGTATAGAATATAGTGTATAGTGGTACATAGTATAGAGTGTGGTGTAGTGGTACATAGTATAGAATGTTGTGTATAGTGGTATATGGTGTAGAGCTGTATAGTGGTACATAGTATAGAATGTGGTGTATAGTAGTACATAGTATAGAATGTGGTGTAGAGCTGTATAGTGGTACATAGTAAAGAATGTGGTGTATAGTGGTACATAGTATAGAATGTGTTGTAGAGCTGTATAGTGGTACATAGTATAGAATGTGGTGTATAGTGGTTCATAGTATAGAATATGGTGTACAGTGGTACATAGTATAGAGTATGGTGTATAGTGGTACAGAGTAAATAATATGGTGAAGAGCTGTATAGTGGTACATTGTAAAGAATATGGTGTAGAACAGTATAGTGGTACATAGTATAGAATATGGTGTAAAGAGGTACATAGTATAGAAAATGGTGTATTGTGGTACATAGAATAGAATATGGTGTATAGAGGAACATAGTATAGAATAAGGTGTATAGTGCTACATAGTATAGAATATGGTGTTTAGTGGTACATAGTATAAATTATGGTGTATAGAGGTACATAGTATAGCATATGGTGTATAGTGGTACATAGTATAGAATGTTGTGTCGAGCTGTATAGTGGTTTATAGTATAGAATATGGTGTATAGTGGTAAATAGTATAGAATGTGTTGTATAGTGGTACATAGTATAGAATTTGATGTAGAGCTGTATAGTGGTACATAGTATAGAATGTGGTATATAGTGGTATATAGTATAGAATATGGTGTATAGTGGTACATAGTATAGAATGTTGTGTAGAGCTGTATAGTGGTTTATAGTATAGAATGTGGTGTATAGTAGTACATATTATAGAATGTGGTGTAAAGCTGTATAATGGTACATAGTATAGAATATGGTGTATAGAGGTACATAGTATAAAATATGGTGTATAGTGGTACATAGTATAGAATGTGGTGTAGAGCTGTAAAGTGGTACATAGCATAGAATGTGGTGTATAGTGGTACATAGTATAGAACATAGTGAATAGAGGTACAAAGTATAGAATATGGTGTATAGTGGTACATAGTATAGAATGTGGTGTATAGTGAGTGGTACATAGCATAGAATATGGTGTATAGAGGTACATAGTATAGAATATGGAGTATAGAGGTACATAGTATAGAATATGGTGTATAGTGGTACATAGTCTTAAATATGGTGTATAGTGGTACATAGAATAGAATGTGGTGTTGAGCTGTATAGTGGTACATAGTATAGAATGTGGTGTAGAGCTGTGTAGTGGTATATAGTACAGAATGTGGTATATAGTGCTACATAGTATAGAATATGGTGTATAGTGGTACTTAGTAAAGAATGTGGTGTATAGTAGTATATAGTATAGAATATGGTGTAGAGCTGTACAGTGGTACATAGTATAGAAAGTGGAATAGAGCTGTATAGAGGTAAATAGTATAGAATATGGTGTAGAGCTGTATAGTGGTTCATAGTATAGAATATGGTGTATAGTGGTACAGAGTATAGAATATGGGGTAGAGCTGAATAGTTGTATATAGCATAGAATATGGTGTATAGTGGTACATTGTATAGAATATGGTGTATAGTGGTATATAGTATAGAATATGGTGTATAGTCGTACATAGTATAGAATGTTGTGTAGAGCTGTATAGTGGTTTATAGTATATAATGTGGTGTATAGTAGTACATATTATAGAATGTGGTGTAAAGCTGTATAATGGTACATAGTATAGAATATGGTGTATAGAGGTACATAGTATAAAATATGGTGTATAGTGGTACATAGTATAGAATGTGGTGTAGAGCTGTAAAGTGGTACATAGCATAGAATGTGGTGTATAGTGGTACATAGTATAGAACATAGTGAATAGAGGTACAAAGTATAGAATATGGTGTATAGTGGTACATAGTATAGAATGTGGTGTATAGTGAGTGGTACATAGTATAGAATATGGTGTATAGAGGTACATAGTATAGAATATGGAGTATAGAGGTACATAGTATAGAATATGGTGTATAGTGGTACATAGTCTTAAATATGGTATATAGTGGTACATAGAATAGAATGTGGTGTTGAGCTGTATAGTGGTACATAGTATAGAATGTGGTGTAGAGCTGTGTAGTGGTATATAGTACAGAATGTGGTATATAGTGCTACATAGTATAGAATATGGTGTATAGTGGTACTTAGTAAAGAATGTGGTGTATAGTAGTATATAGTATAGAATATGGTGTAGAGCTGTACAGTGGTACATAGTATAGAAAGTGGAATAGAGCTGTATAGAGGTAAATAGTATAGAATATGGTGTAGAGCTGTATAGTGGTTCATAGTATAGAATATGGTGTATAGTGGTACAGAGTATAGAATATGGGGTAGAGCTGAATAGTTGTATATAGTATAGAATATGGTGTATAGTGGTACATTGTATAGAATATGGTGTATAGTGGTATATAGTATAGAATATGGTGTATAGAGGTACATAGTATAGAATATGGTGTATAGAGGTACATAGTATAGAATGTGGTGTATAGTGGTACATAGTATAAAACATGGTGTAAAGTGGTACATAGTATAGAGTATGGTGTATAGTGGTACAGAGTAAATAATATGGTGAAGAGCTGTATAGTGGTACATTGTATAGAATATGGTGTAGAACAGTATAGTGGTACATAGTATAGAATATGGTGTAAAGAGGTACATAGTATAGAATATTTTGTATTGTGGTACATAGAATAGAATATGGTGTGTAGTGGTACATAGTATAGAATATGGTGTATAGAGGTACATAGTATGGAATATGGTGTATAGTTCTACATAGTATAGAATGTGTTGTATAGTGGTACATAGTATAAAATATGGTGTATAGCAGTTTATACTATAGAATATGGTATATAGTGGAAAATAGTATAGAATATGGTGTTTTGTGGTACATAGTATAAAATATGGTGTATAATCGTACATAGTATAGAATATGGTGTATAGAGGTACATAGTATAGAATAAGGTGTATAGTGCTGCATAGTATAGAATATGGTGTATAGTGGTACATAGTATAAATTATGGTGTATAGAGGTACATAGTATAGAATATGGTGTATAGCCAGACATAGTCTAGAATGTGGTGTATAGTGGTACATAGAATATGGTGTTTAGTGGTACATAGTATATAATATGGTGTAGAGCTGTATAGTGGTTCATAGTATAGAATATGGTGTATAGTGGTACAGAGTATAGAATATGGGGAAGAGCTGAATAGTTGTATATAGTATAGAATATGGTGTATAGTGGTACATTGTATAGAATATGGTGTATTGTGGTATATAGTATAGAATATGGTGTATAGAGGTACATAGTATAGAATATGGTGTATAGAGGTACATAGTATAGAATGTGGTGTATAGTGGTACATAGTATAAAATATGGTGTAAAGTGGTACATAGTATAGAGTATTTTGTATAGTGGTACAGAGTAAATAATATGGTGAAGAGACCACAAAACTCCATATTCTATACTATGTACCACTATACACCACATTCTATACTATGTACCACTATACAGCTCTACACCACATTCTATACTATGTACCACTAAACACCATATTCTATGTACCACTATACACCACATTCTAGACTATGTACCACTATACAACATATTATATACTATGTAATTCTATACACGATATTCTATACTATGTACCACTATACACAACATTCTATACTATGTACCATTATACAGCTCTACACCACATTCTATATTATGTACCACTATACACCACATTCTTTACTATGTACCACTATACAGCTCTACACCACATTCTATACTATGTACCACTAAACACCATATTCTATGTACCACTATACACCACATTCTAGACTATGTTTGACTATATACCATATTCTATACTATGTACCTCTATACACCATCATTTATACTATGTACCACTATACACCACATTCTATACTATGTGGCACTATACACCTTATTCTATACTATGTACCACTATACACCACATTCTATACAATGTACCTCTATACACCATATTCTATATTATGTACCTCTATACACCATATTCTATACTATATACCACTATACTCCATATCACTATACAATGTACCACTATACACCATATTCTATACTATATACAACTATTCAGCTCTACCCCATATTCTATACTCTGTACCACTATACACCATATTCTATAATATTAACCACTATACAGCTCTACACCATATTCTATACTATCTACCACTATACACCTCTACACCATATTCTATGCTATGTACCACTATACAGCTCTATTCCACTTTCTATACTATGTACCACTGTACAGCTCTACACCATATTCTATACTATATACCACTATACACCACATTCTATACTAAGTACCACTATACACCATATTCTATACTATGTAGCACTACATACCACATTCTATACTATATACCACTACACAGCTCTTCACCACATTCTATACTATGTACCACTATACACCATATTATATGCTATGTACCACTATACAGCTCAACAACACATTCTATACTATGTACAACTATACACCATATTCAAGACTTTGTACCACTATACACCATATTCTATACTATGTACATCTATACACCATATTCTATACTATGTACCTCTATACACCATATTCTATACTATGTACCACTCACTATACACCACATTTTATACTATGTACCACTATGCACCATATTCTATACTTTGTACCTCTATACACTATGTTCTTTACTATGTACCACTATACACCACATTCTATACTATGTACCACTATACAGCTCTACACCACATTCTATACTATGTACCACTATACACCATATTCTATACTATGTACCTCTATACACCATATTCTATACTATGTACCATTATACAGCTTTATACCACATTCTATAATAGGTACCACTATACACCACATTCTATACTATAAACCACTATACAGCTCTACACAACATTCTATACTATGTACCACTATACACCATATTCTATACTATGTACCACTAAACACCACATTCTATGCTATGTACCACTACAAAGCTCTACACCAAATTCTATACTATGTACCACTATACAACACATTCTATACTATTTACCACTATACACAATATTCTATACTATAAACCACTATACAGCTCTACACAACATTCTATACTATGTACCATATTCTATACTATGTACCTCTATACACCATATTCTATACTATGTACCACTATACACCATATTCTATACTATGTACCACAATACACCACATTCTATACTATGTACCACTATACACCATATTCTATACTATTTACCACTATACAGCTCTACACCATATTCTATACTATGTACCACAGTAGAGCTCTATACCATATTCTATACTATATAAAATTATACACCATATTCTATACTATGTACCACTATACAGCTTTATATCACATTCTATACTATGTACCATTATACAGCTCTAAACCACATTCTATACTATGTACCACTATACACCATATTCTATACTATGTACCACTATACAGCTCTACACCAAATTCTATACTATGTAGCACTATACAACACATTCTATACTATTTACCACTATACACAATATTCTATACTATGTACCACTATACAGCTCTACACCAAATTCTATACTATGTAACACTATACACCACATTCTATACTATGTACCATTTTACAGCTCTACACCACATTCTATAATATGTACCACTATATACCACATTTTATACTTTGTACCACTATACAGCTAAACCATATTCTATACTATTTACCTCTTAACACCACATTCTATACTATGTACCACTATACACCACATTCTATACTAAGTACCACTATTCTACATATTCTATATTATGTACCTCTATACACCTTATTCTTTACAATCTACCACTTTACACCATATTCTAAACTATGTACCACAATACACCATATTCTATACTATGTTCCACTATACAATGTATTCCATACAATGTACCACTATACACCATATTCTATACTATGTACCACAATACACCATATTCTATACTATGTACCACTATACACCATATTCTATACTATGTACCACAATACACCATATTCTATACTATGTACCACTATAAACAATATTCTATACTATGTACCACTTCACAGCTCTACACCACATTCTATAATATGTACCACTGTACACCACATTCTATACTAAGTACCACTATACACCATATTCTATACTATGTACCTCTATACACCATATTCTTTACAATGTACCACTTTACACCATACTCTATACTATGTACCACAATACACCATTTTCTATACTATGTTCCACTATACAACGTATTCCATACTATGTACCACTATACACCATATTCTATACTATGTACCTCTATACACCATATTCTATACTATGTACCACTATACACCATATTCTATACTATGTACCACAATACAGCTCTACACCATATTCTATACTATGTACAACTATACAGATCTACACCATATTCTATACTATGTACCACTGTACACCATATTCTATACTATGTACCACTATACACCACATTCTATACAATGTACCACTATACAGCTCTGCAACACATTCTATACTATGTACCACTATACACCATATTCTATACTATGACCAACTATACAGCTCTACACCGTATTCTATACTATGTACTACTATACACCACATTCTATACTATGTACCACTATACAGCTCTACACCATATACCACTATACACCACATTCTATACTATGTACCTCTATACACTATATTTTATACTATGTAACTCCATACACCACATTCTATACTTTTTTCCACTATACAGCTCTACACCACATTCTATACTATGTACCACTATACACCATATTCTATACTATGTACCACTATACACCATATTCTATACTATGTACCAATATACACCATATTCTATACTATGTACCTCTATAAACCATATTCTATACTATATACCACTATACACCACATCCTATACTATGTACCATTATACAGCTCTACACCACATTCTATACTATGTACCACAATACACCATATTCTATACTATGTAACACTATACACCACATTCTATACTATGTACCATTTTACAGCTCTACACCACATTCTATAATATGTACCACTATATACCACATTTTATACTTTGTACCACTATACAGCTATAAACAATATTCTATACTATGTACCACTATACAGCTCTACACCACATTCTATAATATGTACCACTGTACACCACATTCTATACTAAGTACCACTATACACCATATTCTATACTATGTACCTCTATACACCATATTCTTTACAATGTACCACTTTACACCATACTCTATACTATGTACCACAATACACCATTTTCTATACTATGTTCCACTATACAACGTATTCCATACTATGTACCACTATACACCATATTCTATACTATGTACCTCTATACACCATATTCTATACTATGTACCACTATACACCATATTCTATACTATGTACCACAATACAGCTCTACACCATATTCTATACTATGTACAACTATACAGCTCTACACCATATTCTATACTATGTACCACTGTACACCATATTCTATACTATGTACCACTATACACCACATTCTATACAATGTACCACTATACAGCTCTGCAACACATTCTATACTATGTACCACTATACACCATATTCTATACTATGACCAACTATACAGCTCTACACCGTATTCTATACTATGTACCACAACAGAGCTCTATACCATTTTCTATACTATGTACCACTATACAACATATTCTATGTACCACTATACACCACATTCTAGACTATGTACCATTATACACCATATTCTATACTATGTAACTCTATACACCATATTCTATACTATGTACCTCTATACACCATATTCTATACTATATACAACTATACACCATATTCTATACTATATACCACAATACACCATATTCTATACTATATACCACTATACAGCTCTACCCCATATTCTATACTATGTACAACTATACACCATTTACTATACTATGAACCACTATACAGCTCTACACCACATTCTATACAATATACAACTATACACCATATTCTATACTATATACCTCTATACTGCTCTACACCATATTCTATACTATATACTACTATACAACACATTCTATACTATGTACCACTATACACCATATTCTATACTATGTAACACTATACACCACATTCTATACTATGTACCATTATACAGCTCTACGAAACATTCTATAATATGTACCACTATATACCACATTTTATACTTTGTACCACTATACAGCTCTAAACAATATTCTATACTATGTACCACTAAACAGCTCTACACCACATTCTATAATATGTACCACTGTACACCATATTCTATACTATGTACCACTATACACCATATTCTATACTATGTACCTCTATACACCATATTCTATACTATATACCACTATACACCACAGCCTAAACTATGTATCATTATACAGCTCTACAAAACATTCTATACTATGTACCACAATACACCATATTCTATACTATGTACCACTATACAGCTCTACACCACATTCTACACTGTGTACCACTATACACCATATTCTATGTACCACTATACACCACATTCTAGACTATGTACCACTATACACCATATTCTATAATATCTACCTTTATACACCATATTCTATACTATTTACCTCTATACACCATATTCTATACTATATACCACTATTAACCATATTCTATGCAATGTACCACTATACACCATATTCTATACTATATACAACTATACAGCTCTACCCCATATTCTATACTATGTACCACTATACACCATATTCTATACTATGAACCACTATACAGCTCTACACAATATTCTAAACTATTTACCATTATACAACATATTCTATACTATGTACCACTATACACCTCTACACCATATTCAATGCTATGTACCACATTACAGCTCTATACCACATTCTATACTATGTACAACTGTACAGCTCTACACCATATTCTATACTCTATACTGCTATAGATCACATTCTATACTACGTACCACTATACACCATATTCTATACTATGTAGCACTATACTCCACATTCTATACTATGTAACACTGTAATCCATATTCTATACTATGTACCACTATTCAGCTCTACACCACATTCTATACTATGTAAAACTATAAATCATATTCTATGTACCAATATACACCATATTCTAGACTATGTATCACTATAAACCATATTCTATACTATTTACCTCTATACACCACATTCTATACTATGTACCACTATACACCACATTCTATACTAAGTACCACTATTCTACATATTCTATATTATGTACCTCTATACACCTTATTCTTTACAATGTACCACTTTACACCATATTCTAAACTATGTACCACAATACACCATATTCTATACTATGTTCCACTATACAATGTATTCCATACAATGTACCACTATACACCATATTCTATACTATGTACCTCTATACACCATATTCTATACTATGTACCACTATACTCCATATTCTATACTATGTACCACAATACAGCTCTACACCATATTCTATACTATGTACAACGATACAGCTCTACACCATATTCTATACTATGTACCACTGTACACCATATTCTATACTATGTACCACTATACACCACATTCTATACTATGTACCACTATACACCACGATACACCACATTCTATACTATGTACCACTATACACCATATTCTATAATATGTACCTCTATACACCGTATTTTATACTATGTACCACTATACACCATATGCTATACTATGTACCACTATACAGCTCTACACCACATTCTATACTATATACCACTATACACCATATTCTATACTATGTAGCACTATACACCATATTCTATACTACATACCACTATACAGCTCTACACCATATTCTATGCTATGTATCACTATACACAATACTCTATACTATGCACCACTTTACAGCTCTACACCATATTGTATACTATATACCACTATACACCATATTGTATACTATGTACCACTATACACCTCTACACCACATTCTATACTATGTCCAACTATACAGCTCTACACCGTATTCTATACTATGTACTACTATACACCACATTCTATACTATGTACCACTATACAGCTCTACACCATATACCACTATACACCACATTCTATACTATGTACCACTACACCACACTCTATACTATGTACCACTATGCACCACTATACACCACATTCTATACTATGTACCACTATACACCATATTCTATACTATGTACCTCTATACCCAGTATTTTATACTATGTACCACTATACACCATATGCTATACTATGTAGCACTATACAGCTCTACACCACATTCTATACTATATACCACTATACACCATATTCTATACTATGTAGCACTATACACCATATTCTATACTACATACCACTATACAGCTCTACACCATATTCTATGCTATGTATCACTATACACAATACTCTATACTATGCACCACTTTACAGCTCTACACCATATTCTATATTATATACCACTATACACCATATTGTATACTATGTACCACTATACAGCTCTACACCATATTCTATACTATGTACCACTTTACAGCTCTACACCTTATTCTATACTATATACCACAATACAGCTCTATATCATATTCTATACTATATGCTACTATACACCATATTCTATACTATGTACCACTATACAGCTTTATACCACATTCTATAGTATGTACCATTATACAGCTGTAAACCACATTCTATACTATGAACCACTATACACCATATTCTATACTATGTACCACTATACACCATATTCTATACTATGTACCAATTAACAGCTCTACACCACATTCTATACTATGTACCACTATACACCATATTCTATACTATGTACGTCTATACACCATATTCTATACTATGTACCTCTATTAACCATATTCTATACTATATACCACAATACACCATAGTCTATACTATGTACCACTATACACCATATTCTATAGTATATACCACTATATAGCTCTGCCCCATATTCTATACTATGTACCACTATACACCATTTTCTATACTATGAACCACTATACAGCTCTACACCATATTCTATACTATATACCACTATACACCATATTCTATACTATGTACCACTATACACCATATTCTATAAAATGTAAAACTATACACCATATTCTATAATTTGTACCTCTATACATTATGTTCTATACTATGTACCACTATATACCACATTCTATACTATGTACTACTATACAGCTCTATACCATATTCTATACTATGTACCACTATACATCTCTACACCACATTCTATACTATGTACCACTGTACACCATATTCTATACTATGTACCACTATACACCACATTCTAGACTATGTACCACTATACAACATATTCTATACTATGTATTTCTATACACCATATTCTATACTATGTACCACTATACACCACATTCTATACTATGTACCATTATACAGCTCTACACCACATTCTATATTATGTACCACTATACACCACATTCTATACTATGTACAACTATACAGCTCTACACCACATTCTTTACTATGTACCAATAAACACCTTATTCTATGTACCACTATACTCCACATTCTAGACTATGTCTGACTATACACCATATTCTATACTATGTACCTCTATACACCATAATTTATACTATGTACCACTATACACCACATTCTACACTATGTAGCACTATACACCTTATTCTATACTATGTACCTCTATACACCATATTCTATACTATGTACCACTATACACCATATTTTATACTATGTACCACAAAACACCATATTCTATACTATGTACCACTATATACCATATTCTATACTATGTATCATTACTGTTCTACATCATATTCTATACTATGTACCACTATACAGCTCTTCACCATATTATTTACTCTGTACCTCTATACACCAAATTCTATACTATGTTCCACTTTACACCATATTCTATACAATGTACCACTATACACCATATTCTATACTATATACAACTATTCAGCTCTACCCCATTTTCTATACTCTGTACCACTATACACCATATTCTATACTATGAACCACTATACAGCTCTACACCATATTCTATACTATCTACCACTATACACCTCTACACCATATTCTATGCTATGTACCACTATACAGCTCTATTCCACTTTCTATACTATGTACCACTGTACAGCTCTACACCATATTCTATACTATATACTACTATACACCACATTCTATACTAAGTACCACTATACACCATATTCTATACTATGTAGCACTATATACCACATTCTATACTTTATACCACTAAACAGCTCTACACCACATTCTATACTATGTACCACTATACACCATATTCTATACTATGTACCACTATACAGCTCAACACCACATTCTATACTATGTACCACTATACACCATATTCAAGACTATGTACCACTATACACCAAATTCTACACTATGTACCTCTATACAACATATTCTATACTATGTACCACTCACTATACACCACATTCTATACTATGTACCACTATACACCATATTCTATACTTTGTACCTCTATACACTATGTTCTATACTATGTACCACTATACACCACATTCTATACTATGTACCACTATACAGCTCTACACCACATTCTATACAATGTACCACTATACACCATATTCTATACTATGAACTTCTATACACCATATTCTATACTATGTACCATTATACAGCTTTATACCACATTCTATAATATGTACTACTATACACCACATTCTATACTATAAACCACTATACAGCTCTACACAACATTCTATACTATGTACCACTATACACCATATTCTATACAATGTACCACTATATACCACATTCTATACTATGTACCACTATACAGCTCTACACCAAATTCTATACTATGTACCACTATACAACACATTCTATACTATTTACCACTATACACCATATTCTATACTATAAACCACTATACAGCTCTACACAACATTCTATACTATGTACCACTATACACCATATTCTATAAAAAGTAACACTATACACCACATTCTATACTATGTACCACTATACACCATATTCTATACTTTGTACCTCTATACATTATGTTCTATACTATGTACCACTATATACCACATTCTATACTATGAACTACTATACAGCTCTACACCATATTCTATACTATGTACCACTATACATCTCGACACCACATTCTATACTATGTACCACTGTACACCATATTCTATACTATGTACCACTATACTCCACATTCTAGACTATGTACCACTATACAACATATTCTATATTATGTAATTCTATACACCATATTCTATACTATGTACCACTATACACCACATTCTATACTATGTACCATTATACAGCTCTACACCACATTCTATATTATGTACCACTATACACCACATTCTATACTATGTACCACTATGCAGCTCTACACCACATTCTATACTATGTACCACTAAACACAATATTCTTGGTACCACTATACACCACATTCTAGACTATGTCTGACTATACACCATATTCTATACTATGTACCTCTATACACCATAATTTATACTATGTACCACTATACACCACATTCTATACTATGTAGCACTATACACCTTATTCTATACTATGTACCTCTATACACCATATGCTATACTATGTACCACTTTACACCATATTCTATTCTATGTACCACAATACACCATATTTTCCTACTATGTACCACTATACACCATATTCTATACTATGTACCTCTATACACCATATTCTATACTATGTACCACTATACTCCATATTCTATACTATGTACCACAATACAGCTCTACACCATATTCTATACTATGTACAACTATACAGCTCTACACCATATTGTATACTATATACCACTATACACCATATTGTATACTATGTACCACTATACACCTCTACACCACATTCTATACTATGTCCAACTATACAGCTCTACACCGTATTCTATACTATGTACTACTATACACCACATTCTATACTATGTACCACTATACAGCTCTACACCATATACCACTATACACCACATTCTATACTATGTACCACTACACCACACTCTATACTATGTACCACTGTGCACCACTATACACCACATTCTATACTATGTACCACTATACACCATATTCTATACTATGTACCTCTATACCCAGTATTTTATACTATGTACCACTATACACCATATGCTATACTATGTAGCACTATACAGCTCTACACCACATTCTATACTATATACCACTATACACCATATTCTATACTATGTAGCACTATACACCATATTCTATACTACATACCACTATACAGCTCTACACCATATTCTATGCTATGTATCACTATACACAATACTCTATACTATGCACCACTTTACAGCTCTACACCATATTCTATATTATATACCACTATACACCATATTGTATACTATGTACCACTATACAGCTCTACACCATATTCTATACTATGTACCACTTTACAGCTCTACACCTTATTCTATACTATATACCACAATACAGCTCTATATCATATTCTATACTATATGCTACTATACACCATATTCTATACTATGTACCACTATACAGCTTTATACCACATTCTATAGTATGTACCATTATACAGCTGTAAACCACATTCTATACTATGAACCACTATACACCATATTCTATACTATGTACCAATTAACAGCTCTACACCACATTCTATACTATGTACCACTATACACCATATTCTATACTATGTACGTCTATACACCATATTCTATACTATGTACCTCTATTAACCATATTCTATACTATATACCACAATACACCATAGTCTATACTATGTACCACTATACACCATATTCTATAGTATATACCACTACATAGCTCTGCCCCATATTCTATACTATGTACCACTATACACCATTTTCTATACTATGAACCACTATACAGCTCTACACCATATTCTATACTATATACCACTATACACCATATTCTATACTATGTACCACTATACACCATATTCTATAAAATGAAAAACTATACACCACATTCTATACTATGTACCACTATACACCATATTCTATAATTTGTACCTCTATACATTATGTTCTATACTATGTACCACTATATACCACATTCTATACTATGTACTACTATACAGCTCTATACCATATTCTATACTATGTAGCACTATACATCTCTACACCACATTCTATACTATGTACCACTGTACACCATATTCTATACTATGTACCACTATACACCACATTCTAGACTATGTACCACTATACAACATATTCTATACTATGTATTTCTATACACCATATTCTATACTATGTACCACTATACACCACATTCTATACTATGTACCATTATACAGCTCTACACCACATTCTATATTATGTACCACTATACACCACATTCTATACTATGTACAACTATACAGCTCTACACCACATTCTTTACTATGTACCAATAAACACCTTATTCTATGTACCACTATACTCCACATTCTAGACTATGTCTGACTATACACCATATTCTATACTATGTACCTCTATACACCATAATTTATACTATGTACCACTATACACCACATTCTACACTATGTAGCACTATACACCTTATTCTATACTATGTACCTCTATACACCATATTCTATACTATGTACCACTATACACCATATTTTATACTATGTACCACAAAACACCATATTCTATACTATGTACCACTATATACCATATTCTATACTATGTACCACTACTGTTCTACATCATATTCTATACTATGTACCACTATACAGCTCTTCACCATATTATTTACTCTGTACCTCTATACACCAAATTCTATACTATGTTCCACTTTACACCATATTCTATACAATGTACCACTATACACCATATTCTATACTATATACAACTATTCAGCTCTACCCCATTTTCTATACTCTGTACCACTATACACCATATTCTATACTATGAACCACTATACAGCTCTACACCATATTCTATACTATCTACCACTATACACCTCTACACCATATTCTATGCTATGTACCACTATACAGCTCTATTCCACTTTCTATACTATGTACCACTGTACAGCTCTACACCATATTCTATACTATATACTACTATACACCACATTCTATACTAAGTACCACTATACACCATATTCTATACTATGTAGCACTATATACCACATTCTATACTTTATACCACTAAACAGCTCTACACCACATTCTATATTATGTACCACTATACACCATATTCTATACTATGTACCACTATACAGCTCAACACCACATTCTATACTATGTACCACTATACACCATATTCAAGACTATGTACCACTATACACCAAATTCTATACTATGTACCTCTATACACCATATTCTATACTATGTACCACTCACTATACACCACATTCTATACTATGTACCACTATACACCATATTCTATACTTTGTACCTCTATACACTATGTTCTATACTATGTACCACTATACACCACATTCTATACTATGTACCACTATACAGCTCTACACCACATTCTATACAATGTACCACTATACACCATATTCTATACTTTGAACCTCTATACACCATATTCTATACTATGTACCATTATACAGCTTTATACCACATTCTATAATATGTACTACTATACACCACATTCTATACTATAAACCACTATACAGCTCTACACAACATTCTATACTATGTACCACTATACACCATATTCTATACAATGTACCACTATATACCACATTCTATACTATGTACCACTATACAGCTCTACACCAAATTCTATACTATGTACCACTATACAACACATTCTATACTATTTACCACTATACACCATATTCTATACTATAAACCACTATACAGCTCTACACAACATTCTATACTATGTACCACTATACACCATATTCTATAAAAAGTAACACTATACACCACATTCTATACTATGTACCACTATACACCATATTCTATACTTTGTACCTCTATACATTATGTTCTATACTATGTACCACTATATACCACATTCTATACTATGTACTACTATACAGCTCTACACCATATTCTATACTATGTACCACTATACATCTCTACACCACATTCTATACTATGTACCACTGTACACCATATTCTATACTATGTACCACTATACACCACATTCTAGACTATGTACCACTATACAACATATTCTATACTATGTATTTCTATACACCATATTCTATACTATGTACCACTATACACCACATTCTATACTATGTACCATTATACAGCTCTACACCACATTCTATATTATGTACCACTATACACCACATTCTATACTATGTACAACTATACATCTCGACACCACATTCTATACTATGTACCACTGTACACCATATTCTATACTATGTACCACTATACTCCACATTCTAGACTATGTACCACTATACAACATATTCTATATTATGTAATTCTATACACCATATTCTATACTATGTACCACTATACACCACAATCTATACTATGTACCATTATACAGCTCTACACCACATTCTATATTTTGTACCACTATACACCACATTCTATACTATGTACCACTATGCAGCTCTACACCACATTCTATACTATGTACCACTAAACACAATATTCCTGGTACCACTATACACCACATTCTAGACTATGTCTGACTATACACCATATTCTATACTATGTACCTCTATACACCATAATTTATACTATGTACCACTATACACCACATTCTATACTATGTAGCACTATACACCTTATTCTATACTATGTACCTCTATACACCATATGCTATACTATGTACCACTTTACACCATATTCTATTCTATGTACCACAATACACCATATTTTCCTACTATGTACCTCTTTACACCATATTCTATACTATGTACCACTATACTGTTCTACACCATATTCTATACTATGTACCACTATACAGCTCTTCACCATATTATTTACTCTGTACCACTATACACCATACTCTAAACTATGTACCACTTTACACCATATTCTGTACTATGTAAAACTATACACCACATTCTATACTATGTACCTCTATACACCATATTCTATACTACGTTCCTCTATACAACATATTCTATACTATATACCACTATACACCATATTCTATACAATGTACCACTATACACCATATTCTATACTATATACAACTATACAGCTCTACCCCATATTCTATACTATGTACCACTATACACCATATTCTACACTATGAACCACTATACAGCTCTACACCATATTCTATACTATTTACCACTATACAACATATTCTATACTATGTACCACTATACACCTCTACACCATATTCAATGCTATGTACCACATTACAGCTCTTTACCACATTCTATACTATGTACAACTGTACAGCTCTACACCATATTCTATACTCTATACTGCTATAGATCACATTCTATACTAAGTTCCACTATACAACATATTCTATACTATGTAGCACTATACACCACATTCTATACTATGTAACACTATACAGCACTACACCACATTCTATACTATGTACCACTGTAATCCATATTCTATACTATGTACCACTATTCAGCTCTACACCACATTCTATACTATGTAAAACTATAAATCATATTCTATGTACCAATATACACCATATTCTAGACTATGTATCACTATACACCATATTCTATACTATTTACCTCTATACACCACATTCTATACTATGTACCACTATACACCACATTCTATACTAAGTACCACTATACTCCATATTTTATACTATGTACCTCTATACACCTTATTTTTACAATGTACCACTTTACACCATATTCTATACTATGTACCACAATACACCATATTCTATACTATGTTCCACTATACAATGTATTCCATACTATGTACCACTATACACCATATTCTATACTATGTACCTCTATACACCTTATTCTATACTATGTACCACTATACTCCATATTCTATACTATGTACCACAATACAGCTCTACACCATATTCTATACTATGTACCACTGTACACTATATTCTATACTATGTACCACTCTACACCACATTCTATACTATGTACCACTATACAGCTCTGCAACACATTCTATACTATGTACCACTATACACCATATTCTATACTATGAACAACTATACAGCTCTACACCATATTCTATACTATGTACCACTATACAGCTCTACACCATATACCACTATACACAACATTCTATACTATGTACCACTACACCACACTCTATACTATGTACCACTATGCACCACTATACACCACATTCTATACTATGTACCACTATACACCATATTCTATAATATGTACCTCTATACACCGTATTTTATACTATGTACCACTATACACCATATGCTATACTATGTAACACTATACAGGTCTACACCACATTCTATACTATATACCACTATACACCATATTCTATACTATGTAGCACTATACACCATATTCTATACTACATACCACTATACAGCTCTACACCATATTCTATGCTATGTATCACTATACACAATACTCTATACTATGCACCACTTTACAGCTCTACACCATATTCTATATTATATACCACTATACACCATATTGTATACTATGTACTACTATACAGCTCTACACCATATTCTATACTATGTACCACTTTACAGCTCTACACCATATTCTATACTATATACCACAATACAGCTCTATATCATATTCTATACTATATGCTACTATACACCATATTCTATACTATGTACCACTATACAGCTTTATACCACATTCTATAGTATGTACCATTATACAGCTGTAAACCACATTCTATACTATGAACCACTACACACTATATTCTATACTATGTACCACTATACACCATATTCTATACTATGTACCAATTAACAGCTCTACACCACATTCTATACTATGTACCACTATACACCATATTCTATACTATGTACGTCTATACACCATATTCTATACTATGTACCTCTATTAACCATATTCTATACTATATACCACTATACACCATAGTCTATACTATGTACCACTATACACCATATTCTATAGTATATACCACTATATAGCTCTGCCCCATATTCTATACTATGTACCACTATACACCATTTTCTATACTATGAACCACTATACAGCTCTACACCATATTCTATACTATATACCACTATACACCATATTCTATACTATGTACCACTATACACCTCTACACCATACTCTATACTATGTACTACTATACAGTTCTACACCATAATATATACTATATACTACTATACACCACTTTCTATACTATGTACCACTATACACCATATTCTATAAAATGTAAAACTATACACCACATTCTATACTATGTACCACTATACACCATATTCTATAATTTGTACATCTATACATTATGTTCTATACTATGTACCACTATATACCACATTCTATACTATGTACTACTATACATCTCTACACCACATTCTATACTATGTACCACTGTACACCATATTCTATACTATGTACCACTATACACCACATTCTAGACTATGTACCACTATACAACATATTCTATACTATGTAATTCTATACACCATATTCTACACTATGTACCACTATACACCACATTCTATACTATGAACCATTATACAGCTCTACACCACATTCTATATTATGTACCACTATACACCACATTCTATATGGGGTATAATGGTACATAGAATATGGTGTATAGTGGTACATAGTATAGAATGTGGTGTAGAGCTGTATAGTTGTACATAGTATAGAATATGGTGTATAGTGGTACATATTATAGAATGTGGTGTAGAGCTGTATAATGGTACATAGTATAGAATGTGGTGTATAGTGGTACATAATATAGAATGTGATTTAGAGCTGTATAATGGTACATAGTATAGAATGTGGTGAATAGTGGTACTTAGTATAGAATATGGTGTATAGTGGTACATAGCCTAGAATGTGGTGTATAGTGGTACATAGTATAGAATATGGTATACAGTGGTACATAGTATATAATGTGGTGTAGAGCTGTATAATGGTACAAAGTATAGAATGTGGTGTATAGTGTTACATTTAATAGAATATGGTGTATAGTGGTACATAGTATATAATGTGTTGTTTAGTAGTATATAGTATAGAATATAGTTTAGAGCTGTATAGTGGTACATAGTATAGAATGTGGTATACAGCTGTATAGTGGTACATAGTATAGAATATGGTGTAGAGGTGAATTGTGGTACATAGTATAGAATATGGTGTATAGTGGTATATAGTATAGAATATGGTGTAGAGCTATATAGTGGTTCATAGTATAGAAAATGGTGTATAGTAGTACATAGTAAAGAATATGGTGTATAGTGCTACATAGTATAGAATGTGGTGTATAGTGGTACATAGTAAAAATTATGGTGTTTAGAGGTACATAGTATAGAATATCGGGTGAGCTGTATAGTTTTTTATAGTATAGAATATGGTTTATAGTGGTACATAGTTTAGAAAATGGTGTATAGTGGTATATAGTATAGGAAATGGTGTATAGTGGTTCATAGTATAGAATGTGGTGTAGAGCTGTATAGTGGTACATAGAATAGAATATGGTGTAGAGCTGTATAGTGGTACATAGTATACAATAGGGTGTATAGTGGTATATAGTATAGAATATGGTGAATAGCTGTACAGTGCAGCATAGTATAGAGTATTGTGTATAGTGCTACATAGTATAGAATATGGTGTATAGTGGTACATAGTATAGAATTTGGTGTAGACCTGTAAAGTGGTACATAGTATAGAATATTGTGTAGTGCTGTATAATGGTAAATAGTATAGAATATGGTGTAGAGCTGTATTGTGTTACATAGCATAGTATATGGTGTATAGTGGTACATAGTAAAGAAAATGGTGTATAGCAGTACATAGTATAGAATATGGTGTGTATTGTGGTACATAGTATAGAATATGGTGTATAGTGGTACACAGTATAGATTATGGTGTATTGTGATACATTGTATAGAATATGGTGTATAGTGGTACATAGTATAGAATATGGTGTATAGAGGTACATAGTATAGAATATGGTGTATAGTGGTAAATAGAATAGAATGTGGTGTATAGTGGTACATAGTATAGAATTTGGTGAAGAGCTATATAGTGGTACATAGTATAGAATATGGTGTATAGAGGAACATAGTATAGAATGTGGTGTAGAGATGAATAGTGGTACAAAGTATAGAATATGGTGTATAGTGGTATACAGTATAGAATATGGTGTATAGAGGTACATAGTATAGAATATGGTGTATAGATGTACATAGTATAGAATATGGAATATAGTGGTACATAGTCTAGAATATGGTGTATAGTGCTACATAGTATAAAAAATGGTGTATAGTGGTATATAGTACAGAAAGTGATGTAGAGCTGTATAGTGGTTAATAGTAGAGAATATGGTGAATAGTGGTACATAGTATAGAATATGGTGTAGACCTGTAAAGTGGTACATAGTATAGAATATGGTGTAGTGCTGTATAGTGGTACATAGTATAGAATATGGTGTAGAGCTGTATTGTGCTACATAGCATAGAATATGGTGTATAGTGGTACATAGTATAGAAAATGGTGTATAGAGGTAAATAGTATAGAATATGGTGTGTATAGTGGTACATAGTATAGAATATGGTGTATAGAGGAACATAGTGTAGAATTTGGTGTAGAGATGTATAGTGGTACATAGTATAGAATATGGTGTATTGTGGTACATAGTATAGAATTTGGTGTATAGTAGTACATAGTATAGAATATTGTGTATAGAGGTACATTGTATAGAATATGGTTTATAGTGCTACATAGCATAGAGTGTGTTGTATAGTGGTACATAGTATAAAATATGGTGTATAGCGGAATAAAGTATAGAATATGGTATATAGTTGTAAATAGTATAGAATATGGTGTGTTGTTGTACATAGTATAGAATATGGTGTATAGTGGCACACAGTATAGAATATGGTGTATAGATGTACATAGTACAGTATATGGTGTATAGTGCTACATAGTATAGAATGTGGGGTATAGTGGTACATAGAATATGGTGTATAGTGGTACATAGTATAGAATGTGGTGTAGAGCTGTATAGTGGTACATAGTATAGAATATGGTGTATAGTGGTACATATTATAGAATGTGGTGTAGAGCTGTATAATGGTACATAGTATAGAATGTGGTGTATAGTGGTACATAGTATAGAATGTGATTTAGAGCTGTATAATGGTACATAGTATAGAATGTGGTGTATAGTGGTACATAGTATAGAATATGGTGTATAGAGGTACATAGTATAGAATATTGTGTATAGTGGTACATAGCCTAGAATGTGGTGTATAGTGATACATAGTATAGAATATGGTGTACAGTGGTACATAGTATATAATGTGGTGTAGAGCTGTCTAATGGTACATAGTATAGAATGTGGTGTATAGTGTTACATTTAATAGAATATGGTGTATAGTGGTACATAGTATATAATGTGTTGTATAGTAGTATCTAGTATAGAATATGGTGTAGAGCTGTATAGTCGTACATAGTATAGAATATGGTGTATAGAGGTACATAGTATAGAATATGGTGTATAGTGCTACATATTTTAGAATGTGTTGTATAGTGGTACATAGTATAAAATATGGTGTACAGCGGAATATAGTATAGAATATGGTATATAGTTGTAAATAGTATAGAATATGGTGTATTGTTGTACATAGTATAGAATATGGTGTATAGTGGTACACAGTATAGAATATGGTGTATAGATGTACATAGTATAGAATATGGTGTATAGTGGTACACAGTATAGAATATGGTGTATAGATGTACATAGTATAGAATATGGTGTATAGTGCTACATAGTATAGAATGTGGTGTAGAGATGTATAGTGGAACATAGTATAGATTATGGTGTATTGTGGTACATAGTATAGAATATGGTGTATAGTCATATATAGTATAGAATATGGTGTATAGAAGTACATAGTATAGAATATGGTGTTTAGTGGTACATAGTCTAGAATGTGGGGTATAATGGTACATAGAATATGGTGTATAGTGGTACATAGTATAGAATGTGGTGTAGAGCTGTATAGTTGTACATAGTATAGAATATGGTGTATAGTGGTACATAGTATAGAATGTGATTTAGAGCTGTATAATGGTACATAGTATAGATTGTGGTGAATAGTGGTACTTAGTATAGAATATGGTGTATAGTGGTACATAGCCTAGAATGTGGTGTATAGTGGTACATAGTATAGAATATGGTATACAGTGGTACATAGTATATAATGTGGTGTAGAGCTGTATAATGGTACAAAGTATAGAATGTGGTGTATAGTGTTACATTTAATAGAATATGGTGTATAGTGGTACATAGTATAAAATGTGTTGTATAGTAGTATATAGTATAGAATATGGTATAGTGCTGTATAGTGGTACATAGTGTAGAATGTGGTATACAGCTGTATAGTGGTACATAGTATAGAATATGGTGTAGAGGTGAATAGTGGTACATAGTATAGAATATGGTGTATAGTGGTATATAGTATAGAATATGGTGAATAGAGGTATATAGTAAAGAATATGGTGTATAGTGGTACATAGTTTAGAATGTGGTGTATAGTGGTACATAGTATAGAATATGGTGTATAGAGGAACATAGTGTAGAATTTGGTGTAGAGATGTATAGTAGTACATAGTATAGAATATGGTGTATTGTGGTACATAGTATAGAATTTGGTGTATAGTAGTACATAGTATAGAATATTGTGTATAGAGGTACATTGTATAGAATATGGTTTATAGTGCTACATAGCATAGAGTGTGTTGTATAGTGGTACATAGTATAAAATATTGTGTATAGCGGAATAAAGTATAGAATATGGTATATAGTTGTAAATAGTATAGAATATGGTGTGTTGTTGTACATAGTATAGAATATGGTGTATAGATGTACATAGTACAGAATATGGTGTATAGTGCTACATAGTATAGAATGTAGTGTATAGTGGTACATAGTATAAATTATGGTGTATAGAGGTACATAGAATAGAATATGGTGTATAGTGTTACCTAGTCTAGAATGTGGGGTATAGTGGTACATAGAATATGGTGTATAGTGGTACATAGTATAGAATGTGGTGTAGAGCTATATAGTGGTACATAGTATAGAATATGGTGTATAGTGGTACATATTATAGAATGTGGTGTAGAGCTGTATAATGGTACATAGTATAGAATGTGGTGTATAGTGGTACATAGTATAGAATATGATATAGAGCTGTATAATGGTACATAGTATAGAATGTGGTGTATAGTGGTACATAGTATAGAATATGGTGTATAGAGGTACATAGTATAGAATATGGTGTATAGTGGTACATAGCCTAGAATGTGGTGTATAGTGATACATAGTATAGAATATGGTGTACAGTGGTACATAGTATATAATGTGGTGTAGAGCTGTCTAATGGTACATAGTATAGAATGTGGTGTATAGTGTTACATTTAATAGAATATGGTGTATAGTGGTACATAGTATATAATGTGTTGTATAGTAGTATATAGTATAGAATATGGTTTAGAGCTGTATAGTGGTACATAGTTTAGAATGTGGTATACAGCTGTATAGTGGTACATAGTATAGAATATGGTGTAGAGGTGAATAGTGGTACATAGTTTAGAATATGGTGTATAGTGGTATATAGTATAGAATATGGTGTAGAGCTGTATAGTGGTTCATAGTATAGAAAATGGTGTATAGTAGTACATAGTAAAGAATATGGTGTATAGTGCTACATAGTATAGAATGTGGTGTATAGTGGTACATAGTAAAAATTATGGTGTTTAGAGGTACATAGTATAGAATATGGGGTGAGCTGTATAGTTGTTTATAGTATAGAATATGGTTTATAGTGGTACATAGTTTAGAAAATGGTGTATAGTGGTATATAGTATAGGAAATGGTGTATAGAGGTACATAGTATAGAATATGGTGTATAGATGTACATAGTATAGAATATGGTGTATAGTGGTACATAGTCTAGAATATGGTGTATAGTGGTACATAGTATAGAATGTGGTGTAGAGCTGTATAGTGGTACATAGAATAGAATATGGTGTAGAGCTGTATATTGGTACATAGTATACAATAGGGTGTATAGTGGTATATAGTATAGAATATGGTGAATAGCTGTACAGTGCTGCATAGTATAGAGTATTGTGTATAGTGCTACATAGTATAGAATATGGTGTATAGTGGTAAATAGTACAGAATGTGGTGTAGAGCTGTATAGTGGTACATAGTATAGAATATGGTGAATAGTGGTACATAGTATAGAATTTAGTGTAGACTTGTAAAGTGGTACATAGTATAGAATATTGTGTAGTGCTGTATAATGGTAAATAGTATAGAATATGGTGTAGAGCTGTATTGTGTTACATAGTATAGTATATGGTGTATAGTGGTACATAGTAAAGAAAATGGTGTATAGCGGTACATAGTATAGAATATGGTGTGTATTGTGGTACATAGTATAGAATATGGTGTATAGTGGTACACAGTATAGAATATGGTGTATTGTGATACATAGTATAGAATATGGTGTATAGTGGTACATAGTATAGAATATGGTGTATAGAGGTACATAGTAAAGAATATGGTGTATAGTGGTAAATAGCATAGAATGTGGTGTATAGTGGTACATAGTATAGAATTTGGTGAAGAGCTATATAGTGGTACATAGTATAGAATATGGTGTATAGAGGAACATAGTATAGAATGTGGTGTAGAGATGAATAGTGGTACACAGTATAGAATATGGTGTATAGTGGTATACAGTATAGAATATGGTGTATAGAGGTACATAGTATAGAATATGGTGTATAGATGTACATAGTATAGAATATGGAATATAGTGGTACATAGTCTAGAATATGGTGTAAAGTGCTACATAGTATAGAAAATGGTGTATAGTGGTATATAGTACAGAAAGTGATGTAGAGCTGTATAGTGGTTAATAGTATAGAATATGGTGAATAGTGGTACATAGTATAGAATATGGTGTAGACCTGTAAAGTGGTACATAGTATAGAATATGGTGTAGTGCTGTATAGTGGTACATAGTATAGAATATGGTGTAGAGCTGTATTGTGGTACATAGCACAGAATATGGTGTATAGTGGTACATAGTATAGAAAATGGTGTATAGAGGTAAATAGTATAGAATATGGTGTGTATAGTGGTACATATTATTGAATACGGTGTATAGTGGTACATAGTGTAGAATATGGTGTATTGTGGTACATAGTATAGAATATGGTGTATAGTGGTACATTGTATAGAATATGGTGTATAGAGGTACATAGTATAGAATATGGTGTATAGCGGTACATAGTATAGAATTTGGTGTTGCGCTGTATAGTGGTACATAGTATAGAATATGGTGTACAGAGGTACATAGTATAGAATATGGTGTATAGTGGTGTATAGTATAGAATGTGGAGTAGAGCTGTAAAGTGGTACATAGTGTAGCATATGGTGTATAGTGGTACATAGTATAGAATATGGTGTATAGAGGTACATAGTGTAGAATATGCTGTATGGTGGTACATAGTATTGAATGTGGTGTATAGTGGTACATAGTGGTACATAGTATAGAGTGTGGTGTAATGGTACATAGTATAGAATGTGGTGTATAGTTGTATATGGTGTAGAGCTGTATAGTGGTACATAGTATAGAATGTGGTGTTTAGTAGTACATAGTATAGGATACGGTGTAGAGCTGTAGAGAGGTACATAGTATAGAATGTGGTGTAGAGCTGTATAGTGGTACATAGTATAGAATATGGTGTATAGTGGTACATAGTATAGAATATGGTGTATAGTGGTACATAGTATAGAATATGGTGTAGAGCTGTATAGTGGTACATAGTATAGAATATGGTGTAGTGCTGTATTGTGGTACATAGTATTGAATATGGTGTAGAGCTGTATTGTGGTACATAGTATAGAATATGGTGTATAGTGATACATAGTATAGAATATGGTGTATAGAGGTACATATTATAGAATATGGTGTATAGTGGTACATATTATTGAATACGGTGTATAGTGGTACATAGTGTAGAATATGGTGTATTGTGGTACATAGTATAGAATATGGTGTATAGTGGTACATTGTATAGAATATGGTGTATAGAGGTACATAGTATAGAATATGGTGTATAGTGGTACATAGTATAGAATTTGGTGTTGCGCTGTATAGTGGTACATAGTATAGAATATGGTGTACAGAGGTATATAGTATAGAATGTGGTGTAGAGCTGTATAGTGATACATAGTATAGAATGTGTTGTATAGTGGTTCATAGTATAGAATGTGGTGTAATGCTGTATAATGGTACATATTATAGAATGTGGTGTATTGTGGTACATAGTATAGTATATGGTGTATAGTGGTACATAGTATAGAATATGGTGTATAGTGGTACATAGTATAGAATGTGGTGTATAGTGGTACATAGTATAGAATGTTGTCTATAGCAGTATCTAGTATAGAATATGGTGTAGAGCTGTACAGTTGTACATAGTATAGAATGTGGTATAGAGCTGTATAGTGGAACATAGCATAGAATATGTTGTAGAGGTGTATAGTGGTACATAGTATAGAATATGGTGTATAGTGGTACATAGTATAGAATATGGGGTAGAGCTGTATAGTTGTATATAGTATAGAATATGGTGTATAGTGGTACATTGTATAGAATATGGTTAATAGTGGTATATAGTATAGAATATGGTGTATAGAGGTAAATAGTATAGAATATGGTGTAAAAAGGTACAAAGTATAGAATATGGTGTATAATGGTACATAGTCTAGAATGTGGTGTAAAGTGGTACATAGAATATGGTGTGTAGTGCTACATAGTCTAGAATGTGGTGTATAGTGGTACATAGTATAGAATATGGTGTATAGTGGTACATAGTATAGAATGTGGTATAGAGCTGTATGGTGGTACATAGTATAGAATATGGTGTAGAGGTGTATAGTGGTACATAGAATAGAATATGGTGTATAGTGGTATACAGTATAGAATATTGTGTAGAGCTGTATAGTGGTATATAGTATAGAATATGGTGAATAGTGCAACATAGTATAGAATTTGGTGTATAGTGGTATAAAGTATAGAATGTGGTGTAGAGCTTTATAGTGGTACATAGTATAGAATATGGTGTATAGTGGTACATAGTATAGAATATGGTGTATAGTTGTTTATTGTATAGAATATGATGTAGAGCTGTATAGAGGTACATAGTATAGAATATGGTGTATAGTGGTACATAGTATAGAATATGGTGTATAGTACATAGTATAGAATATGGTGAATAGTGGTACATGGTATAGAATATGGGGTAGCCCTCTATAGTGGTATATAGTATAGAATATGTTGTATAGTGGTATATAGTATAGAAAATAGTGTATAGTGGTATATATTATAGAATATGGTGTATAGTGGTACATAGTACAGAATATTGTGTATAGTGGTACATAGCATAGAATATGGTGTATAGTGGTATATTGTATTGAATTTGATGTAGAGCTGTATAGTGGTACATAGTATAGAATATGGTGTATATTGGTACATAGTATAGAATATGGTGTATAGTACATAGTATAGAATATGGTGTATAGTACATAGTATAGAATATGGTGTATAGTGGTACATGGTATAGAATATGGGGTAGCCCTGTATAGTGGTATATAGAAT